>JBBBDQ010001591.1:77500-512500 GCA_037127315.1 Ascarosepion bandense
AACCTTCCCACGTTAGATGTGACACAAGGTCTTTTTAATGTGGGTCTTCCCGGCCATATAGCCGGGCCAAAAAATGTCTGTCTATTTTTACCGAGTCGTGATTCTACCCTTCGGCGGAACCACGACTGGGTTAGTGCTCTCTGCTCGGAAGCAGAGAGCGCCCTCTATCCGAAGGCAGAGAGCTGACTGTATCATAGTAACACGGCAAATGCCGGTATTTACCAACCTTCCCACGCAAGGCTGGATGTGACACATGGTCATTTTATAGTGGGTATTCCCGGCCATATAGCCTGGCCAAAAAATGTCTGTCTATTTTTACCGAGTCGTGATTCTACTCTTCGGCGGAACCACGACTGGGTTAGTGCTCTCTGCTCGGAAGCAGAGTGCTGACAGTGTCATAGTAGGAGCGGCAAATGCCGGCTGCGACGGTATTTACCAACCTTCCCACGCAAGGTTAGATTTGACACAAGGTCATTTTATAGTGGGTCTTCCCGGCCATATAGCAGGGCCAAAAAATGTCTGTCTATTATTACCGAGTCGTGGTTCTACCCTTCGGCGGAACCACGACTGGGTTAGTGCTCTCTGCTCGAAAGCAGAGAGCGCTCTCCACCCGAAGACAGAGAGTTGACAGTGTCATGGTAACAGCGGCAAATGCCGGCTGCGACTGAGTAATTTTACGCGACAAAATGTTTATATAGTGGTTTAAACAACCTAACAAATTGGCCGTAAAAAGATTACTTATTTACCTTTACTCTGATTGGTTATGTTGGAGCCTCATATGCATAGAAATTTTAGGTTTGAATTTTACAGGGCACAAGACCATTTCTCAAAGAACTAACTAAATAAATTCCTGCATTCCAACAATTATTTTTTACGGTTGAAATCATTCATTAAATTAGCAAATGGAACATTGGATAAAATGGTCAAAGCATTAATTGTATTTTCATAAGTATATTAACAAGTAACAAGAATTTATAGTGGGTAGGCGTTCTTTTGAAGGTTAGTTGTATATTGTTGAAGATTAACGTAATTTGGCCTCGTTGTAGATAGCCCACTATAAGTCACAAAAGATTATAAATCAAGATAAGCAATTTGAGTTGAGAAATAACATTTTATATATTCACATATCAATTAAGGTTTTTACAATTAAAGTAATCCTTTAAATATGGGTCCAACGGACGTTAAAATGTTCATGGCAATAAACTGCTGAAAAGAGAATTAATGCTTAGGTATGTGGGAGTGTTGTAAGTAAGGAATGTCTTTGATGTATTCGCTCCTTTGGTCAGAAAGTAGTTTTGAGACAGTGAAGAAGGAAAAGAGAGGGAAGGGCGACGAGCATAGTAAGCCACTTGGCTTGGTCAAGGGAGATAATAATTACTCTCGTCTCTCTCGATTCAGTCCGTGTGTGTCTGTCTGGGTCTGTCTGTCTGTCTGTCTGGCGATGCTTTCTGTATCGGCTTTTTATTTCGACTTTTTGGATCGTAGCAGATCATTTGAGAATTCACACATGTATTTGATTCTGGGCTTCCCATTGGCCGATAAATAAAATTCGCGTAGGCTCGCGAACTGGAATTTAATATTTAATTAATTAAATCCGCGTCAATCCGGCTGCGCACCGACGAGTTTTGGTCATTTTCTTTTTGGTCGTGACAGTGCAAACATCCGGTCCATCGCTTTTGCTCGGTCGGTATCACCACAAATTACATACTTTGTACAGACGTTGAATGTGTCTTTTTAAATGTCTTTCATTTTCTGCATAAGATTGTGTTACAGCAATTGAGGTAAATTGTAATATTCTTTGTCGCTGGAAGATTTATCAGTGTCATATGTAAGTTGTGTTAGGAATAATATTGATAGAAGATTGGTGAAAATGTCTAAGTCCGTGAATAAGTTCATCTTTGTAAAGTTTAGAAGAATGATTAGTAAGAGAAGGTGAGTTGGTCTTACATGTTGTGCGTGTTAAGATTCTTGTGCCAACTGTAATAATTCGTACATAGAGTTATTCGAAGAAATAAAAGGCATTTACTTGCGTCTTGCAATTAGTGCGGCTGTGTGAGAAAATTACTTGATATTGAAGAACGCGAATCCCGCAATAGCATGCTGCTGTTGGGGGCTGCCTTGCTTTGTGTCCTGTGTTTCTGCGGCAACTGTCTTTGGGTGTACCACGTGTCTGCTATATATACATCCTGTAAACAAGCGGGAAAGCATGATTATCACGTGATTGTCGCGTGTGTATATGTACAATGAGTGAATGTAGTTGTGTGGAAATACACGTGATCATAGCTATATCGGACCAATCAACGAACAGCTTACATTTATTAAACGTACATAATGAATACATAATGAACTTGATGCATGTGCAATTATGTGTGCATAAGTGTGTGTTTGTGTAGCTCTTCAATTGCATTTAGATTTTTGAAGGTCGAAGTATTTTGGGAATCAAGAAGCTGGAAGAGAGTTCCACACAAAAATAAAAAAAAAATCTGTGTGGATTCTCATTGTCCTGTTCAGTCTGCTTTATTTATGCAAGCACCAAATGTAAAAAAAGAGTTTTATTGAATTTTCCTTTGATAAGGTTAGGGACGAATTTTCAGCATTATATTACATAGAATTTAATTTTTTTACTAAAATATTTTCAGCGATTTTTTCTTTATATAACTGTAAAAAGAAAAATTGCGAATACCTCCAAAATTAAAAAGTACACATGTGATATCAAAAAGTTGGGTGAATTAAACTGACTCCAAAATATGCTCACATGGTTTCCAGGTTTTGGAATAAAACGACCTATTCAGTACACACGGTTCATTAATTTAATAAGCGTTAAAACCTTAGTTTAAATCGGATAATTCCTTGCTTTCTTTCAATTTTTCTTTTTTTAAAGGCGTCCAATTTTGGTGGTAACTGATTCTGACTAAGGTTAGATTTTGCCAATTTCAAGGGTACCCCCCCCCCACACACCAAAAACAACGAAAAATAAACAAAAACTCACAAATAAGTTATATATATTAATTCAGTTTCTCGTTCAATAAGTTATTTCAAATAACTTATTGAACGAGAAACTGAATTTCTAAAATTTTTAGAAAATCAGTTTCTCGTTCAATTCCTTATTTAAACTTTTCCGCCCTCAGTTTCACGCCTACATCATAAATAACCACCCAAAAACGTATTTTATCGAATGTTACTGTATGGTTACTGTATGGAATCATAAAAAAAAGAAGAAAAAAGAGTAAAAAAGACTCATCATGCGTTTTTTAAGGCTGATCAATCGGTTATTATAAATATTTTGCCAGTGGCATTGAGTTCCACCAAGTTGGCAGCTAGAACGGAATATTGTATCGACTTAATCTGCCTTTCAAAGCACCAAGAAGCCAAATTTGAAGGATAGATTCGTTTTATAAAAGTACATGTTGAAATGCCTTGACCGCCCGTTTGACTCTACCATTGAGCAACGCCTTGGTTCATTTTGTTGCCGTCAGAGGGCAGCAGTGATACATTATGGAGTCGACCACCGACATTTCACATTCCTCGACGTAAGTTATATAAACTAATTTATTGCTTTTCTTTTCTTTTTGTTTGTTTTCTTAGCCTACAAAAAGAATTCATATTTGCTGCCTTTCCAACATCAGCTTTCGCCTCCAGCTGTTTTAATGAAGTAGAGACCTGCTCTTTATTTATTCTTTAGTTGCGTGCTGTTCGATGTTGTAACCAGTTAAAAAAAATACAAAAAACCAGTAAACTTAAAAATAAAAAAAATTAGAAGGATTTAAGACGTTATTTCCATGAACATTTTTAAATAGATAAATTTATTATTAACTTTTTCTTAGATTTTAAATTTATTTTTTAATCTTAAGGTAAATTAATCAAGTAAAGATCAGATACAAATATGAACGAAACTTTGTTTATAGTTAAAGAAAAGGAAAAAAACCTAACTGAATTCTTTCCCACTTGATAACCGATTTTTAAATATTAAATTAAATAGTGTATTTTGTTTTTCGTTAAGCTATTTTACCTCTACTATCGGCGGAGCATAGTTTTTTGGTACATTCAAGTGTACGGGGCACCTAATGAGAATCGAACACGCGACTCCACATACTTTCGCTTGCTGAACATACTGTCATGTGTAGGCTCTTTTTAGACCTAAATTTGTACCGGGTAGAAGTTAGATAAGCACACGCAAATCCTTTTTGTGGCAGTTTTTATTTAACAAGTCATCGATATTCAAAGAACTTTAAAGCTTGGTTACTTAAGTTATTTTTTTAGTTAGGTCATTATTTATTGTCACGTAATGCAAGGTAAACAATAGTCAGTGCGTTTCAAACAAGTTGGCCTTTTAATCAACAACAGTCTTCTTTTTCATTGTCAAGTAAATACTTTAAAATTTACCTAAGTAGCGAAATAATTGTTAACGCGGTTCAATCGGAATAAGTGCTATTATTATTATTGTATGTATTTTTTTTTTTTTTGTATTTTTAGTACAACACCTTGCCAACAAACAGATTAAGTTTTCCCCCCGCTTATTTCTTTTTTACATGAAGATTTTTCGTTTGAGACTGCAAACGCTATCTCACCGTTTGAGGGGGAGAAAAAAAATTACAAATACGACTAAAATTTCAATTTAAATGCAGATGAGATTGCTTTCGAAGTTAACCAATATAAAATGGTTATTGGTTCGTTAATCTGAAGAAAATTCTCATTTTATTTAAATTTATTTTGCCTACGTTGAACTGTTGGAAATGGACTGTTGTCCTTATACGTAAGTTCTTGGACTTGTGAAACATAATGAACAGTTTAACGTGTGTGTATTAAATTTTTAAATTAAATATTAGAAAAGTAAAACTTGATAGTGAAGTGGTGCTAAAAATGTAAATGTGTAAAAAAATGTTTAAGTTTAACAGTTCCGTTTTTGTGTAGTCATGTGCTTTCGAAGATGAATTTTAAACTTGAAATAACTTCCTAAGCAATTGTAGACTACCAGATAAACTAAAAATCTGTAAAAACTTCTGACCTTCACCTTTTTTAAATTGGTACAAATAACTGATAAAGTCGCATAACTTTATATATGTGCAGAATGGACTTCAAATGGAAAAACTTCCTGGCCTTGCACAGTGAACTGACCTTCTTATCAGTGGAATTTTTTTTTTTTTTTAATCATATCACCCCGAGCAAGGCGGTAACGCCACTGATGTGCAGGGAGCTACATAAGAGTGAAGAGATTGGAAAAGAGAAAATCGGAAACCACATTCTAAACAGGGAACAAGGGATGAGCCTCTTCACCTGTTCAATAGATGTGGGTGGAGTGTGAACTGGGCGATAGTTTAGTCTATCTACTCCAACTTTAGCAATGGATTCGACGTAGTCATTCCACTTGAGGTTTGCTGAGAGTGTGAGACCAAGGAGGAGTAGTGTTTTACTCTCAGGGAGGCAAGCCTGTTCCATGCTAATGGGGGGTAAGAGTGATTGTCCTATTATTTAACCCATAACTGGAGGGAAGAGATGGAGTCATACCTTTCCCAAGGGTATTTGTGCATTACTGCTCTATCATCCTCCCTTTTACACACTATTAACAACACTCAAGGAGAAGTTTGGCATGAAGGTAGGGTTTTATCAGGGACCTGTTTTGAGTCCTTTTCTGTTTATTATTGTTCTTGAAGCACTTTCAAGAGAATTTAAAAACAGTTTACTTTGGGACATGTTGTATGCTGATGATTTAATAATTATCGCTGAGTTTGGAATATTTAGGTGCTAGGTATGGGCTTAGGGTGAAAGCTAAGTTGATGATTAGTGACGTAAACCGAGAGCTTGATAATGATGTTGATAATTTTTGCTATCTTGGTGCCATTTTGAGTGGAGGTGCAGAAGTTCAGTATCTCATGTAAGATCAGGTTGGAAAAAATTTAAGGAACTTTTGCCTCATCTAACATCTTGAGTATTTTATCATAGGATGAAAGGAAAGCTATAAAATGCTTGCATTAGAAGTCTTATGCTATATGGTAGGGAAACCTGGCCACTTAAGGAAGTTGATATAAGCAAAATTGCTTGAACTGGCATGCAAATGGTTCAGTGGATGTGCAATGTCAGTCTTAGGAATAGAAAATCATCAGAGGATTTAAGAAATAGGCTGGGTATTGCCAAGATAACAAATGTTATGTATCAAGCAAGACTTAGATGGTTAGATGGCATGTTGAGAGAATGAACATAGAAAACCTGGTTAGCAATTGTAGGTTTATTGAGGTTGACATCCAAAGAGGGATAGGTAGATCATATAAAACATGGACCCAGCTTATCAAAGGCGATTTAAGGAAGTTGAGATTACAGCCAGGCCTTACCCAAAATAAGGTGACTTGGAAAAGAGCCTTCAAGAAAACCCTGTCAAACCCATGCTAGCATGGAAACAGACATTAAACAATGATTAATTAAAATCTCAGAACAATCATCTTAGATATATCAAAGGTCTTTGACAAGGTGCACAATGGGGGTTGCTACACAAATTCATCAACTATGGAATTTCTAGAAGGATTTTCTTAATTATCAAGTTCTTTCTACATCCCCCTGTATCTCTTTCCCTTTCTCTCTACCTTTGCAACTGTCATCACACCTGTATTCCCATCCTTCTCTTGCTCTCTTCTCTGACACTCCCTGTAACTGGTTCGTCTTTCTCTTTACTCTCCTCCTATCTGATCTTTTTCTTTTATGTATCCCCCTGTGCATCAGTCTTTCTACATCACCCTGTATATCTTTTCCTTTCTCTCTACCTTTGCAACTGTCATCGCACCTGTGTTCCCATCCATCTCTTGCTCCCTTCTCTGACACCCACTGTAACTGGTTTGTCTTTCTCTTTACTCTCCTCCTATCTAATCTTTCCCTCTTATGTAGTCCCCTGCGCATCAGTGGTGTTACGACCTTGCTTGGAGTGAAACGATTAGAAAAAAAACAACAAATAATTAAGAAGTCAATAATAAAAACTTAACAAATGACAACATTCAGGTCCATGATCATTCTTACTCATGAATAATTTAAAAACATAGCCATTACTGTCCACCCAGTAACTTTCAGAATGATACAATCAACCTGACTACCCATAATGCATCACTGACCAAGACACAACACACATGGCATTAGAACATAAAACAGACTGTTGCTAAGTCTTTTCTTTTTCCTTCTTTTTTCTTTTCACTTCTCTAAGTTTTTTCCTATTCCTTTTTACTTAATGTTATGCTGTATGTTTCTCGGTCAGAAAACGCAATGGATAAGAACAAGGGATCGGACATAAGTCATCTATATAAGCATAGAAAATAAGAGTATGGATATTATATCCATTTGTTGTGTCTTACATTGTTACGAGGATGCATTTATATATAAAGATATTAATAATGTCTAAAAAGTTGTAGTAAGGGACTCTATTGAGTCCTACGTGTTATTACAGAAAGGTTTTAATTCATGAAATAGTCATAAAAATAAGGAAATAAGAAATAGAACGTGTAGAAGATGCTAGAATGTCCAAGAAAATTCGAGTAAAATCTAGAGGATTCTAAAGGATTCTAGAATATGCAAATTAGGTGTTAGCCCCTATAAAAATAGGTTTTGAGAAGAGAGTAGTCAGTTGTTGCTGACATTATCAATTCTGGCCCGATTTGTGGATCTGTGCATCTAGCCGAAAGAATCTCTAAGAAAAGTTGCTGACCAACTAAAACCTGAAAGAGAACCTCATGGAACTATATGAATAAAAAGATATTATTGACTCTTTCATTGACCAAACTAATAATTATTTTTATATACACATTTGAGGATTTCCAAAAAGTGTAGCACTTAGACTACCTTGCTAGCTTAACTCGGTAAACCCTCCTTCCCCTTCGTAACACTTACTCGTCATTCTGCCAGGAGTAAACTCTGCGTTTCTGTTTTAAATGCAAAAAATGGTAAATTTTGTATATATATATATATATCAGTTTGTGTTTATCGTAAATTAAATATTTGTATGTGATTTAACTCTGAGTTTTGGTCAATCATTTTTTTTTTTTTTTCTTTTGTTACACTTAACACGTAATAAAATGTTTTCTTTCAAATCTGCAAAGAAATGATTTGTTTTGTGTTGTTAAGTATGAAGCTGTATAATCATGTGTAGAATTTTTCTCAAAGATTTCTGTATTCCTTTCTTAGATTTGTTTCCTGGTCACCTCCTCCCCGTTGAGTTTCAGGAACTTGTAATGATGCGGAGGTTGTTTCGAACGAAATCCCGAGTTGTCATCCTTTTGGCGGGCACCACCGCATGCCTGTATGTTCTTCTGCTTTATTACTCGATGAATCGGTTGGATGCCGTCCACAGTCGGTCAGTCCACTTTCATAAACTAGATTCAGATATTGGGAGAATGGTAAGAAGAGCTGAGGAGGAGGAGAAGGAAGCCCTCGGTAGAGATAAAGTCTCTCGGCAGACACACCAGTTGAAGATGATTCGAGGGGTTCTCTATAGAAGGCTGCATTTGTATCAACCCACAGTTAATGATACTTTTCAATGCTTCTACTCAAAGGTAAGAGAAAAATTTACTGCTTACTCCTCTGTCTTTTGATGGTAAATATTTGTTTGAATAAGGAAGCTTTGCTTTGAAGCAGTGGTTAGCAAGCTAATTGCTTCGACTATTTTTGATGCAACTATTTTGTAGTGGATAAGAAATTAATTAAAATCAACCTCCTTCTTCACTTTTACAGAAATTCACAATGACTTGTGAAATCCTGGTTTTCCCAAATAGAAAAAGGATTGACCATGTGCTTAAAGAAAAAGTTCAATCCAGAATTCGCTAGTAGGTGTTAACCTGATTTTTGACCAATGGGAGCGACTTGCAGGACTTAAAGACTTTGCGAGTCAGTGCAAAAATTGAATGACAATAAATTCCACCCCGATCAGCATTAGTGAGTCAGGGGATGGAAGCTGCAAAGACAACAAGCTAAAATGTGACGAGAGAAGCTTCAAGCTTATCGGACATTCATCCTCCTCTTTCCTTCTCACGTGCTTATTCCTTTTACTTCTTTTTCTTCATCCAAAGACGTTCCCACTGAATACATACATACATACATACATATGTATGTACGCATATACACTTTCAACAATTACTACTACGAACCTTTTCTACAAGTCTTGATACCTTTAACTTTATTATTGAACACGAACTCTACCTTTAACTTCTTAATAATGTTTAACTCCTACAACGTGTTATTCTTTCCTTTTAATAAATTTCTATTTTAACATGAAAAATGTATATTTTATTCTTACACTATTCCACACATTCCAACCTGCTGACAACCAAACTTCTGATAATTCTAATGATAATTCTGTATAAATCCTGTAAGCTATAGGGAGTTCTATTATGTCTGACACAAGGCCAAACCAAGAAAGATTAACCATCTCCCTATGCTACAATTTCATCACCAGTGAGGTGGTAAAACCGCTAATATGCTAATAAGTTGCTGTGGCTGAAGAAAATTGAGAAAGGGTTACTAAGACGGAAAGAAAAGACGCGATTCAAAGAGAGATGATGATGATGATGATGATGATAAATTAAAATTTTAAAAAGTTTTTGAAGATCATAGTTGAGAAGAAAGTAAGAAACTGGAAGAGAATTCCATAGGCAAGAAATGTAACTGAAGAAACCATTAGAATAGAACTTCCGGTTCCATCTAGTCATTTCAACAATAGTAGCTGCTCTTCTAGTCAGTAAGTTAAGTGCCATATGTGATACAAACCTGAGCGATCATGTCTCAAAAGGGACATGACTGAATGGGCAGAAGAATTTCCCACAATTGGTTGCCATTGCTTTCTGCGGTAGACTGGTTGTCAGCCAAGGCTATAGAACCCAATCTGTCATATCATTTGACTCATAGTTAAACAGGGAAGAGATGTATTATATTATTAAGAAGGAATCGGTGGGACTTCAGTTTATTACTTCATAACAATATAAAACTGATCACCCACTTTATGCCCAGTAGAAGCCTTAATCATGTTTTCAACTGTTATATTTAGTCAGTCAGTTAAGTGCCATATGTGATACACGCTTTGGGCGATCATGTCTTGAAAGAGACATGACTGACTGGGCAGAAGATTATCCCGCAGTAGGTTGCCATTGCTTTCTGCGCTAGAGTGGTTGCCAACCAAGTCTATAGAACTCTATCTGTCCTGTTATTTAACCCATAGCTAGAGGGAGAACCAATGGATTAATTGAACTCATTTACTGCTCCACAATGTACTACACTTAAATTCATGAAGTCTAGGTATCAAAGAATTGCTGTAGTGAGTTATAAAGATATTTAGGAATGAAAATTAGAATTGTTTTAGGTTTTTCAGAACCTATATATTTATTTCTGCTGTTTCAATGTGTTTAATTATTATTTATTTTTTATTTTTTTTGTTTAAATTTTAATAAAAATTTAATTTCTTTGCAATCAAATCTTTTGTGATAAACATTTACAAGTACTGCAGGGATCCACTGGTGTCCATACAAATTAACCCAAATCTGAGATTACAGTGTCTTCAGTGCATTTTCTATTAACATATATGCTATATGGGAGATCTTGTGATCTATCTATATCAATGGTTCCCAAACCTTTTTCTGTCATTTCCCCCTACACCCAGTTCAAACATCCAGATTTCCCCCTTCATGCGTATGAGAGAAAGAGTAGTTAAAACACACTGAGACTATTTACTAATTTATTTTTCAAATGTACAAATATACTGATAAACTTATAGTTACAGAGTAAAATGGATAGAGAGCAGTTAGTAACAACTAAGCATAGTCATAGAGAGCGGTTAGTAACAAATAAAAGAACTTTTGTTTGCTCTTCTACTTCAGAACTAAATTAGTGAGAAGGGTGATGCTGCTTCTTGTGCACCAGTGTATCAATATCAGGGTTAGTTTTGGCAAGCACGCAACAAATGAGATTTTTTAATATAGTAGGTAATATAATTATTTCTCTCCTGGTAGCTTCAAATTTCCCCCAGTTGGGGGAATCACTGATCTATATAATACCATATTGTTAATCTCGGATGTATGTATGTTTGTTCCTGAGATACAGCTTAAATAATACGTAATACCTCAACCAATTTAGGGACATAGTGTACCTTGACCCCCTGCTGAGTGCAGTGCCAGATAGCATTAAAATTAGATAAGCAGATTCTAGTAGCGGTTTTACCACCTTGCTGGTGATGAAATTGTAGCGTAGGGAGATGTTTAATCTTTCATGGTTCAGCCTTGTGTCTGACATAATGGAACTCCCTATAGCTTACAGGGTTTATGCAGAATTATCATAAGGTTGGTTGTCAGCAGGTTGGAATGTGTGTAATACTGTGGAATAGTGTAAGAATAGAATATACATTTTTCATGTTAAAATAAAAAAATTATTAAAAGGAAAGAATAGCAAAAGTTGTAGAAGTTAATGTTCAATTAGAAACATTATTAAGAAGTTAAGGGTAGAGTTAAGGGTGGAGTTAAGGGTAGAGTTTGTGTTCAATGATAAAGTTATGGGTATCAAGATTTGTAGAAAATGTTCATAGTAGTAATTGTTGAAAGAGTATATGCATACGTACATATGTATGTATTTATTCAATAAGAATTTCTTTGGATGGAAAAGTAAAAGGAATCAGCAGAAGGAAAGGGCCATTTTTTTTTTTTTTTTTTTCTGTTTTTACAGAATTTTTAATAGAAAATTCGGTATAAGTTTTTGATACACATTCTTATCCACGTATATAAACAAACACTTGCATATTATATTCCAACTATTATGTGTGTTAAATATAATAAACATTCATGATGCATAACAACATTATTAACTAAATTTATATATGTATAGCACAACATATATTTATTTATACAATTCTCTACACTGCGAGAGAACTTTTATTTTTATAAATAAATATCTCAGATGTTTGGCAACTACTTGATAGATAAGAAGCTATGTGGGTGTGCCATTGTAAAATATACTCTGTATGAATGGAAAATTGTCTCATAACTTGATGGTAAATAAATAGATGCATGCTGGTTTGCAGCCGTTACATATTTTTATAGGAAGAAACAAGTATGTATAATAAAGAATATAATTATTATTTTCAAAATATTGCATAGAAAATGAATGAAACTGAGTGCACAAAAAGGAGATATCCATATTTTCAGATTTCAATAAATTTAAATCTCTCTGAACATTTTTTTTTTTTTTTTAAATGGTTTTTACCTTTTGAAAATTATATTTTAAATACTAAAATTGGTATAAATTGTTTGCAATTCCATTCTTAAAAAAGGGAACTTTTTGTGCGGGGCAATATTTGCATCAAAGGAATGTTTCAAAATAAAATTATTGCAGATTTGGGAAAACTTAAAGAAAATATGTTCTGCAGGTTTTGATTGGCTGAGACATCAGTCCAAAGATTTTTACGCTGAGAGAATACGGAAGCTTGTGCACAGATGGGAAAATTGTGTGACACTGTTGGGAGACAACGTTGAAAAAAAAAGTAAACTTCTATCTGTATTAGAAGACCTTATATCGAAAAATTCACTTTATTTATTGAATGACCCTCGTAGAAATCCTTACACCGAAAAATTCACCTTATTTATTGAATGATCCTCGTATATATGATGAAATTATGTGTATGACTTTGTAGCTAACTTGTTTCTGAAATGGTTTGTTTATATGTATTTTTTGTGTTGAAATTTTAGAAGCAAATTCCTTATAAATATCTGAATGATGATTATTGTGATTGTGATGATTCTTCTGATGAACCTGGCACCTCCGCTTGTCCTTCTTCCAAGTGAGTTTCTTCTAATTTTCTTTCTTTACTTCGTATAGCACTTGCTGACTCTGGTGACTGTTATGTGTTAAGGGTAACAAAAGAAAAAAATGATTGACCAAAACACAGCTAAATCACATACAAATATTTAATTTACAATAAACACAAAATGATATATATATATATATATATATATATATATAAAATTTACCATTTTTTGCATTCAAAACAGAAATGTAGAGTTTACTACTGGCAGAGTGATGGGTAAGTGTTATGAAGGGGAAGGAGGGTTTACCGAGTTAAGCTAGCAAGGTAGTCTAAGTGATATACTTACAGGAAATCCTCAAATGTGTATATAAAGAATAATTATTAGTTTGGTCAATGAAAGAGTCAAAAGTGTCAACATTTCTTAGAGATTCTTTCGGCTGGATGCACAGATCCACAAAATGGGCTGGAGTTGATAATGTCAGCAAATCCTGTTAACAACTGACTATTCTCTTACCAAAACCTATTTTTATAGGAATTTTCTCGAACATTTCAGCATTTTCCAAACGTTCCATTTCTAGTTTTCTTATTTTTACGACTACTTCATGAATTAAAATTTCTTTGTAATAACAAGTAGGACTCAATAGAATCCTTTACTACAACTTTTTACACATTATTAATATTATTTTTGTATATAAAATATCCATTTTTTTTTTTTTTTTTATCAAAGTTCAAAATTACCCTATGCAAAAGTATTGGATACTTGACACTTTTTTTCAATTTTCCAATCAAAACTTTGTATTTTAAAAGCACACAATTGCTTACAAGATAGTGCTACTAATCATCTGCCTCTTTGATGTGCATTCTGCAATTCAAGGATTAAAAATGGCAAAAACTAAAGAATTATCCAGAGAAATGCGAGATAGAATCATTGAATGTCACAAAGGAGGACAGTCAGTCAGTTAAAGTGCCATACGTGATACACGCTTGGGCGATCATGTCTCGAAAGAAACACGACTGACTGGGCAAAAGATTATCCCGCAGTAGGTTGCCATTGCTTTCTGTGGTAGACTGGTTGCCGACCAAGGCTATAGAACCCAATCTGTCCTGTTATTTAAACTATACCTAAAGGGGAAAGAGATGTATTATATTATTAAGTAGTAATTAGCAGGGGATCAGTTTATTACTTCATAACAATATAAAACCGATCCCCCACTTTATGTCCAGTAGAAGCCTTAATCACGTTTTCAACCATTATATTCAGTCAATCGGTTAAATGCCATACGTGATACACACTTTGAGTGATCATGTCTCGAAAGAGACATGACTGACTGGACAGAAGATTATCCCGCAGTAGGTTGCCATTGCTTTCTGTGGTAGGCTGGTTGCCATCTAAGGCTATAGGACCCAATCTGTCCTGCTATTTAACCCATAACTGGAAGGAAGAGATGGATTAATACCATTCCCAAGGGTATTTGCGTGTAAGTGAATACAATGGATTCAACTGGAAGGAGGACAAGGTTACCGAAAAATTAACAAAGAAATGAATGTAGCACTAAGTAGAGTAGGAAATATCATCAGAAAGTATAAGTATGGGGACGGTATAGCAAACTTTCCAAGAAATGGAAGACCGAGAAAAATAAATGAGGACTTCAAGGTGGACCAGCAGAAATGTGCAAAAAAACTCGTTCTAAAATTAAAACTGATCTTGAAGGTACTGGAATTAATGTAAGTAAGGATACCATTAGCAGAGCTCTATATCATACAGGCTTTCATTCAAGATCACCAAGCAAAGGGCCTTTACTGAAAACCAAACATGTCAAAAGACCGATTAAAGTTTGTCGAAACTTATGAAAAGAAAGGTATGCAGTTTTGGGAAAATGTAATCTGGTTGGATGAAACGAGAGTTCAACTATTTGTAAGGAACACAGCGACAAAACCTAGGTAAGAACACTCGCAGATGCTTATACTACAACTGTGTAAACTTTCAAGAAAATCGGTTCAGCCGTTTTGGAGTCTAGGTAACGGATACACACATAGACACACACAGACACACACAGACACACACATAGACAAAGTTTCATTTATAAATAAGTTTAGATTAGATTAGATATCTGTAACTTCTTGGTATAATACAGTCGAATAATTTCTCTTTGTTTTTGCCATGGTTTTAAATTTGGTTTTGTCCTACAATATTGCTTGCCAGTTGTTTTGCTAGTTTAACTAGAGCTGGGACAGAAAAGATACATGTTTTTCCTTCCCCAAAGCCATTAGTACAAAGTGTCAGAATTTGAACTTGGCTTTTCCAATTCAATTTTACATGCCAAAAACTTTTGCTCAACCCTTACATCTGGGGAGATCTTGGGAAATTTAAAAGGCTTGGTAATGATGAGGAATTCTACCATCAAAAAATATCCACTGGCCATTATGCTGTATGTAAGAATTAGTCTGTTGATAGACGTAAATAAAATTGTCTATATAATTGAATATTTACACTATTTGGACTGTTGTTCTCATCTTTGTCATTTTTACAAAGTTCTGGCCGTTGTATGCTCTGGCCTTCTTCAGGTGCTAAGAATTTTGAACTGAACCCTTTATAAGAAGTATGGTGACGGTATAGCAAACTTTATATCACTGGGGTATATCATTCTAATTCCTTGTACAAAGTCACTTCTGGTAGTCATGAGTTAATTTAAAGGAAGATAACACTCTCACTGTTAAATTAACTTTTTCACTTCTACTGAATAAAATCTAAATATCAAACAAGATGAGAATAACAGTTTGAAATAATACAAGTATTTGTCAATATCGATGTTGGTTCGTTCCAGTGACTTGACCCAAAGAGTTGTAAGTTCAATACCAGGCTACAGCAGTGGTGAACAAATATCTTAGAGAGTTAAAAGGAGATAACTCATGACTACCAGAAGTGGCTTCACGCAAGGAATGAGAATGATATATCCCAGTGATCATAATATAGGGTTCAATTCAAAATTCCTAGCACTTGAAGAAGGTTGGAGCATACAATGGCCGAAACATTGTAAAAATGACAACAAAGATGAGGACAATAGTCTGAATAATGTAAATAGTGTAAATACTACCTCATCTTAGAAGTAGAGACAAATGACTGAATTATTGACTTTTGATTGGTATTTATTGTTAATTTCAATTGTTGTTTTTTTTATTGCATTTCCCAGAAAAAATAAATCACTGAGATTGTATCATTTTTTTTTTTTTCCTAAGGAAGTTTACCTATTTAGGGTAGCTGCCTTACCAATTAAGCTACAAAAATTCAACTTGTTAACTATGTGGCTTTAACTGTATAGCTTTTTTCATTTTTCCTGAATGTCTGGTATACTGCCTTGTTTGTTTACACAGCCTAGTTGTATTGGTAATAATAAATTGGTATTACACAGGTAGATTTCTGGAGGATAACAGATGAGTTGGAACCTTGCCCAAGATGTATTCGTTATTTTCCAATCTATTCTGGTTACTAATGACTGTTGAATGACACTCTGAAAGTTGTTATAAAAAGTAACAGAAATTAAGATGAAAAAACTCTGGTAATATATTAATAATTTTTGACAGTTTGAGAACTTTTTAATAAAATCACTGTTAGGATTCTTGTTTCGGCAAATGTATTTTATGATTTACTGTAGCTACACCTACATGATGATGTAATGCATACAATTCTTTTATTCCTTATAAAAAAATATTTTTGACTTACCAATTGTAAAAATGAAGGGTATTAGACAGATAAAAAAAAAATTAGATTGAGCTTCACAGGATCCAAAAAGTTTGACTCTGATGGTTTTGAGGAAATTTAAAGAGAATATTTTTTTTGATTTTTCAAAATACTATATATTTATTGAAGGCATCTTTTTTGTCTAGTTTATTTTTTATTTCTTTGAAAAATATTTTGCAAAGATTTTTGGTTCATAAAAAAGTTTTGTAAAAAAAAAAAAAAAAAAAAAGCAGTTGCTGATTGAGTTGACTGTGGTTAATTGAATGACTGGTTGATGATTCTTCAGATGTTGGATCTGAATGTTATTTTGAGGATTATGGATCTTGTATTCATCAATAAAATACATAAAAATATGAGTCAAACTTCAAACACCCTTCTTCATATCCTACTTTTGAGACATTCTCATATTGACGTTATTTTTGGGCTATCCTGCGTCGACCAAGTTTTTAATCTTTTGGTTTACTCTGCATCAAACAAATATTTTGAGTTTTTAATCTTTCAATTTACAGATTTTATTGTGGTTTCCAATTTGATGGTGCACGGCCCCAGTACACATTATCGAGCAGAGTTAATGATGGGTTCTGTGATTGCTGTGATGGAAGCGATGAATGGAACGAACAATTACAACAAACTACAAACAAATGGAATGGTAAATCTGCCTCTCTTTATCGTTATTTCTTGTTTCATAAGAACCATTAATTTTTTTTTTTTTTCTTTTTTTTAATCCCTTATCAAAGGTAGGAGTAAACCAGCAAAAAAACACCAGAACTAATAGCGGTTAGTTATACAAACATAATTGCAAATTTATGCAACTGCCAGTTACATGTCATACGTGATACACACTTTGGGCAATCATGTCTCTTTCGAGACCTGACTGACTGGAAAGAAGATTCTCACATTAGGTTGCCATTGCTTTCTGCGGTAGACTGGTTACTAGCCAAGGCGACAGAACCCAACCTGTCCTATTATTTAACCCATAGCTAGAGGGGGAACAGATGTATTATTTAGTAGTAATTAGTGAGGTATCAGTTTATTACTTCATAACAATATAAAAAATGATCCCCCAATTTATGCCCAATAGAAGCTTTAAACATGTTTTCAACTATTATATTCAATCAGTCAGTTAAGTGCCATACGTGATACACGTTTTGGGCGATCAAGTCTCGAAGAAGACATGACTGACTGGGCAGAAGATTATCCTGCTGTAGGTTGCCATTGCTTTCTGTGGTAGACTGGTTGCCAGCCATGGCTATAGAACCCAATCTGTCCTCTTATTTAACCTATAACTGGAGGGTATTTGTGTGTAAGTGAATGTAAGAAATTCAACTGGAATTTGAATGCGATTTGTTGTTCTGAGTTGATATCCACTGCACCACAACACAGATCCAATAAAATATGAGTTTGCAAGTTAAAAAGAAATGGAAGACTTTTTTGTTGTATTTTCATTTAATGGTGGGCCATTGTTTCAAATTGTTTATTTGATGATTTGTGAATCCATTTCAGGCGAGTCACAGATGCCAGTTTCCAAACATGTCCTTTGTCCAAATCGATGCGACCAAATCATTCAGGAAGTGCGTAAACGCAAGATCATCACCATGGAAGGGCGTAAACGTAAAAGTGAATATTTGAAAGAAGCCATTTCAATAAAAGACAAAGAGGTAAGTTATAAATAGACAAGGAAGTAGAGGGGAGGTTAAAACCTCCACTTGAAATTCCTCCTCTTCTTTTCTTTTTTTTTTTTTTCTTCTTCAGTCAGTTAAGTGCCATGCGCGATACACGCTTGGGCGATCATGTCTCGAAAGAGACATGACTGACTGGGCAGAAGATTATCCTGCAGTAGGTTGCCATTGCTTTCTGCAGTAGACTGGTTGCCAACCAAGGCTATAGAACCCAATCTGTCCTATTATTTAACCCATAACTGGAGGGAAGAGATGGATTAATACCTTTCCCAAGGGTATTTGCGCATAAGTGAATGCAAGGAATTCAACTGGAATTCAAACTCGGTTCCCCGATTTCTCGTTCCGAGCCGATATCCACTGTGCCACAACGCAGAATTTTCTTTTGATTTATTACATTTTTTTTTTTTTTTAGCTTATAAGGGTCTTGGGCATGACGGTAAACTGCATCCGGCAGTAAGGCCACTGATTGGGGGGGTTGTGAGGAGCATGGAACCACCTCTTAATTACTGTTATTCTCAGGTCCACCCTGACTCAGAGTGGTAGCACCTGTTAGGGTCCCAGCTATGGGCAAATAGTTAACCACCAAACTGGGGTCAAAACACTATGAAAGTATGAAAATACACTTTTATAGAAAAATATACATTTTTGAAGGAAAAAAAAAGTATTTTCAACAAAACATTTATCAATACAAAATTAGAAGACATCTTCAGTTTTCTAAAATAAAAAAAATGTTCATTAAAATCTGACTAAATCAAACTTCTCACTGTAACTGAACATTAAAACCCTACCTTTTTGGCATTAAATAACCCACAGAGGTTGATATGCCGTTAAACAAAATTCAATTCTTAGCTTATAAACAATAAAAAATAGAAACAATAGCTAATTATTGGATATCTTACTAACAATTTTCTCACTAATTATATGAGGGTCATTCAATTAATAAGGTGAATTTTTCGGTATAAGGACTACAGATAGAAGCTTACTTTTTTTTTAGATTTTTTTCCTTTACTTCTTTTTCAAAGGGATTTATTTTTTTTTTGCAGATTGAAAAAAAGCTTTGAGAGTTTGGGAAATTAACAAAGATGGCCAACCCAGAGGCATACTCAAGGATTGAACAGAGGTCAGTTATCAAGTTTTTGGTTGCTGAAGGGTGCAAACCAGTTGAAATTCATATGAGAATGTCAACTGTGTATGGTGCCACATGTTTCAGCCAAAAAAATGTCTACAAGTGGGCTAAATTGTTTAAAGAAGAACAGAACAATGTTGAGGAAGAAGACAGGCCTGGGAGGCCTACAGAAGTGAGCTCTCCTGGGGGGATCCAATCAGTCAATGACCTCATTCAGTCTGACAGAAGGGTGACAGGGGATGACATTGCAAGGACTTGGAGCCTCTCTGTTGGGAGAGCACACAAAATTGTCCATGATGACCTTGTCTACTTGAAGGTCAGTTGCTAGTGGGTACCAAGGGTGCAGACCATCAACGAGCTGGGCTGGGAACTCCTCCCTCGTCCCCCCTTACGGCCCAAGCCTTTTCCCTTCAGACTTTCACCTGTTTGGTCCCTTGAATGCGTTCACGAGAGGCACGAAGTTTGAAAGTGACGATGAAGTCATATATGCTGTGGGCGATTGGCTGAGACATCAGTGCAAAGATTTATACGCTGAGGGAATACGGAAGTTTGTGCACAGATGGGAAAAGTGTGTGACACTGCTAGGAGACTACGTTGAAAAATAAAAAAGTAAACTTCTATTTGGATTAGAAGTCTTTATAATGAAAAATTCATCTTATTTATTGAATGACCCTCGTAGAAGTCCTAATACCAAAAAATTCACCTTATTTATTGAATGACCCTCGTAGAAGTCCTTGTACAGAAAAAGTCACCTTATTTATTGAATGACCCTCGTAGAAGTCCTTATACCGAAAAATTCACTTTATTTATTCAATGACACTCGTAGAAGTCCTTTCACTGAAAAATTCACCTTATTTATTGAATGACCCTCGTAGATTAGTCATTTTGGACTAACAAACTTTCCTTCAGTCAAAGATACATGCTCTCTCTCAGGTTTTACTGGGTGGGGGGCTAACCTGAGTTAAAAATTGGAAAGCTGAAGCACGAATTTTCTGTTTCTAAACATTTTGATATGTTTTTCTTTTTTCTTTTCTCAGTCCTATGGACCTGAAGGTGTTTTTTACAAGCTAAGTCTCAAGTGTTACAAGACCAACATCTTTGCCTATGAGTATACGATCTGTCCTTTTAAGAAATGCATTCAACAGAAATCTGCTGAAGCACCTTTGTCCTTGGGGACTCATCCAGAGTGGGAGAAGATGAGGCCTGGAGATTATGTTCTAAAGATGACACGGGGTCATTCCAAATTTTGCCCAGATCAAAAAGAACGTCTAACAAGAGTAAGATGATTCCCTTTGTTTTTTTTTGTTGTTTTTTTTCATTTGGTTAATATTCAAATTTATACTGTTTTAGCTGGTTCATTCTCTACTCATCTTCAGTTGCAGTCATATGAATATGATTACAAATGTCTGGCATCAAATTATGACTTGCTAAGTGGCATTTCTCAAGTATTTGACCATCATCTCTCCAAGTAACATTTGGTAGGTTTACTGGGTTACATGATACCAACAGTAGAGAGTAAAATGCTTGACCTTATCTCTTGGGAGATGTGGATTCATGCCTTTTCCAAGGGCAATAGTGTGAAATGGACACAAACTACTTCAGTTGAAATTTGAACAGAAATTGCTGATTCTGTTTTCTTCTAAAACATTTGATTGCCTCTGCACTTCCACCTGTCTTTGATCTCCTTTTCATCTTGTCTGATCTGTGGTAATTGCCATTTTTGTCTTGGTACGTTCTTGCCAAATGGCAGAGATTCTCTGGGATTTTTTTTTATTATTTAGAATCAGTTTCTAGAAATCTTTATTTCTGAGTTGAAACTCATTCCAGAGCTGCTATCTAAAATGTTATTACTTATTAAGATGATAGAATATTTTTTAAATTCTTTAGATTTTTTTTTTTTTTTTTTTTTAATCATATCACCCCGAGCAAGGCGGTAACGCCACTGATGTGCAGGGGGCTACATAAGAGTGAAAAGATTGGAAAAGAGAAAGCCGGAAACCACATCCTAAACAGGGAACAAGGGATGAGCCTCTACACCTGTACAATAGACGTGGGTGGAGTGTGAACCAAGCGATAGTTTAGTCTATCTACTCCAATTTAAAAGAAAAGAAAAGTGAAAAGATTGGAAAAGAGATTTGGTAACAAATATTGGATGTGTCAAAAAAAAGCAATTTAAAATATGGACAGATACTACACTTGGATCTTTGTCAGAGAAAATGTATCATTTTCTCATATTCATTTGTAGGAAATCTTTTTTTTTTTTTGTTTTTATTAAATCATTTTCATTCTGTAACATGTTAGAAAATGTTTGACTTTTTATAAACTTCAGAAGAGTCCAAAAAATTTTGTTTTGCGTTTTAATCAATTATTTGTGAGTAAATGAGTTAAGGTAATGTTAATGTTAAACATGCTTCCAGAATTTGATGTTGAATTTCGTTTGAATCATTTTGGCTGCACCGTTCAGCTAAAATGATTCCAATGGACGGTGCGGCCGAAATGATTCAAATGAACGAATCATTTCGACTGCACCGTTCATTTTCAACCGTTTTGGCCGCGCCATTTATTTTAATGGTTGTAAAGAGAATTAGTTTCTGATAAAAACAATGAAAAGACAAACAAAATTGTTTCAATGTTAATAATGAAAATGAAATATTGTTTTGCAAAAAAAAAAAAAATTTTTTTTGTCTTAATGAAATCTTTTTGACTAATGATTGTGCAATAAAATTTTAGTTTGTGTTTTTATTGATTTCAGATCTTTTTTCAATGTGGTATCCAAGATGAAGTCCATTCAATTGAAGAAAATGTGTGTGAATATAATGTCAAATTTAATACACCGGCCGCTTGCTGATTGTTGTTTTTTTTTTTTTTTTTTTTTTTCTATGTTTTGTAAAGAAAATTGAATTCTGCTGTAATTCACTGAGACAATCCTTTTGGCAATGTTTTGCTTTTTATTGAAAACCTTGCTAACATCATTCCTAAACTGACAAGGCAGCCTAGTATATATATATATATATATATATATATATATATATGTATGTATATATTTTGTATTAGTCAATGGTTGGGGTAGCATGTGACAGATTTACATGTTTTACCATATTTTATTTATATATTCATTTTTAAATGGCCAACAGTTGTCTCTAATTTAATTGTTTATATTTCACAAAATTTGGTTGTTTTATTTGTTTATATATATATATTTTTTAATTCCCTGCTAAAACATTTTTTATTTATGCTGTAAGATAAACTTGACTGACGTCTAAAAATCCTTGTTTATCATTTTTATCTGATATTAAGGCATAAAAGCGTCTTCACTTGTAAGCAGAGAATCAATAGGAGACTGGTGGCTGGTTTTGTTGATATTTCAGTGTTTATTTACATCATCTGCAGAATATCAAAAGAAATAGGTTTTTTCTGCCTATTAGCACATCAATGCAGACTTAATTGTTCTGAATTTGTTAGAAATAAACATTTGAAATATAACCAAACCAGCAACTCTCAGCATTTGATAAAATCTGCATTATCAACAATTCAATATTTCAGCCTTTATGACCAATATAAATATATTTATATAAATTTATGTAACGTTTATTGTGCGTATACAGGCATGTTTTTGCCATATCTCTTCAGGATATCGCTGATTATGGCTCTCCGTAACCTCCTTTTTTAATATCTTCATGATTATCCTTGGGAAATATAATGGAATAGCTTTCTATTGCTTTCTTCATGGTTTTTAATTCAAAGTTATTTTAGTCTACAGTAATGACAGGGAGAGAGACTGATTCTTTCCTTTCCCAAGGGCATTAGTGCAAAGTGAACATCATTCCCTTTTCAAATGTTACCCCTCCTCACCTTCTTTCTACTGCATGCATAAAGGATCTTTAAAAAAGCTAGTGTTTTTTTTATATTAAAATGTTTTGTATAAACGATTAAAAGTTCAAGTTGCAATATTAATCAGCTTTTGTAAATAGAATATTTGACGTCATATAATGCCACCACATTTTGATGGCATTTGGTACCCATTTTTTTTCTTTGGAAAGTAACTAAATAACTATATCTTCTGACTCTTCGATGCAAACTTGAAGTATTTGGTAAGCTATTGTCTACTCGGGTTCCATAGACTATCAATACTTGTACCAAACTCAGTTATACTGTAATATTAAATATAAATATTGGAGCATTGCAAAAGTTTCTGCTGAATTTTCACTCTTTTTCTTTTTCTAATTGGGCACAAACTTTTGCAATGATCTAATATAAATAGGGTGGGTTGTATATGATGTTAAATTTGGCTATTTTTGAATTTTTCTTCAGAGTCTACAAAAATTGAAACCTCATAATTTGTTCATTTAGTGTTGGAGATGTTCTATGTGATGGGGTGTGGGTGGTGCCATGAATATTGGCTCAGAACAAGAAATTGGAGAGCCTAGTTTGAATTTCAGTTGAATTCATTGCATTCACTTGCACACAAATACTTTTGGGAAAGGTATGAATCTATCTCTTCTCTCTCCAGCTATGGGTTGAATAACAGGACAAATTAGGTTTTATAGCCTTGGTTGGCAACTAGTTTACTGCAGAAAGAAATGTCCACCTACTGCAGGAAAATATGCCTAGTCAGTTATGGATTAAAAGAAATCTGATCGCCCAAGTGCGTATCATGTATGGCACTTGACTGACTGTGTATGTGAAATGGTCTTGCTTTGTAGAGATTTTCAGGTCACCATTGCACAAGGTATAACACTTTTTTTTTTTATTGTGAGACGCAAAAAAAGTTACAATTCAAAACATTTAATATTAAATAAAAGTTTTTTGTTTTTAAAGACTCAGAATTTACTTAAAAGAAATTTATTTGGTATACAAGAGAATTTTGTAGGATTTTTTGCGTCATCAAAACTAGTATCATTTTTCTTTCAAAATTCATGAAAATGGAAGAAAATCATTGAAACTTTGTGACTCAGACAGATGTTGATGAACCAGTAAGTAATATTTTAATATTCTTTCTAATGATTAACTGTGATAATATTTAGCACCAAGGTTGTTGTTTTTTCAGTGGTTTTATTGATAAAATGTATTTTGGCAAGCAGGTTTTTTTATCGTGAAGTGCTCGATATATGGGAGGAGATAGTGTCGATAAGCACAGAATTTGTCACTTTAACTGAGCAGGTTTATGCTGACTTCAAAATTTTGTGAGGACACTGTTACGATGTTCTCACTCATCAGCAAACTAGCCCTGCCAAGTGAGAACATCGTAACAGTGTCCTCAGAAAATTTTGAAGTCAGCATGAACCTGCTCAGTTAAAGTGACAAATTCTTTGTGCTTAAAATTCTTTTTATAAATTTCCACAAGTGTTCTTTTTTTAACTGAAATTTAATTTAACTAGATTTATGATGAAACTTTATTTAAAAAAAATCAAGATTTTAATTTTCTGTGAGGCTTGTCATTTGTGCAAACAGGAATCCCTTGAATGCGTATTAATCAGAGGGATTCCTCGTATTTGCATGTGTGAAAGATGAGCAAAGAATTTTGGTTGTTGATTGTCTTGAAAATAGATTCTGAAATCTTGATTATGAGTTGCATACTTAAGTTCTCAGCCTGACCAAGAAAACATTCTGATGTTTGGTCATTTGATCAGATTTTGGGAAATAGCTTGGGGTCAAGAAATTTTCAGCTGCCAGTCGCCAGCCCTCAAAAATTGCAATGAAATATGTACAGTTGTTTGCTCTATCAAAGCTACAGTGCTCAATTCACCCAACTATCTAAACTTTATAAATGGAACTTTGTGTGTGTGTGTGTCCGTTACCTATAGACTCCGAAACGGTTGAACTGATTTTCTTGAAAATTTACACAGTCTACGAGTGTCCTTAGCTAGGATTTGTGTTGAGGTACTCCCTGATAAATATCGAAAATTGATAATCGAAAAAATCGGGTTATAGAAGGAGTGGTCTGATTTTAATCAAATTTGATACACTCATAGACAAAGACATAAGAAACGATATTCAGAAGTTTCAAGGTTGCAGTTCTTATAATAGTGCAGAAAATGAATAATATATATATATAAAGGGCAAGATGTTTGTGTGTGTGTCTGTCTGTATTTTTTTTTCAGGTCTTTTATTTTAGTTTTTGCTTCGGGTTTGGCTCTAAGTAGGTATAATTGTAGTTCTGAGTCTCAGCCATGATACCATTTACTCAGAGGATTTACTTAGCCTTCAAAATTCAGTTTACGACGAAAAACACTTATTTGATATTGATACCAGGAAATCAAAATTTGACTTACATCCATTCATTTTTCTTTCAGTCTCCGGTTTCGCTTTAACTGGAAACAACTATTGCTATTTAGTCTTTCATGCCAACGTCCAAAGAGTCTGAGCTCCAGGACCATGGATTAGTTTTAAAGCTTTCATTACACCCGAGCAATGCCGGGCTATACTGCTAGTTTTATTCATAATTGAATTCCCAAAGGCATTTCTATAAAGGAAATCCAACTGCTTTAGTCAGAATTTGAACTCGGCCTGCCAATTTCATTACTACAATAATGACCATTATGCCACTATAAACTCCTAAAATCCAGCCTGACTTGAATATTCCACTCTATACACATTGAAGATGGCAAAACTTTCCCTATTTTCTTTATTGCCTATATTTTTTGTGATTCTAATTTAGTGTAACACCCCAGATGAAGGTCCGAACAATTTCTCCAACGGCTGTTCTCCATGCTGTGATGTTGCCGGGGGTCTGTTGAAAAAGTCGAAGTCTCAAGCTGGGGGTACAAGATAAACTATTGAAGGAACGAACTTCCACAACTTGGATGAGTTAAATTGATGCTTTATTTTGTTCAGTTTTAGTCTTTCAGTTGGGGCAGGCGATGTGGCACTCAGCTCTAACTCTAATTAATGGAGATCAAATGCTGAACTGACCGACCGACTCGGACGAACGGAGTTTCCCTTCTTCAGTGTGCCTGATACACATAACTACTCCAAGCACATGCCTGGCTGAACTGATCGGCTCAGAAAAATCACTTGTATTTATATTGAAATAATCGGAAGTCCACTAGACCACCGGGTTAAAACAAAAAATAAGCATTGGCGACTGTAAGTCCAAAATTTCAAGGTACTTAAATTTTGCTTCCTTTGATGTGTAAACATCCCACAGACATCCCGTCTGCACTCAGCCTCCAACAACGTATTTTCCAGGATTTTTTTATCTTAATAAAGCTTCGTGTGAAGACCATTGGATGTTTTTATAGCCCTGACACTTTACTCATAACCAGGCGTTTTTTTATTGCCTGGAGAAAGGGAAAATTCTATTATCTTTATTTTCTTATAGTGTGGTCAAGATACAGTAAAGACAGTTTTTGACCTGGTCACCTAAAATCTATTTCTTAAATGTTTATCTTTTATCACATCAAATCACTTAGTCAAATATTTACCGGAAGACTGGTAGGATTTAACAGAAATCTGATACCCTTTTCTCTTCCACAAATTTACTTATAAAAGAAAAAGAGTTTTTTCTTTTTCATTTAGTACTTTTGTTAAATGAAACACATGTTTTTAAACTATTTTTCTATTCTTAACCATTTTTTATTCTTAATCTATTATAATAAAATATATATTTTACAAATCCACCTTAATATACGCCTAGTTATCGTGTCACATTAGTAAAATTGTAGAAAATAGTTGTTTCAAAAAAAGAAAAAACTTGGGGTTAAAAATGAGATTGTGCTAAGATCTGTTTAGAGATCTCCCAAGTAAAATAATAAAATAAAATAAATAATCATATAAATAAGAAAAAGATGTGTGTGTACCTCAAGAAGTTAGTTGCCGTTAATAAAAGTAGATAATCAAGGAAAACTTGATTAGTGGAAAATATGATTTCCAAGAGTATTTCATGGATTTCTTTTTTTTTTTTTTTTTTTTTTTTTTTTATTCTTCAGTGACAAAATATAAAAAATTCTCTAAATGTTACTAAAACCCTAATCCTAACCTTTGGAAAACCCATTTCCTATAAACCACAAATTTTCACAAGTCTTCTTTTTAGATTTTTCTGTTTATTTAAGCAAATTCTTTTTCTGTTTCATTTTTCTGAAATGTTCAGTCATTTTTGAAGATTTTTACCTGGTAGTTTGATAAAACTGATTTTAGCAGAAAAATTAATTTTTGGTTTTTGTCCATTTTCTGTCATGAATTCAGGATTAGAATTCTGTTTTTGGAACATAAATGATTTATTTTTTTTTTAAATTAAAAAAAAAAAAAAATTTAATATCCAAATCAATTTCATCTTTTGATTGTTTATTTTGTCCAGAATTGACTGAGCACATGGCTGAGTGGTGATTTCTTGATATTATCAGTCTGAGAGAGGCAATCCCAATGTGTGGCAATTTTTAGAAAGTTCCTGAAAACCATACCATGGGTTGACCCAAGACTTGTGAGTGAAATTGGGCAGCTTTTATTAATGACGGTTAACTTCTTGCAGCCCATAGACATCTTTTGCTTTGCTTTTTATTATTATTTCATTGTTTTACTTGGCAGAATTCTTAACAGATCCTCACACAATGTGTCGTGTATGTGTGTGTGTGTATATATATATATATATATATATATATATATTAATTGTTTAATACTTAGGTTTTGGTCATAATAGGGTTAGACCAGTGTACATTTGTATTAAAAAGTGTTGAATACAATTATATTGTAGAACTTTTGAATATTTTCCATTTGTAAACGAGTTATTACACGACCTAGGTTTCTACCATGGGTGGTGTCTTCAGGCAATTTTTTTAATAACTGATTTTACCTTTTTTTTTTTTTAACACTCACTCGGCAGGGAATTTTTGAACATGCAATATTTAAAATTAGAATGAATTATGCCGTTTTCATCCATGGCTGTATGAACCTAATAGGTATTTTTTTTAGTGTGTGTGTGTGTGTGTGTGTGTGTGTATATATATATATATATATATATATATATATATATATATATATACACACACAGGTAATAAAGAAAATAGGGAAAGTTTTTCCCATTTTCAATGTGTATAGAGTAGGATATTCAAGTCTGACAGGATTTCATGAGTTTATTGTGGTAATGGAATTGGCAGGCTTTGATCAAATTTTGACTAAAGCAGTTGGATTCACTTTATATAAATGCCTTTGGGAAAGGCATGAATCCATCTTTCCTCTCTTTAATTATGAATAAAATAGTTGAGTGAATTGAGCTCTGTAGCTTTGATAGAGCAAACAACTGTACATATTTCACTGATATAAATTTTTACTGCATTTTTTTGAGAAGTGAAGTTTATAAAGATATGGTGGATAGGTAATAATTGCTTCAAGGCTCGAGGAGGTGAAGATTGTAACATTTGTGGAAGTGCATACATGTGGAAAGCCTGTCCCACGAAGTAGCAGGTCTTTGGAAGATTCTTTTCAAGTGAAATGAACTCTTTACCAAAGGAATATGTGGGCAATGAGGCTGATTCATCTCTGTGGACATAGCAAGGTGGGTAAAGGCAGAGAAGTTGAACTGAGCTGGGATTCAAGAATCCTAGCTTCAGAAACCACTCTAATGAGGCGTTTATATCATTTTAAGGATCAATCAGAATGCGAGATGCTAACTGGAATGAAAGTTGTATATTCTGTGTAATTGGTTACAAGTCCGAAGTATGATAATCTTTACAAAATATGACCATTTTTTATATATATATATATATATATATATATATATATATATATAATTGTGATAATGTTTAGTGCCAATGTCGTCGTTTTTTTTTTTTTTTTTTTTTTTTTTAACAAAGTGTTCAATATCTGCTTAGAAATAGTGTTGATAAGTATAAAGAGTTTGTCACATTAACTGAACAGGTTCATGCCAACTTTGAAGTTTCATGAGGACATTATAATGGTGGCCCCACAAAACGTTGAAGTTAGCTCAGTTAAAGTGACAAACTCTTGGTGTATGTATGTATGTATGTAATTATAAATAAATATCTATATATGTGTATATATATATATATATATATATATATACGTGGTACTTGAAAGCGCTCAATATCAGTGATAGAGCTGACATATTCAGATAGTAGGTGTGAGTTTGTAACCCTGGGTTTCACGCCATTGTGATTGTCAGACAAAGTGGGGGAAAATCTGTCGAACGCGCATGTGTGTGTGTCCTTGCGCACGTCAATGGGTGTACAAGTGTGTGTGTGTGTGTGTGTGTGTATATAGATATATATATATATATATATCTGCGTCTGTCATGATGACAGATTTTCCCCCACTTCCACAAAAATACATGAATATACACAACCCTACATATAACGAATTTTTAAAAATAAATTAATCAGTTTGTCTGACGATTGCAAGAGCGTGAAGCCCAGGGTTACAAACTCACACCTATCTATATGAAATATATAATGTGCATGTGAACTCAATACTCAGTCTCTCGTATGCATTAACATGTGTTGTTTGAGGTCTGCATTTTGAAAAAAGCTGAATTGATAAATTGATAAATCACAAATGCATAATCTTTGCATATAAGTGTTCACTAAATTGATAAATCATGAACGTATATATATATATATATATATATATATATATAATTTTTGGGTGGGATAGAAATTTTTGTACCACTGTTATCGTAATTTTATTAATCAAATTAAAATATTTTAGTTTTATAAGTTTTCATTTGAATTTTGAATTCTTTAATTTTGTCTTGACTCTTTATTTTGATTTATATATAAAGAAGGGAAACGTGAAGCCTCTTCTGATATCAGATGTTTCTGAAATATCAAAAATCACCCCCCACCCCCACCCCCAAACGTTCAATATATAAATGGTTCTTGTTGGCCTAATTGTGTGGAACATTTGAGACAATTTATAAACTGAATTTTTTTTTTTCTGTTTGGGAAGATATCCAAAATAAAAAAAAAAAAACCTTTTGTGATAAAAGCATTTTTTTTTTTCTTAAACACTTGATCTTTCCAAACTTTGAATTTTGGCTGTGGACAATTGCAGAATTGTAGTCTTGAGATGTTTACTGCTGCATTTTCAATCATTTGCTGAATTTGTGTAAGTTGTGGGGTGGAAGACTTATTGAGAGATTGCAACTGGATCGCGGTAAGAGGGCTTATGATGTGGTAGTGAGTGAATTTTGAAACTCAAAATCCTGCCTTTTACTAAAAGAGCTATTCAAATATTTTAATGATTATGTTGAAAACAATATTAATTTATTATTTTTTTTATTTTTCTCCTTTATTTACCCTTTTTCCTTCCTCTTTTCTTTATTTTTCTATTTTTTTCTCTTCTTTCATTTCTTTCTTTTCTTTTTCTGTTTTTGCTTTTTTTCTATCTTCTTCTTTCCTTTGTTTCTCACATTTTTTTAAATTCTATTTGTTTGCAAATGCTTTTTTTTTGTCAGCAGACATCTTTAAAGTTTTCCAGACTAACTTGAAAATATTTTATTGCAGTCATACAATGACATCCTTTTTTTTTTTTTCTTTTGTGGACATTTTTCAAAATTTGCTGTAACATTTACCAAAAATATTTGTCTTTGCACATTTTTCAGTCTTTTTTATTTCTATTTTTTTAAAGTATTGTATTTTTCTTAAATTATTTCATTTCATTCAAGATGGTTGTGAAGTTCTTTAATCCATTTTCGTCTATCATAATTTTTGTACCTTGTTGATCCAAATGTAGAACAAACTGTATTACATCCCTTAGATCTCATCAGACCCAATCTGAAATAATTTGAGTTTAAGATGGTGGTGTACAGTCCCTCAATTATAATTAGGGAGTCACTTCTGCCAGTTTCTTTTTAATTATGGGTTCTTTCTGAAAGTTCAGGTTGGTTTGCAGCTTTTTTTTTTTTTTTCCCTGAGCCATGACCCCCCTCTCAATTTGTTGTGCTTCTCTGATCTAATACAAAATTATTGGAGAGCGTTAGTATTGGAGATCTGCTTAGTGTTGTGGAGTAGTTCTCACACTGAAAATTATAATCATGCTATGTCAGTTGCTAATCGACTTAAACGACTGAAAACGAACTCCTTATTATTTGACTAGCTGTTGACTAAAATCGACTGCCTAGTAGTTCTACTGAATTCTAACAGAACTCTAAAGAACGCCTATTAACTTCCCAAGAACTCCTCCTGTTAATTTTTATTAATATAGGAGGGAGGGTCCATTATCTGAGGAATAGGTGTGTTTCCCCATAACACTTAACATGTATGAAAAAAGTGCCTTAAAGCACAAATAAACTGATTGTAATTTATTATATTCAAGTTTAGTCATGAGATTACAAGGAAAGCAATCTGAATTTTATGATTGGTTTTCTAACACATTGTTTTTTTTAAAAAAATACCTTTTGTCTATTAAAGACAATTTACTAAAGATTTTTATTATATTTGCCAATAAAGGTTTTCTGTCCAATCTATCTCCCTTGACCTCACTTAAAATGTATTTCCTATTAGGAAAGTTTTTTATTTTGCATGTTAGGAAAGAAATCCTCCTTGTAATTATGTATAAAATATTACTTTAACTTTTATGCATAAGAATTAATTTTGCACTGGACTCTTTAAATGAAAAGTTTAATTAAAAATTAATCTGAGAACAACCTAGATCGACAAGCATATGATGAAGGCCAGAGAGCATAACAGCCAAAACATTGTGATAACAACAAGGATGAAGACAGTGGTATGTGTAATTAATGTAAACTTCTTAATGAGGGTGCTAGGCACGAAAGAATATTACCAGTTTGTATTTCCCCATTATAGTCATTAATCTATGGTATAGCAACACCTTAATACATAAATGAAAGAAAGAAATGATATTTTTTATACTACTTTACACATACTTATCAATAATTTGTCTCAAACAGAGAAGCTATAACACATGTATACAACAAACAGTGTGAAAGGGATAAAAAAAGATTGTATAGATTTTTATATTTTCCAACAGGGAAAAAGGGCAAGTCAATAATATCCTTTGTTTCTGGTGAGATCATGTGGATTCTTTTATTTGCCCAACGGCTGCACACTTGTGACGGCCATCTTCGCATCCTACAAAACAAATTGTGGGACAATATGTCGTGAACCCAGGAGTGGACAATATGATTTGATGTCACTTGCTGGCCATCACATGACTTTGTCTTAAACGAAGGGAGATAATCATCCTTTGCCTCCCGACATCCTCATCCCAGAAATTCAACCGTGTTTTTAATTGGGGACCAAGAATTGAACTCTGTACTTCTCACAAAGCCAAAGATAAAATAGTTATATTTATAGAAAGAGAATATATATATATATATATATATATATATATATATCAGAATCCATCTTGCACATTTAAAAATCTATTATTTGTTCGTGCATTGAATACTGTTGCCATATCTGGTCGCATGCTCCTGCTATTCATCTCGAGGTTCTTGACAAAATCCAAAGCGTGCTTCTAGATTGGCATCTAGTTCCCACCCTTTTACTGTCAAAATATTTAAGTGTAACTGCCACTTCTACTCAAATAGTTTCTTTTCTCACACTTCCCATTTGTGGGACTCCTGTTTACTTGTTCCCCTCATGGCTGCGCCAAAAATTTAAGTGCAACATCAGTTTCTGTCTTCTGTCTTCTTGAATCCTGTTCATCTTTTATCCTTTCCTCAATACCCATTGTAACCAGTCTTTTCTTTTCCCTGATAGCTACAATCTCCAAAAATTTAAATTCAACGTCAATTGCTATCTTGTATCTCCTTGAATCCTGTTCATCTTTTATCCTTTCCTCAATACCCTTTGTACCCAGTCCTTTCTCTCACTGTAACACCCTGCGCACTAGTGGTGGTTCCACCTTGATTAGGTGAAATGATTAAAAAAAACTGTATGTAAGATTGTAGTTGAAGATCAAGTTGATGTCATATATATATATATATATATATATGAGACAAACTTGATGATCATCGCCTACAATACAGTTGTTCTAAGTTGGTTGTAGCTGAGGCATTTGGAAATTCCAAGCTCAAAGATGACAGCTTTTTTTAAAATTCAGTTTGATAAAACATTTTACAACCTGTCAATAGTATGGAAGATGTGCTACGCAAATCACTATATCAAATTAATTGTAACCCAATATATTTTTTTTTTTTTTTTTTTTTTAAGGCAAAAAAAAAAAATTCTGAAAGATGAAGACAAAAATATAACTGATAAACTCTTGATTCATTTTAGATATCAAATTCCTTACCGACTTGTTTTCAAATACTTGTAAAATCCAAAACTAACATATTTTTAAAAAATGTATTAATTTTGGAATCTTCTATGATGATTTCATGCCTGGAATGACACAATATTTTCTGTTATCATGAAACTCCTGCAGTATGGGTGATTAAAAACAATAGCCATAAAAAGACGAATGGCGAAGACTAATTAAATGTCTTGATGCACCGATCATCTAAATTTAAATATATTTTTATGATGATTAGTTGAAGTGAATATAAAAATAAAAATGATCATTTTAAAAGATATATTTATTAAATTACTACAACTGGCTGAGTTTGTTGCATCTATCTACTAATTGGAGACGGCCTGACAATTTTGATTATTAGTCTGTTATAATCAAAATTACCAGCAGACATCTTCAAAGATTTCCAGACTAACTTGAAAATATTTTATTGCAGTCATACAATGACATTTTTTTTTTCTGTTTCGGACATTTTTCTAAATTTGCTGTGACATTTACCGAAAATGTTTGTCTTCTCTTTGTCTATAAATTAAAAGGGAGATGTATAATTAAGGTGGAGTGATTTTTTTTTTTTTTTTTTTTTTTTTTTTTTTTTTTTAATCACTTAACTAGGCAGTGTTGCCTCATCATGCCGACTTCAAAGATTCGCGAAGGCATTTTTGTGATCTCTTCACTCTTCAGGGTTTTTGTTTTTCTGTTGTGTTTTCTTTGACTAAAACAACACTCCTCAGTTAAGTGCAAAACCTCTCCAGATTGATTCTAATAACACTACCTCTATCTTGATATCAAGCACTTTGACAAAAAAAACTGCTTGCCGAAAATGCCTTTCTACCAGTAAACTACTGAAAAACCAGCAATTTTGGCAATATATCTGTCTGTCTATCTATCTGTCTGTCTGTTTTTATTTCTTATTTTTTAATGATCATTTCACCTCAAGCAAGGCAAAACTGACACTGGTGCACAGGGGGTTACATAAGAGGCGAGTGATGAGAAAGAGGAACAAGTTAGAATGAGTAAGTAAAGGATGAGAATACAGGTGTGAAGAGAGCTGCATGAGAGTAGAGTAGAGTAGAGTAGAGTAGAGTGGAGTAGAGTGGAAAGGAAGAACATGATATAAGGGTTGTCAGGAAAAGGATGTGAGTGAATAAGATAAGAGAGGGTAATTTCACCAATGGATTAAGTGCATTAACAAACGAGGAGAAACAATTAAAAAAAATGATTTTGCCACGATTGGGTCTTTTTTTTTTTATTTTTTATTTTTTTTTAATAATTTCACCACCCCAAGCAAGGCAAAACTGCCACTGGTGTGCAGGGGTTTACAGAAGAGGTGAGATGAGAAAGAGGAACAAATTACAGGGGAGTTAGAGAATGAGTAAGAAAAGGATGAGAATACAGGTGTGAAGAGAGCTGCATGAGAGTAGAGTAGAGTAGAAGAACATGATATAAGGGTTGTCAGGAAAAGGATGTGAGTCAAGAAGATAAGAGATGGCAATTGACTTTGCATTTAAATTCTTGGAGATTGTAGCTGTCAGGGGAGCAAGTATACGGAAGGGAATTCCACAGGTGGGAAGTGTGAGAAAAGAAGCTGACAGAGTAGAAGTTGCAGTTACATTTGATTGGTTTCACTGTAAAAAGGCAGGACCTAACCACTAGTTGAGTAGCTCAAGTAAACTTGTGGTGATACCAAGCAAAAGCGATGGACCAGATGTTTGCTCTCTCACGACAAAAAGGCAAATGACCAAAAGTTGTCAGTGTGCATCTGGGTTTGCGCAGATGTTCTGGTTGAAAAATAAAAATTAATCAAATATTAAATTTCCATTTCGCGAGCCTACGTGAATTTTATTTATCAGCCAATGGGAAGCCCAGAATCAGATACAAGTGTGAAATCCCAAACGAGCTGCTTTGATCCAAAAAGCAGATATGAAAAACCGAGACAGAAAGCACCCAGCAGACAGACCTACGCAGAGACACAATGTAATTAGTATCTCCCTTGACCAAGTCAAGCAGCTACTATGTTTGCCTCCCTTCACCTCTCCTTACCTTCTTCCCTGTCTCAAAACTACTTACTGACCTAAGGAGCAACTACATCAAAGACATTCCTCAATTACACACTCCCCACTCAATTACACACTCCCCACATTCCTAAGCTTTAAATCTCAGCTTATGAATTGCCATGAACATTTAACCTCCGTGGGACCTATACCTCAAGTTATTATTTTAATTGTAAAAACATTAATTGATATGTGTATATATAAAAATGTTATTTTTCAACTCAAATTGCTTTTCTTTATTTTATAATAATTTTATGACTTATAGTGGGCTTTCTACAATGCCAATTTTCTATAAGGCCAAATTCTGTTAACCTGCAACGGTATACAATTACCCTTCACTAGAACGGAATCCCACTACAACTAGAAAAAGGATAAGCAGCCCACTATAAACTCATGCATAGGGGGCACCAGGGAGCTAAGCTCATCGAAGCAGAAGCCATGAAAGTATTTGTAGAAGTGACAGAGGGAAGCCACATTACGTTGGTGAGAAAGAGACTGGAGTTGAGCTACCAGGTCGGTATCTATCACATTACAGATTCTTCGTTGGATTTTGTCAAGAAGCCCAAGGTGACGAGCAGGAGCACCCGACCAGATGTGACAGCAGTATTCAATGCATGGATGAATGGTAGTGTGCAAGATGGATTGAGATGTGTCCAACCATATCAACTTTTCTGGTTTTTGTTATTGTGAAATATCCCACCTTGTATCAGTATTAGTTTTGTGAGAAAATGAGATTTGTAATATGATCCTGGACATCAATTTACAATAGACCCTGAAATTTGTGTACTCTCTATAAATTCGCCTTAATAAAATATTTCTTCTTTTTAATTAAAACTGTATCAAGTCAATATTATGGTCAAATCCATTATGATGAACAATGCATATTCATATAATGTTGTAAATGCCTTGAGGTTTTGCATGTAAGTCTTTCCTTGACGTGTTGTTTTTTTTTTGTTTTTTTTAACAGTTTATGTAATTTCTTGTTTCATTTTTTATGTTAACAAAATCGCCTATTGTTTTTCAGGTAGATATAACAATTTCTCTCTCTCTCTCTCTCTCTCTCTCTCTCTCTCTCTCTCTCTCACACACGCACACATCTTGTTTTATCCTCTTGCATTAAAAGATACAGGGCCGTGATTAGGGCCCCCACAGATCCCGCAATTGTGGGGAGGGGCGCAAGTTCCCTTGGGACCCGCAAGTCTCCATGGCTCCACAGATCTGTTGTCAGTCAGTTAAGTGCCATACGTGATACACGCTTTGAGTGATCATGTCTCGAAAAAGACATGACTGACTGGGCAGAATATTATCCCGCAGTAGGTTGCCATTAATTTCTGTGGTAGACTGGTTGCCAGCCAAGGCTATAGAACCCAATCTGTCCTGTTATTTGACTTATAGCTAGAGGGTGAAGAGATGTATTATTTTATTAAGTATTAATAAGTGGGGGGATTGGTTTATTACTTCATAACAATATAAAACTGATCCCCCAATTTATGCCCAGTAGAAGCCTTAATCATGTTTTCAACTATTATATTTAGTCACACTTTGGGTGATCATGTCTCGAAAGAGACATTATTGACTGGGCAGAAAATTATCCTGCAGTAGGTTGCCATTGCTTTCTGCAGTAGACTGGTTGCCAGCCAAGGCTATAGAACCCAATCTGTTATTTCTGTTTATTATCCTGTTATTTAACCCATGACTGGAAGGACAAGACGGATTAATACCTTTCCCAAGGGTATTTGTGTGTAAGTGAATGCAAGGAATTCAACTGGATTTCGAACTCGGATCCGATTTGCCGATCTACTGCACCACAAGCACAAAAAAAAAATTAACAAAATAATTATTAGGATTAACTGGAAAATTATTATCATAATTGTATGTTGAAATAGACATCTATCAACCCATCTTGCTCCCCCTCTCTCTCTCTCTCTCTCTCTTTTTATATATATATATATATATATATATATAGATAGAATCTTTGATAAGCTTTCTAGTCCCCCACCACCACGAAGAGGCTGCAAATGATTTGTAATTAAAAAAAAAAAATGAACTTGAGAGAGAAATAGATCTGTTTCAACATACATACACGAACATAACATGTATATATTCAAACTTTCATGATGTCATAAAACGTTTTTAAGGGAATCTAGTGACTCTGACATTTTACAAAGTTTATAAACAAGTGATTATCAGCCATGGCGCCAGGCAACTTGAGATTTTGGAAACACACTCAAAGGCTATAAAAATAGCGAGGAAATCACCAAAAAGTAGCAAAAAGTTGTGAAAACGTTCGTAATAGGTTCATTCAAAACGCCAATTCAGAGATTTCTTCCGTTTTTTCTTTTTCGTGATCACGGAAAATCTGCATCCCGAGAATGTATTATTTTGTTTAAAGTACCATTTATTGTGGGTTCAGTATGTTCGGAGGAGGGGGGTGCAATGTTGCTAAGCACGGCACTGCAAAGATATTAGTCAGAGAAAAATATTTGTCTTTCGTCTCCAGAGTATGTATTTCTCACTGGAAATGAGACCAGCACAAATATAAAAAAAATCAAAACATTTTAAAGGTTAAACTTTGCTAATGATTTAATGTATCACTTCCCTGAAGCAGAGTTGAATTAGTTAAATCCCTGAAGGAAACTGACACCTAATTCTTAATCTTCACGGTGTCCAAACAATCTGTTATTTTTTTTTTTTTTTGTACTCCATGACAAGGTGTTGTGTGCACATTGTATCTGCAATTCGTTCGCTAAGATCAGCACTAGTTTAGAACCTGAAAGTTATTTATAAAGCTGAGCTTAGTTTAGTGTAATTACAGGGCCGCATCTGTGAGGAATGAATTCACTATGTAATTGTAAAGGTCACCCAGACTCATCTTGTCAATCTTTACCCCCATACTTGACTGCTCTAAATGACCGGAACGTTAAACTCTTTTTGGGCGGACCTGAAGGAGACTACCACCAAATTTAAATTTGTTGTTTTTGTTTTTTTGTTTTTTTTTTCAATGCAATCTTATCAATTACACTCTAAACTTTCCAATTGAAAAAAAAAAAATTGGAAAAATTTCAATATTTAAACAACTTGGGGTGGGGGTCTGTTTTTCGTATGTTAAATAGTAAATCGATTCTCCATTTGGAACCACTTGCCGGTACGACATTACTACCACCTGTAAATTTGATTATCAATTTTTTTTTTTTTTTTTACTTTTTTCAGTGCAATTTTATTGATTAAACCCTAAACTTTCCAATGGACAAAAAATATTTTGCAAAAATTTCAACATTTAAACAATTTTCCGGGGGGGGCGGGGCTCATTTTTTCATATAACCTTATAGTAAATCGATCTTGTACAATATTCAACAACTGAATTCTTTGTGAAATTTTTGAATAAAGCCATTCTTGGAGTTTCCGAGCAAGATAAGAACTGAAGAAAACTTGAAAAAGACAAAAACAAGCGCAACAACTCGTCCACCAAAAAACAAAAGAAAAAGTGACTCCAATGCAAGTGGTTCCAAAATGGTGGATCAATTTACTATAACGTTGTATGAGAAACTGAGCATCCCCGAAAATTGTTTACATATTGAAATTTTTCCAAATTTATTTTGATAATCGGAAACTTTATATAATAATCACAAAGACTACGCTGCAAAAAGTAAAAAAAAAAAAATGAAAAACAACAAATTTAAAGGTGGTGGTAGTCTCCTTCAGGTCTGCCCTCTTTTGTGATCAAGTATAAAAGTTAAAAAAGGCATTTAAATATTACTGTTTAAGTGACCTTTTGCTTGGAATATTCAAAATGTCTTCCTTTCAACAAGGCAGATGGGGTGGCGGATTTGTAAATATCATTAACTAATATATCTTTTGTAACTGCAAGAATTCTTTTTCATATTATACAAGGATTGAATTTAGTGTCACAAGCTTTGAGTTATCATCATAAGAAATTGAGTTGAACCTGATGTATTAAACATGATCTTTTTGTCCAGGATTAAAACATATATATATATACGTGAATCCATATTTTTTTTATATTTTTGGAAATGTTTCGTAAAATCAGGATATAATAATGAAATTAGAAAGAAAGGTGTTTGATAAAAAGCAATTCCTTCTTTCAAATTGCTGAAGAGTCTCGTCTCAAGTTGATCTACAAATGGATAGGTATTTTTTGAGGTTGACAGAACATTTTGGTTTATGATGTGGGTAAAAATATTTACAGTTTTTTTGTTTGTTTTTGAGATGCAGGTTTTGTTTTTTAAGATTTTAGCTTTTGGGAAATTTTACAAGGGGGTGTTGAAAAGTTGTTGTTCTGAGCAAGAAGGAATTCTAAAATTTGGAAGTGGGTGGGTTTGAGAATCTTGTATAAAAATTGAGTAACAAACATTTTTTTATAAGCTGCTTCGTTTTTGCTTATTCCTGTTTCTTCTCTTACATTGTGAAAACCTGTGTCAAGTTCGAGTAAAGAAAGAAAATGACGGGTTCATTTACCATTTTGTTTTTTTATGACATGAGGCTTCTGTACACTTCCATCATTAATAGATTTAGTTTTTTATTGGTCTTTGATGGAATTCTGCTGAACTCATTTGTATCACGTTAAAAAAAATTTCATTGAAAGAAAATCAAAAGGTGAATAACAAAAAAAAAAAAAAATTAATAAAATTAATCTTTGAAAATTGACTGTCATTCTTTTCATTTGCAGAAATTTGGTCCAAGTATGTATTTTTCTTGCTTATATATATAATCTCAGGATGTGCCTTGTGGTGCCGTGGATATCGACTTGGAACAACAAATCGGGGGGCTGAGTTCAAATTCCAGTTGAATACCTTGCATTCGCTTACGCACAAATACCTTTGGGAAAGGTATTAATCCATCTCTTCCCTCCAGTTATGAGTTAAATAACAGGACAGATTGGGTTCTATAGCCTTGGCTGGCAACCAGTCTATCACAGAAAGTGATGGCAACCTACTGCGGGATAATCTTTTGAGACATGATCGGCCAATGTGTGTATCATGTATGGCACTTAACTGACTTACACACTATCAGTATCTGTAAAGGAGCAAAATGAAAAAGAAACAAACCATGACAATAGTTTGAATAGTGTAAATACTACCTCATCTCAGAAGTATAGATTGACAAATACAGAAATTACCATATAAAAATTAAAAATTGTTTAAAAAATATGATGGCTTGACAATTTGTATTAAACTTTTCAATTTTCGATGAGTAAATATAGTTTTCACTTCAGACATCTGCTATGAGGAAAAGATTTTTGGAAATTGTAATAAGTTTTCAGTGAAAGATTTATATGATGAAGGAAAAAGAAAGAGAGAATGTTAAAAAAGAAAGAATAAAGAAGAATGTGAAGAAAAGGATATATGTCTGAGAAGTAATAAGATAAATAACTGAGTAATGGTTAGGGGGTTAAACTTAATATTAGGGGGTTAAACTTTTCCTTTCTTTCAAAAAAAAGCATGTTCGATTTTCACAAGAAATACAACCAGATTAAACAAAATTTAGTAACAATCATATGTTCATCATATCATGAAACAACGGTAAGCTAGTTAAGAAGCGGTTGGTTCACAGTTTTCAGCTAGACCATTTTTCTCACCAGAATTTAACTTTCTTTTTCAATCGTTTCACCCAAAGCAAGGCAGTACCGCCACTGATGTGAAGCGGAAGGCAACATGAGAGTTAAAGTTTTAGGAAAAGATTGAAGACAAAGACGAACCAGCTACAGGGGTGGGGGTGAAAGAGAAAGAGAAAGAGAAGGATGTGAACACAGGAGTGAAGACGGTTACGAAGTTAGTGAGAAAAAAAAAGAACAAGACACACGGGATGATGTGGAAAGGGCTGGAGTTAAGTGGATAAGAGATATGAAGTGACTTTGCTTTTAAATTCTTGGGGGTTGTAACCGTCAGGAAAGGAAATATTTGGAAGGGAGTTTCACAGGCGGCAAGTGCAATTAAAGAAGCTACTGGAGTAGAATTGTCGCCTGCATTTGTTTGATCTAACTGTAAAAGGGTGGGACCTTGATGCCAGTCTGGTTGCCCCATTAAATTCTTGTGGAGGGGGCACCAGTGACCAGAGTTCTTTGGAGCAGAAGCCATTAAAATATTTCTAGAGGAGACAGAGAGAAACCACATCCCGCCGATGAGAAAGTGGCTGGAGTCGAGCTGCCAGGTCGGGACCGATCACATTGCAGATTCTCTTTTGGAGCCTGTCGAGAACAGCAGAAGCGCCTGACCAGATATGACAACAGTATTCCATGCACGGTCGGATGGTTGATTTGTATATATGCATTGGAGTAGATAGACTAAATATTGGAGTAGATAAACTAAACTATCGCCCGGTTCACACTCCACCCACGTCTATTGAGCAGGTGAAGAGGCTCATCCCTTGTTCCCTGTTTAGGATGTGGTTTCTGGTTTTCTCTTTTCTAATCTTTTTACTTTAACGTAGCCCCATGCACATCAGTGGCGTTACCGCCTTGCTCGGGGTGATATGATTAAAAAACAAAAAAAAAACAAAAAAAAACCTCACACCAACAAGTCTTAAAAATGTTTTTGAAACTCTAAGTTATTATAATTGAAAAATAAAAATTCTTTTAAAATTTCATTATTAATTGAAAAAAAATTTTTCTGATTATGTTCTAATCATTTAGATAATGAATTTATACAGCATTTATTAAGGCAATTAAAAGCTTATTTAATTAAATAATGTCATAATTTTATTGTATTTTTTTTATTTTGCTATTGGGAGCAGATTTTTGCAAAAAAGGCCAATTGTTTGAAAAAAATAAATGATTTACATTCCCCAATGTCGTCCTGCATTTAATTAATAAAACCAATTTTGTCTACAAAATTTAATTTCTTGAAATTTCATGAATTTCTGTGGAGTGGGAGGTAACAAATGTAAAAAAAAAAATTTTACCAAGATTTTTAGAAAATAATACATAATACCAGGTCTCCTATATCAATGGTTCCCAACACCGGGGTAAATTACCCCAGTGGGGTAATGAGCCCATATTTTGTGGGTAATGGTTATTTGGTTTAGGAAGAGGCAATCAGCTTATAATTTCACACTGTGCCAAATTATTAATGAGACAGCATTTCAAGGAAGAATTCCCCCTACCCCAATCTCTCTTAAAGTATCTTTCTTTCAAGCCTTGTGGAAAGAAAATCAAAATTTCTCCACTTTTTAGACACCAGATCATAGAACTGTGATCATAGTCAAATTTTGGTAATTGTTGTCACTAGAGTATCAATCAAAATATCCAATCTCTTAAAATATTCTGTACTAATTATAATGTGTGTATATGTATATATACATGCACACACACATACACACATATGCCAGCAGGATGAATGCACTCAAGCATAAAAGACTTCCGAAATATCTATAGAATTGTCTGTGTGTGTGAAGACAATGCATTGAACTTTGAGTGACCTCAACAGAGCCATGCTGGCTGGAATTCAACCACTTATCTACATGAACAAGTTTTTTCTACTGTCCTTGGAATGAAGACCAAGAAACGTAGCAGACTCAACGTATCAAAGTATCAAACGACGCCTGAACAGCTCTTTCAGTCATAAAGCCAAGAATAAATAAACTGGCGCAGGCAATACAAGCTCAACACTCACATTAAGAATCACGGCTAGGTGACGGCTGCTATACCTCTGATTATTATAGATTGGTCTTATTTTATTGAATAATTTCCATTGACTTTGTTTGCTTTTGATGTATGAAAATATAATTACTTCTTTTCCTATATTACGGGTATTTGTTTATTTGGGTAATGGATAATAGTGAAATTGTATTTAGGGGTAATCACAGCAAAAAGGTTGGGAACCTATGTCTTATATGGTTGTGAAGGCTGGACAATTTCCTCACAGATGAAGGAGAGACTTGAAGCAACAGAAATGTGGCTCTACAGAAGGATTCTGAGGATACCATAGACTGAACATGTTACGTTTTGAGGATGGAAATTTCCTAGGATGCATAAAGAGGACACGGAGAATTTCACACTAATCAGACATTGAGAGACAGGGAAACAGTCGTCTACCTAATAAGCTTGTGTAAATGCATGGCAGAACAGGAAGTTCGTGTGTGTTGGGAGGTTGCTGAAAAAACAAACCTTACTCCAAGCTATAAGTAGGATAAGAATTAGAGAACCCTGGCTGTCAATGCCCAGAAGTGATACAGACCATAGGAGCAATAGTATAATCAGCAACCTATTTGGATATATTTACTAAGCTTTTTTTTTTTTTTTTTCCCCATGCAAGGTGCCATCATAGTGACGGTACCCAATGAGGATAGAAATTACAAGTAACTGCTGTTTTCCTTTTCAGTTATTCTTATAAGCAATTTTTGTTTTCATTTTTAAGTTTTTCTGAAATAAATTTATCTGAAGTAAATGTGGTCCATTCAGTTAAAAGTTGGATGAATATGGTTATAAAATACTAGCAGTATAGCCCGGCATTGCTTGGGTGTAATGAAAGCTTTAAAACTAATCCATGGTCCTGGAGCTCAGACTCTTTGGACGTTGGTATGAAAGACTAAAAGCAATAGTCGTTTCTAGTCAAAGTAAAACCGTAGACTGAAAGAAAAATGAATGGATGTAAGTAAAATTTTGATTTCCTGGTATCGATATCAAATAAGATTTTTTCGTTGTAAACTGAATTTTGAAGGGTAAATAAGTCCTCTGAGTAAATGGTATCATGGCTGAGACTAAGAACGACAATTATACCTACTTAGAGCCAAACCCGAAGCAAAAACTAAAATAAAAGGGCTGAAAAAATACAGACATACAGACAGATAAACAGACACACACACACACACACACACACAAACATCTTGCCCTTTATATATATATATATTCATTTTCTGCACTATTGTAAGAACTGCAACCTTGAAACTTCTAAATATCGTTTCTTATGTCTTTGTCTATGAGTGTATCAAATTTGATTAAAATCGGACCACTTCTATAACCCGATATTTTTGATTATCAATTTTCAATATTTATCTGGGGTACATCGACACAAAACCTAGCTAAGAACACTTGCAGACGCTTATAGTACAACTGTGTAAATTTTCAAGAAAATTGGTTCAGCCGTTTCGGAGTTTATAGATAACGGACACACACACTGACAGACAAATTTCCATTTATAAATAAGTTTAGATTTAGATCTTAAGTTGGAATAACCCAATTCACTATGATCAAGAAAATATTGCTTAACTTGTGACCACAAATGATAAAATTATGTGAAATGAAACAAATATACAAAGAAATAAAATTGGATTTATTTTTAATACAAAAATTTGTAACAAATTACAAATAAACAACAACATTAGTAAAAATGTATGTTTTTAGTATTATAAAAATAAAAATTTCATTTTTTTTTCTTAAAATGACATAGAATATGAGGACATTTAAAACTGAAGTCTTCCACAAATGTTTTGTTACTTTTGCTTTAATGAAATTTCTAAGCTGTGATAAATGATGTGATATGACAAGATTCTTAATTGGCCCCCAAAAAATTAAGAAAATTTCTTTTTTTTTTAACAAAATTCTACCAAGATTAAGATTTTATTAAAAACAAAGCATTTTCCTCAGATTTGGTTATTTCAAAATCACCTGATGATTATTTTTTGCTTCCACATTTTTTTTGCGTCTTCCATATTGAAAAGGTCACTGTGAAATAATGAGTTCAAAGACTGCCAAAATTCACAGCACCTGCACAAGTTGCAATCAACCAAATTACAGCATCTGGACTGCCTTAAAGGTCAAATGCCGGGAGCAATCAAATAGGAGAGGTTTTTGGTTCATCTCCCTCGGATCTAAATAACAATTGGTTGGCCAATTAGAATATAACAAATAAAAGCAGTACTGAATTAGGGACTTTGAAGGTGGTTTCTCCCCGCTTATGTAAATTTATAACCCAAAACATGGTTGGTTGACAAGCAAACGGAAAAGTATTTTAGGAGTCTTGGAAACCCCCCCAAAATTCTCTAATTATTGGTAATTGACTTTTTGCTTGCTGATATTTCAAATGACATGGGTGCTGTGGGAGTTGAGTAACCGCTACTTTTTCTGAAAGTGTTTTACATTAACATGTACTGAAATCTACATTAATTCAACATGTCTGCTCCTCGCCCCGCCACCACAACACTTCTGTAGATTACCTGGTTGAGTTTTCTCGTTACATGTTATCTCCAACAATGAAACTTATTAAAAAAAAAAAAAAAGATAGTGTAATCTCTTGCCAGACAGACTTTTAAACTTGGCATTTTGCATTCTTCAAAAGACATCTGCTTTCTCGTAAGCATTAACTCCTAAAGTCTTGTGTAATATTATGTCGTTTATTTCTCCTGTGAAGAACCAACTTTACTAAAAGAGTTTGCAAAGACGAGTTGGGCTGTGGAAATGAATTTTACTGTTTTCCATATTTACAAAGCACTGTTAGCCAATCAGACTAATGAACAAGACAGTTACGAGTAGCGCTCGTTTTTCGTGTGCTGACTTCTTAAACAACAACAAAAAGACTGGGTTCATTTCTTACAATATATAAAAATTTGGATGAAGCAAAAAAAAAACATTTAATTTTGTTTTGTAAATTTTCCAGAAACTGGTTTCAAATTAAAAAGAACAAAATAAAATTTCTTTTATATGGACAAATATCTTCATCTTGGTTGTTTCAGTCCTTTGTCCTTTTCAGGTGACTGTCATAGTTTGATAACCTGCTGGGTTAAAACGATTGGTTTTCTTCTTGTGACCAAACGAGGGGAGATAACTCTCATTTAAGTCGACATTGTAAAGTTAATATCTCCTCCCGAACCAGAGTGTAGGACATTTTCCCCTAAACAACTGAAAATCTTTTTGGGTAAAACCATTGGTTTAGTGACGTGGCAGTCAGGAGTTCAAAAGTAATTAAAAAAAAAAAAGTCCGGTTCAATGAAAGAGAAAAGTAAAATTAAATGATGTTAGATATTCTTTGACGTGGACAACAGAACGAGAAACAATTTAGCACTAGGAATTGGCAAAAGAATATGGTTGGGAATTCCCCAAAACATGAAAGAAATCTGAAGAAGTCTGCGGTGGTGAGTGGATGGGGCTGGAAAGCAAAATGTCTGCGATATTGTAACTATGGAAAGTCGTTAGAGGAATGATTTTTTCATCTCTAAAAAATTTTAGATGAAAATTAAATTTTCTCATTCGAGTAACTGATTTGCTTGTTATTGCTATAAAGAAAGGCAGATCCCCCACCACAAAACCGAAAAATAAATGAAAAAAAAAACATAAAGAAATGGAATAATCAATAAGATAAAAATAAGTAAACAAAAAAAAAAACACCTTTTATGTTGGTATTTTTTTTTGACTTGTGTATTTAGTGTTAAAAATATTAACAGTTGTTTGATAACATTTTCGCAGATCATGATCACAGAAGCCAAGTGAATATTTTGAAGGGGTTGCTTTGAAATAATCGAGACCTCGACCAATTTTGATGATCCAACCATTATTAAATCTGAAAAGAGAATGAGAAAGAATGAAATCCATGAAACAGATTGTGAGATCAGAGTTTGACATTTATATGTACAATTAGAATTAAATTGAGACTTCTTAGAATGAAACTATAGATATGGAATAGCAATTGTTCGTTATTTTTTTACATGAAACAAAACCTCATATATACAAAAAGCCATTGTCCAGTTTTTAAAGGCAAGGGAGGAAACTCCTGTAACAAAACCAGAGAGTTACTTTTCATGGCGCTAATTTATTCCTTCTAGCGTTTCAATAAAAACAAAGAGACGAAACCTTTTTTGTGTCATAAACTACTTTCGCAGGGGAAAGTCTAAACCGTATAAAATATTTAAAAGCAAACGAAAATCGTTTGGTAAAAGTTTGTTTCTGGTTCATAAAGTGACTTAACGCTTCTATAAATTCAATTAAGTGCCATACATAATACACGCTTTGGGTGATCATGTCTCAAACAAAAGAGACATGACTAACTGGGTAGACTTTTCTCGCAGTAGGTTGTCATTACTTTCTGCGGTAGACTGGTTGCCAGCCAAGGCTATAGAACCCAATCTGTCCTGTTATTTGACTCATAGCTAGACGGGGAAGAGATGTATATTATTAAGTAATAATTTGTGGGGGTTCAGTTTATTACTTCATAACAATATAAAACTGATCCCCCAATTTATGCCCAGTAGAAGCCTCAATCATGTTTTCAACTATTCAGTCAGTCAGTTAAGTAACATATGTGGTACGCACTTGGGTGATCATGTCTCGAAAGAGACATGACTAACTGGGTAAATGTTTCTTGCAGTAGGTTGTCATTAATTTCTGTGGCAGAATGGTTGCCAACCAAGATTATAGAACCCAATCTGTTTTACTATTTAACCCATATCTGGAGAAAAAAAAAGAGAAGGATTAATGCTTTTCCCCAAGGGTATTTGTGCATAAGTGAATGCAATGAATTAAAGTAGAATTCGAACTAGGCTCTCTGATTTCTTGTACTGAGCCAATATCCATTGCTCCACAATGTGCATCTAGAAACCAACGTAAAACAAAAAAAACCTAAAGCAGTTTTTGCAAATGGGTAATTTCTGTAGACATGAAAAGTGTACAAGAGTTTTATCGGCAGCAATAAAAAAAAGCAGCATAGGCTTTTAGGTTTCCTAAAATATTTGATAAAGAAATCAGTTAAACGAAGAAATGGTATCGTATTGGTGTTGAGGTTACGCTCAGATGAGAATACACGTCGAATCATTCTGTTAAATGGCAAAATAAATGCTGCAATGTGTAAGAATTAAAAGCATTTCAGGATCTAATTCATATTCTGCATCAATAATGTTGCTAATTTACAAGCTTTTGATTCCATAATATTGGTTACAATTGTAACCAATACGCAACAAAGGTTAGAGAAAGGTTGCAATTGTAACCAATACGCAACAAAGGTTAGAGAAAGGTTGCAATTGTAACCAATACGCAACAAAGGTTAGAGAAAGGTGACATTTGTAACCAATACGCAACAAAGGTTAGAGAAAGGTTGCAATTGTAACCAATACGCAACAAAGGGTTAACTTTGTTCTCTAATTTCATATTTTGTAATGAAAGCTTTTGATTCCATAATTTCTTTTATCTTTTGATCAGTTTGTCCAAATTTATCAAACTGGAAAAAGGTTAAAAATATTTAGTGCAATTTTTATCATAACCAAGTCTGTAGAATTGAAAACATTTTAATTTGAAACTTGTTTTCTTCAAATATTGTAATGAGTTTGTTGAGCCATTTAGCAGAAAAGCAATCAGGTGGAACGTTGACAGAAAAGCAATCAGGTGGAGCGTGGACAGAAAAGCAATCAGGTGGAGCGTGGACAGAAAAGCAATCAGGTGGAGCGTGGACAGAAAAGCAATCAGGTGGAGCGTGGACAGCCAAGATAAAAGGTAAATTGCATTTCAGCTTCTGTCACTTCCCCATGCCTTTTCTATAAACCTTTTCTCTTTTGTACATTGACTTCACAAGCAGTACTAGATTGTCAGTTAGGTCTCATAATTTCCCTGTTTCTAGATGTAACTGTAAGTTCTATGTTGATACTTTCTTCAGTTGTTTTTCTCATTTTTGGAACTCTCTTCCAGTTTCTTACTATCCTGGCAACAATGATCACCAAAAATTTAAATGCAACGGAAATTGTCGTCTTTTGTCTTTTGAACGCTGTTCTTTTATCGTCTTCTGTCCTCAAGAATCTATTTCTCAGTTTATTTCATGCTCAGTAAAATCCTTGTGCCTTACTAGTTTTATAGCCTCACTTACGGGAAAACAGCTAAAATTAATCAAGACAAAAGAAATACTAGTTCCAAATTAAAAACTCGCGCAGATTTTTATGTTTTGTATTCAAGTTTTTCCTATATATTTCAGTTATTCTCTCTCTCAGACGCTAGTCGGCTAAGCAAAGATACAAGATTCTTTGTGCAAGGCGAGCAAAACAAAATAACCTTAAACTAGTCAATAGCTGTATCTGATACATTTTTGGGCAATGATATCTCCTTGAAGCCATTTCTTTTTGCAGTAGACTGGTTGATAACCAAGGCTACAGAACCCAATTTGTCCTGCTATTTAACCCATAGCTGGAGGGAGAAGAGATGGATTAATACATTTCCCAAGGGTATCTGTGTAAAAATGAATGGAATGAATTCGACTGAAATTTGAACTCGGCTCTCCGATTTCTCGTTCCAAGCCAATATCCATAACACCACCACACATGTCGAATAGAAATTAAGACAAATTATTGAGATCTCAACATGTAAACATGTGACAGAGAAAGAGCCAAACACATACACACATTTTAAAGGTTCAAAATTCCTGAAGAAGGCTGAAATGAACAAAACATCATTCGTAATCTTTCTTTCTATTTTTTATTAAGAATCCTTTAAAAACAGAATTTGGCTTTCAAAAAAAAATTGGCAGTGTCAAATTATTTTCCTTTCAGCCAAAAATTAGGATTGAGTTGAACACTGTTGGAGAGAAATTTGATCTAAACAGAAGTTTAGGCCATTATATTTGGGTTGATAGAAAACAACAGAGATAAATGGAATAATGACTTTGAGGAGGATTTTGGTGGAGATGAAATATCGAGACGTGTTTGTTTACTAATGGTGAAATATGAATCTGGTGTAAGTTATATGCCTGTTTAATCTCGGAGGTCACCTGATTTTTGACTGTAGCAATTCACACTCAAATCACTTAAGATAAGTACGTGGATGACCTCACTTATAACCTGCTGGTCTTCTATATAAGCACGTTGCAAATGCTCAAGTTATGAGAGTTGGTCGACGACAGTGACAGTGTGCGGATTGTGTGATATTGGATCTCCCCAATGAGGGAGGGGGATGCTGTTAAGAGAGTTGGTTGATGTTTGTGAAAGAGCACGGAGGTATCTGAGATCAGACCCCCCCCTGAAGTAAGTGTGCGAACAAGCTAGAAACCAGGACATTGAAAAATATTATTGTCACAGCAGTCGTATTGAAGAACCACTGAGTATATACAAACTTTGCATTCGCCGCTAGCACAACAACTATCAGAATTACATTAGCTGTCGCTTGTACCAGCACCGTCGCAAGACACATAGTCCCAGTGTTTTTTGAGAAGAATTGACTCTGTTGAAAGAGTCTGAAGAACATTGTTGAATAGAGTTATATATCGTCCGAGACGATTTAACAACCTGTGACCCAAACACACTCTCTGTCTAGTGTCATAGTGTTAAATATATGGTGCCATGGTTAGGACGACCCCTGGGAGGCATAGTGTTAAATATATGGTCCCATAGCTAGGACTTGACCCCTAGGAGCCTTAAAGTGAAATATATGGCTCTGTGGCTAGGACTTGACCTCTGGAAGGCACTGTGTTAAATATATGGTGCCGTGGCTATGACTTGACCTCTGGGAGCCATAGTGAAAATATATGGTTCCATGGCCAGGACTTGAGCTTTGGGAGCCATAGTGTTAAATATATGGTTCCGTGGCTAGGACGACCCCTGGGAGGCATAGTGTTAAATATATATTGTCCCGTGGCTAGGACTTGACCCCTGGAAGCCTTAGTGTTAAATATATGGTCCCGTGGCTTGGACTTGACCCCTGGGAGGCATAGTTTTAAAAAATATACTCACCGGATTTCTCTATCATGTGCTTTATTAAAATTCACCACAAGATGAATGTTGTATTGTGCAAGGCTGGATTGTATTTGGGTCAAAGCTTCAATCTGTCGACATCTTTCACTCTCCAACTGAAAAAAAAAACATTTTAAGATGCAAAAGTCAAATAAAATATCTCCAGAATTTCAGGATATCAATTCTGCCTGCCTGTAAAGCACAAGGACATTTTAAAGAGGAGTATTTAGATTTCTAGTCCTACAATAATGCAAAGAGCATGGTTAAATGAACTCAAATCTAAAAATGAATTAAAAATAGAGAATCTGATATGCCATGTAGGGAGGGTTAACTTATCCTCATTCCCTTTGTATTCCATTGGTAAGGAAGAATTCCACTCAGATAGATTCTTCCTCAGAACTGCCGCAATATAAAACAGACTCTTGAGATGATTTGTTTTAGGAATCAGCATAAATAGCCACCTTCATATTTCATCTTTAATTACACAGCTTTAAGAATATTTTGGAGCAGCATTTCTCAATGGGGTTCCCGAAAACTCTAAGGTTTCACAAAAAGTCCCTAGGGGTTCTGTGAGAACAAGGACAATAGGCTGAATAATGTAAATACTGTAAATACTACCTCATCTCAGAAATATAGACAAATAGAACGATCTATTATTAAATGTCGTACAAATGGCAACAAAGATGAGGACAATAGTCCGAATAATGTAAATACTGTAAATACTACTTCATCTCAGAAATATAGACAAATAGAATGATCTATTATTAAACGTCATACAAATGGCAACAAAGATGAGGACAATAGTCCGAATAATGTAAATATTGTAAATCCTACCTCATCTCAGAAATATAGACAAATAGAATGATCTATTATTAAACGTCATACAAATGGCCACAATGATAAGGACAATAGTCTGAATAATGTAAATACTACCTCATCTCAGAAAGACCCCACTAGGTCGGACTTGAGGTCAGTTGCCTATCTCTGACCATCAATGTTTTTGGGGCCAGCATAGACATTTACAAATGATCAGAGTATATTCTTAGATAGATCATCTATCTTAATCAGAAAGAGAATTGGTCTGAGAAATGTCCCCTGTGGCATTTGTTGACCACCAGAGCCCTGGAAAATTAGCCGATAATAGCTATCTTCAGGGATCTACCTGTTAGGAAGAATTTTATAATAGGAAAAACCTTTCCATTGATTCCATACATGGAGAGATTTTGTAGCAAACCTTTGTGCCGTATCTTGTGAAATGTTTTTGAGATAAAACTGATGCTACAGTATTTTGCAGAATGCGTGAAATAAAGAGCATTACTAATTCTGTGATTAATGGTAGTTAGGACGTCAATGGTGGATCAAGCTGATCAGACCCCCTACTGTTTGTCGCACAAGAGGTTGTTCCTATCCAGGTGCTTGATGAGGTTGTTGATAACGGTTGGTTGGCTGGTTGGTTGGTTGGTTGGTTCATTTAACCAGCATATCAACCTTCATTTAATGCTGAAAATCATTTTGATTTGTTTTATTGTTTTTATTTGTTTATTTTTTTTGTTTTTTTATTCAAAAAGTTTTGTTGGTAACGTTTTTATTAAAAAAAGTATTGCTGAATACTTTTATAGCATTTTGACCCCAGTTTGTGGGGGGTCAACTATTTACCCATAGCTGGGACCCTAACAGGTGCTACCACTCCGGGTCAGTGTGGACCTGGAAACAACAGCAATTAAGAGGTGGTTTCATGCTCCTCACAACCTCCCAATCAGAGGCATTGCTGCTGGATGCAGTTTACAGTCATACCCAGGACCAGTTGATAACGGCCTTAAAAAGATTACGTTTGATACTGAGGAGACTAACTGGTCTGTACAGAGAGGATGATTATCAGTTGCCTGTGTTCTTGAAGACTGGACATAATTCTTGCCACATTCCACATGCTTTGGAAAGATTTCTCTTTCAAGAAGTGGTTAATTAACTTTGCTAGAATCAGGGACAGTTTTGTGGAATAACCATTGGTGAACACTGAAGTCACCACGTATGTGAAAATTGGCCAAAAAAAAATTTGGTAAGGATTTTTTTCTCTGATATCCGATCGAAAATTACTGACTCTTCATCTTGAGGACAATACAGAGCAAAGATAAATATGGTATGCGACTGTGGCGATTTAGGTGGTCGTATTTTGTTATAACAGGTGAGTAGCCCAGGTATTATGAATTGCCGTGATGGGATTGAGGGATTGATATCCGTTGCAGACAGGAATAAGAGGTCAGGTTTCGACTCCAGAAGATGGAGTTTCACTTGTGGAAAGTTAGACGAGAGACACCCTTACTTTGATGGGCAATTAATTTTAATCTTGGGGTGTGGCACTTTGTGTAGGACGCATTTAACGGAGAGCCGTACCTTCTAAAACTGATCATATTCATTAGTTTACATAAATATTTAATTTAATGCAAAGCGTAAATGTAAATTATGTACGCAATACATGTAATAAATAAAACAAAATGAATAATGGTAGACAGAAAATATTTTAAAAAAATTGTTCATATGCAAATATGCATCATTCAGCACAAGAAATTCAATGAGACAAATGTAACCTCTCACACTTTTCAAAAAGTTTTTTTAATTGTTTCACCCCAAGCAAGGCGGTACTGCCACTGATGTGCAGGGGGCTACATAAAAGAGTTAAATTTTTTTTAAAGTTTTAGACAGGAGGAGAGTGAGAAATATGAACCAGCCACTGGGGGTGTCAGAGAAAGGGCAAGAGAAGGATGTGAACACAGGTGTGAAGACAGTTGTGAAGGTAGAGAGAAAGGAAAAGAACAAGATACACGGGGTGATGTAGAAAGAACTGGAGTCAAGTGGACCAAGAGATGGGAATTGACATTGCATTTAAATTACTGGAAGTTGTAGCCATTAGGAAAGCAAGTATACGGAATGGAGTTCCACAAGCGGGAAGTGCAAAAAAAGAAGCTGCTGGAGTAGAATTGTTGTCTGCATTTTGTAGATTTAACTGTAAAAGGGTAGGACCTTGTTGCCAGTCTGGTTGCACGAGTAAACTCTTGTGGTGGGGGCACTAGTGATTTAAGTTTGTCAGAGCAGAAGCCATGGAAATATTTGTAGAATAGACCGAGGGAAGCCACATCTCGCCAGTGAGAAAGTGGCTGGAGTTGAGCTGCCTATCATATTACAGATTCTCCTTTGCAGCCTGTCGAGAACACTGAGACGAACAGCAGGGGCACCTGACCAGATATGACAACAGTATTCCATGCACGGTCGGATGGTTGATTTGTATATGTGTGAGATGGACTCAGGTGCAAAAAAACTTCCTGGCCCGACAGAGTGACCCAACCTTCCTAGCAGTAGATTTAGCTATTGATTCAATGTAACGATTCCACTTGAGGTCGGAAGATAGGCTAGGGCCGAGGAGGCGCAGTTTATTGCTTTCAAGAAGACTTGCTTGGTCCATGCTTATGAGTGGCAGGAGTGATTGCCTGTGATGGTTGACATGTAGGAGTTTCGTTTTAGAAGCGTTGAAATTTACGAACCACTTCTTACCCCAGTCCACCACTGAGTGGAGGCCCTTCTCAAGATCAGCAGCGAGGTTATGTTTGTCCGCCTCACCAGATTTCTTATTGATGCGGGAGTAAATTGGTGGTGTCATCTGCGTAGCAGGAGGGAGGTTGCTCGTTGAAATCTTCATCACTACCTGCAAGTTTATGTCAGTTGGAGAAGATTTATTTTAAATTTTGTTGATGTTCATACAAGAAAAACTTTGTTCACAGATGTGGATCTAAAAATAGAAAACATTTTCCCAGCAAAACTCTTCAAACATGGTAATTTGTCAGCACTAACATTTACCATGATAAGTTGGAGAAAATGTTAGATTTAAAGATTTTTCGTGAATGCTTCCGTGAGCCGCAGAAAATTCTTTGGTGGGCCGCATGCAGCCAATAAACCATAAACGGCTCACCCCTGTAGTTGGAAAAGGTATACCTGGGGTCTACTTTTTTTTTTTTTTAGGTTGGGTTTGTTAATTTTGTTTGCTTTCAATTTGATTGCTTTTATGCTTGTTTTGGTTGGTTTGGTGGATAACTAGTAGACAGTGACACACACAACCAGCTGAGATGCTCATATAGTGAGTTTTTGGATGAATTTCAATCTGTTCTTCACCCTATCACCCCTTAAGAGATATCAATTATTAAGAGTCCTGATCAAATTGTTGAAAAATCTGAATATGGGATGTTTGTCTAATTAAATTGATATATTGAACAGGTGAAGTGGTTCATCCCTTGTTCCCTGTTTAGGATGTGGTTTCCAACTTTCTCCTTTCCAATCTTTTCACTCCTTTTTCTTTTTTTTTTCAATTGGAGTCAGTCAGTTAAGTGCCATACGTGAAACACACTTTGGCAATCATGTCTCGAAAGAGACATGACTGACTGGGCAGAAGATTATCCCGCAGTAGGTTGCCATTGCTTTCTTCGGTAGACTGGTTGCCTGCCAAGGCTATAGAACCCAATCTGTCCTGTTATTTAACCCATAACTGAAAAGAAGAGACGGATTAATACCTTTCTCAAGGGTATTTGCGTGTAAGTGAATGCAGGGTATTCACCTGGGTAGGTAGACTAAACTATCGCCCGATTCACACTCCACCCACATCTATTGAACAGGTGAAGAGGCTCATCCCTTGTTCCCTGTTTAAGGATGTGGTTTCTGGCTTTCTCTTTTCCAATCTTTTCACTCTTACGTAGCCCCCTGCACATCAGTGGCGTTACCACCTTGCTCGGGGTGATATGATTAAAAAAAAATAAATAAAAAACTTGGGTGGACTCACCCTGGAGATACCGCCATAAAAGTACCCAGCATCATGATATCGAAAGGTTCCACCGGAGACCACTGCACGGTCCAGAAACCATTCACAAAATGACAGTATAATAGACCTGATATTATACACCTGCTGATAGGGGAGCCTCTTCCAAAGTTACTTGAAGGTTTGGACCTCTATGAGGAAAATAACGCCAAAACCCAGAAAACGTTTACCTTCAGCTCCTTTAATGAAAGGGTAAAACAACCCAAGAAAGATTCAGGCGCCATACTGCGAGTCTTGTCTGCGTAGAGGTCAGGATAACAAAACTCCTCCTTTGGTCTGAAGCATTGCACCTAGCAAGGGATCATGGGTACCAAACAAAGGTCACACATATGCATGAGGACTAAAAGACCCATTGGGAGAAGTGGGGGTGACAAAATTTGCTTGGGGATGCATGCATATTTTCAACCCACCCAACCCCCAATATCAGAAGCATAGTCCTTAGGCTAAGGAGCATACGGGGGGAGGGGGGGGAGAGAGGGGGGGAAGGGGGAGGGGGGTTCTGTTTGAGGGGGGGGGAGCAATCAAAATTAAAATGTAATTACTCCTATCACAGGCACAAGGTGAGAATTGACTGTTGTCCTGGAGATTCATTAGAACAGGCTGGCTGAGGGAGCAGGGGGAACGATTAAGGATAGGTGTGGTAGCTATAAAGTTTTCAAGTCCTAAGGTCTCCTCCTTGAAAAGTATACATATTTTCTCACCAGCTAGTTTACCATGTCAGAAAGATTTCCATTAAATATAATGTGATCAGCAATTAGAATTAAATCAATAAACACAGAAATTTAAAGAGAAATAAAAATGGTCCCTGTGACTTACATCATCTTGGCCGGTGTTTAGGAGAATGCTTTTTATGTTGGCTTTGGATTTGCACAAAAGCTCACAGAATCTGAGGAAATTGTAAATCTAGAAAAAGAAAAAAATGTACACAAAAGAGATACGATTTCGAATTGAGTTTTGTTTAACGACATATCAACCTATGTGGGTTATTTAATGCCGAAAAGGTAGAGTTTAAAGATTTTTTTTTAATGTTCGGTTATAGTAAAAAAGTTGATTTAGTCAGATTTTGACGAAAAAAAAAACTATTTTTGTTTATTTTAGAAAACTGAAGACGTCTTCTAGTTTGTTATTCAAAAATGTATTGCTGGTAATTTTTTTCCTTCAAAAATGTACGATGGCAATAATTTTTTTTTCTTGAAAAATGTGTAATGGTAATAACTTATTTCTTAAAAAAAAGTATCGTTGGTTATATTTTTCCTTCAAAAGTGTATATTTTTCTATAAAAGTATATTTTATACTTTCATAGTGTTTTGACCCCAGTTTGGGGTTAGCTATTTACCCATAGCTGGGACCCTAACAGGTGCTACCACTCCGGGTCAGGGTGGACCTGGGAACAACAGCAATTAAAAGGTGGTTCCATGCTCCTCACAACCTCCCAATCAGAGGCCTTGCTGCTGGATGCAGTTTACCGTCACACCCAGGACCAACAAAAGAGATACAGACACACACATTAAAACACAAATGTGATTCTTAAAGTTTTTTTTTTTGTTTGTACTAAAAACAATCAAAATACAGGTGAATTTTTCAGTAGAATAGAATGATAAATTTTAAACTAAAGTTTAATAGAAAAAAGTTTTCATTGGTAGGCAAAATAAATTACACACACGTAAAAAATTAAAAAAAAAAAAAAAAGGCAGCAGAGGGACATCCGGAGTCATGAACCGGGTGTGGCCCAACCCCCCTAGAGTGTCAGGAGATAAGGGCCGAAACACTTGCTTGACGGGGGCTTCTCTTCTGAGGACTCTCTGCTGCCACGCTCTCCATGAGTTTCTTTCTACTATAAATGGAGGTACTGTGGAATTGTAACCCTCTTTCCATGTAAATATATTTTCTTTTTAGTTTAATATAACGGAGTGAGGAAAATTGTTACTAGTGGTATTGTTAATTTTACAGATTACAATATGAGTGGAGAGAAAAAATAAGTACAATAGATGATAAAATTGTTTATTGTTGATTGCAAATGAACGCGGCTAAGAAAATGTGAAAAAAATATATATTGCAAAAATTTATTTTTAAAACCATGGAAACTCGCTGGAAAGTGAATTTAAAAGATTTAAGGCGACCCAATTTTACTCGACCCAATTTTAAAGATTTAAGGTGACAGATGAAATGGGGTCATCATATCTTTGGCCATTGTGTGATATAAAGCGGAAGGTTTGGCCGTTAGTAAAATCCAACAAGTAAACTTTGGCATTTCCTTTTTCATCTGACTGTAGCTTTATTCAGCTGCCATTAATAATCTTGAAGCATATGCTATTGGTTTAGTTTTTTCGTCCTCATATTTGTATAGTATCACCCAGCCTTTGGGATTTGAAAAAGAAATCACTCGACTGGCGGTCGTGAGCGAGGGAAAATTTACTCGACCCAAAATCATTTTACTCAACGGACTTCATTTTCTTAAGAGTCGGCTTACATAAGCATAGCATGAATTGCTGACAGAAAACAAAAATTTAGATTTAATTAAAATTTTGAACGTGTTAGAAAGGATTTTAAAAATTTCTAAAAATAATAGCAACAAAATTTGATCTGGCGACAGAGACATTTTGACTCCACTCTGGAAGCCTTAATTACACGAATGTTAACACTGACCGGTACGATAAAAGCCAGGAGTTCAATAATGTCATTCTAAGTAATTTGTGAATCTTCAATGACATATTTTTGGGTTGTAAAAGGAATCAGAATTTCTTTTTCTATATTTGAAGAGACACGTTTCATTGCAAGATTTTTAATCGACCGCAAGCGAGTAAAGCAATAAACTTTAATCGCCCAATCAAGTTTTTAATCGACTGAGTCGATCGGGCGAGTGAAATCTCAGAGGCTGGTTGTATCATTTGTATATTTTATCTCATAGAATATTTGAGCATGAATAACATGTGCTGTTTTAAAATCTGTTCAACAGAAAAACAAACCAGCAATTGCAACATGAATTAGAAAGTTCTTAATTGTTTCATTTCTGTTGCAGGTTGATGATTGATCAAATAGCCTCCAATTCTCATTCAAGCCAAAATACTATCCGATTCCCATTCTAAGAAATCCAGGAGGCTTAAGCTAACGTTGTTTTCAAGATTCTTATTGCACTAACATTCCTGTCCTTGCTCAATTTCAGCATATGTCATAACACACAGAACTCTTAGGAAAGAACGACAACACAACATGCTAAAGAGTGTAATCTGAGAGTTTCAAGAATTGAACTTACTTGGTGGGCACTTCGGATGTAAGGATCATCAATCTCCACTTCAGTCAAGGTGGGGTCCAATAAATGACTAAAGATATGAGCATAACTGTTTCCAGTTGAATTTTCTTCAATTTGGATAATTTCATGTATTTTGCTTTCTAGTTTCAAAAAATAAAAAGAAATAAATGATTATTCATACCATTTTTACCATGGGAAGCCATCACAGCAAAGCTAAGGCAAATCACCTAAAAAAGGGGTCCTAATAGGGCGTGTGTACTCCTTAGCTGATTCAGAGAGTAGTGCTGTCATACCTGGTCAGGCGCCCCACGCTGTTCATCTCAGTGTTCTCGACAGGCTCCAAAAGAGAATCTGTAATGTGATAAGTCCCGACGTGGTAGCTCGACTCCAGCCACTTTCTCACCGACGAGATGTGGCTTCACTCTCTCTATTCTACAAATATTTTCATGGCTTCTGCTCCAATGAACTTAAGTTACTGGTGCCCCCACCACAAGAATATACTTGTGTACCCAGACTGACAACATGGTCCCACCCATTTACAGTTAGATCAACCAAAATGCAGGCAACAATTCTACTCCAGCAGCTTCTTTTCTCGCACTTCTCATCTGTGGAACTCCCTTCCATATACTTGCTTTCCTGACGGCTACAACCTCCAGGAATTTAAATGCAATGTCAATACCCATCTCTTTTCTACTTGACTCCAGTCCTTTCTACATCACCTTTTATATCATGTTTTTTCCTTTCTCCCTATCTTTGCAACTTTCTTCACACCTGTGTTCCCATCCTTCTCTTGCCCTTTCTCTGACACCCCTCGTAACTGGTTTGTCTTTCTCTTCACTTTCCTCCTATCTAAACTTTTACTCTTATGTAGCCCCTATACATCAGTAGTGGTACCGCTTTGCTCGGGATGAAACAAAAAAATATATCAAATGCACTCATTATGGCAAACTTAATGATCCAAGAATGTAGTAAGGTCAATCCTCATTGGTTGCCCTACCTTTGTTTTAGACTAAACCATACTTAATAGATTTTTGTTTTTAATCATTTCACTCCAAGTAAGGCAATAATGCCACTAAGATGCAAAAAGTTACTGGGAATGGAAGCGAATGAGAAGATTTTAGTAAGGAGAAAGGACAATAAAAGAACAGGATTTTAGGTAGACAAAAGAGGGTGATTGATGTTCCATGTGGGTGAAGGGAACTGGAGGGAAGGAACAGATTAATACCTTTCTCCAAGATCAATTATTTCAGTTCAATCCTCACTGGGCACTCTGCTTCTTTAGCCCTGTGCCAGTCCAAATATTTATATTTATATCTTTGAAATGATTTGTTTGAACATTATTTTTGATTGATACTCGTATTTAAGTAGATATTCTGTTCATAATCAAACAGTATTATATTTTCATTTTTACAGGCCTGATTATTTTTATTTTTTTTTAATCATATCACCCCGAGCAAGGCAGTAACGCCACTGATGTGCCAGGGGCTACGTAAGAGTGAAAAGATTGGAAAAGAGAAAACCGGAAACCACATCCTAAACAGGGAACAAGGGATGAGCCTCTACACCTGTTCAATAGACGTGGGTGGAGTGTGAAACGGGCGATACTTTAGTCTATCTACTCCAATTGAAAAAAAAGTGAGAAGTTTGGAAAAGAGAAAACAGGAAACCACATCCTAAACAGGGAACAAGGGATGAGCCTCTACACCTGTTCAATAGACGGGCGTGGAGTGTGGACCGGGCGATAGTTTAGTCTATCTACTCCAATTGAAAAAAAAAGTGAGAAGTTTGGAAAAGAGAAAACCGGATACCACATCCTAAACAGGAAACAAGGGATGAGCCTATTCACCTGTTCAATAGACGTGGGTGGTGTGTGAACCGGGCGATAGTTTAGTCTATCTACTCCAATTGAAAAAAAAAGTGAGAAGTTTGGAAAAGAGAAAACCGGAAACCACATCCTAAACAGGGAACAAGGGATGAGCCTCTTCACCTGTTCAATAGACGTGGGTGGAGTGTGAACCGGGCAATAGTTTAGTCTATCTACTCCAATTGAAAAAAAAGTGAGAAGTTTGGAAAAGAGAAAACAGGAAACCACATCCTAAACAGGGAACAAGGGATGAGCCTCTACACCTGTTCAATAGACGAGGGTGGAGTGTGAACCGGGCAATAGTTTAGTCTATCTACTCCAATTGAAAAAAAAGTGAGAAGTTTGGAAAAGAGAAAACTGGAAACCACATCCTAAACAGGGAACAAGGGATGAGCCTCTACACCTGTTCAATAGACGAGGGTGGAGTGTGAACCGGGCAATAGTTTAGTCTATCTACTCCAATTGAAAAAAAAAAAAAAAAAGTGAGAAATTTGGAAAAGAGAAAACCGGAAACCACATCCTAAACAGGGAACAAGGGACGAGCCTCTACACCTGTTCAATGATAAATTTTTGTTACAAAAATCTGTGTCATTCAGCAGGATTCGAACCTGCGACCCCTATCCCCATAGGAGAAGCCACTAATTGATCTGGCGCATCTTAGACCTCTCAACCACGAATAATGATCAGTCTAAACGAAGTTAAATTAAGCCTATAACACAATTTTCAAATTCATCATAATAACCATCACTGCTCTGAAATGTATCATAATGTCAACAAATGTAAACATGTAAATATTTATATCTTTACATCTACCAATATGCAGACATCTTACTTGTGAACATGATACAAGGGGTGGGGCTGAAAAGTTCATAGTCTGACTATAAATTGATGAAGTAAGGATCTTAGAACTGTGAAATTGTGCCTGCATTCATTTCAGCACTTCTTATTAATATGTGCATTGGTTCGTTTCAGGTAAACTGACATCTGACAGTTAGAAAAAAAACTTTAAAAGTAACAAGTAGCGACTTTTCTTGAAAATAGACAACATTTGGCATTGTGGTGTTATCAAACCAGTCAGTCAGTTAAATGCTATATGTGATACATGCTTTGGGTGATCATGTCTCGAAAGAGATATGACTGACTGGGCAGAAGATTATCCCGCAGTAGGTTGCCATTGCTTTCTGCGGTAGACTGACTGCCAGCCAAGGCTATAGAACCCAATATGTCCTATTATTTATCGTTCCGAGCTGATATCCACTGCACCACAATGCTCATAGAAGATCCTTGCTGACCTGGTTGCTACATAAGGGGATGACACACTAAAGCTTTATCAACAGTGCAAAAGTGAGCATCCAAATATATGACATGAGGGTTAGTCTTGAATATGTCTGTCTTGCATTCATCATGTTTATCACTTGGTGATGGATGATAGGCGATTGGCTATAAATGAAATAGCCAATGCTATTAACATATCTCATGAGAGAGTTGAGAATATCCTGCACAATGAACTTGGAATGACAAAGGTTTCTGGTTGGTGAGTGTCATGTCTTCTGACACCTGATCAAAAGCGCACAAGGCTGATCACATCATGAGAAAATCTGACATTGTTTGCGACAGATCCAGCGAGTGTCTTTGAACATTTTCCTAACCCATAATAAATGCTGGGTTCATTACTTTGAGCCAGAGACAAAGAGACAACCCATGCAGTGGAAACAGCCCTCTCCTCAACTGCTCCAAAGGAAGCCAAGGTCGTTTCATCTGCAGGGAGGGGGATGGCCTCAGTTTTTTTCCCAACAATAATTGTTAATTGAATTGAAATCCTAGATAGACTTAAATATAACCAAGGCAATGGCAAAGTAGATTTGCCATTTTTTGATGGAGAAAGAAAGTTAATTAATAATGGCTGACAACATTTCATCAGATAAAATCTAAATTAAGATAACACTGTTGATACTGATATTACGAGTACAAAGGAAAAACCAAATATAGCAACGATAAACCCTTTATCATTCTACACCCATCTGTATGGCATTCACCCTGGTTGGGTTGAGCCGGCTTTCTCCCAAGTGATGAAGAAAGGTTTGTTGGAATTTGTTTAAGGGCAGAGTCCCAAGTCCTACCCTGTATAGATATTAGGCATTTTTTAATCATCCCGCAACAGGTCGCCAATACCTGCCGCAGTAGACTGGTTGCCAGCCAAGGCTACAGAACCAAATTTGTCCTGTTATTTAACTTATAACTGGAGGGAAGGGCAGATTAATACCTTTCCCAAGGGTATTAGCGCGTAAGTGAATGCAAGGCATTCAAGTGGAATTCGAACTCGACTCCCCGATTTCTCTTTCTGAGCCGATATCCACTGCACCACAATGCACATCTGTCAAGAAATGCTTACAGCACCTGGTATTCCCAAGCGGTCACTCATCTAAGTACTGACCAGTTCCTTAACTTCGGTGATCAAATGAGAACCGATGTATTCAACTTGATATGACCGTAAGCATTTTACATACTCGAACCCATACCATAAATATCGACTCTCGAAATATTGCTATTTGCCTGAATTCCTGAAATATTTGCAAAGATGTCTTAATATATTACAAAAATATACACACGGTCGGGTTGAACATTGAGAGGTCATGAGTGCTTTTTGAATGTGATATATCTCGGGAAGGAACATCAGGGAAAAGAATAGTGCAAGAATAATACTTAACACTGAAGATAGATTAGAAGAGATTTATTATACAACAGTACAATAAACCAATAGACGTACAAAAACAATTAACGTATAGTAATAGGAATAATGATCAAGTAGAAAATATCTCCGCCTATGACGTATGCATCCGTCTAGTGACGTAGGCTCCAGTCTAGTGACGTATGCCCTAGTCACAGTCTTTTATAGACTAGACCATATCCATTCCGGGGTAGGATAGGATGTTCCTCTACAACAGAATGTTACAGCATTAAAGCAAGATTTTTGCCTTCTGCTAGAATTTTCAGGTTCTTATAGCTTAAAGGTAAAATGAGTGGGCATTGACCATGTTTCCGCCAAGTGAAAGAGACATGAATTCAAATTTCACCAGGAGTTTATTCCTTAATTTTAATCCTGTACTGACTGAGGATAGTATAGACCAAACATGTAAACAAAGACAAGGTTTTGGAGAGGATGCAAACGAAAAGGAAACTTGTACTTAACATCAGGAAAAGACAGTCATAGTTTCTAGGACATATAAGGAAGAAGGGCTTGGAGAATCTAATACTCACAGGGCAGCTAGAGGGAAAGTGAGGCAGGGCTTGGGAAAATGGATTGCGGAGCAGGGTTTGAAAGAGATACAAAGAGGAAAAGAATTAAGAGTAACAATGGATAGGGTAAGTGGAAGTCCATTATCGCCTACGCCGTGAATGGACACGGCACATAAAAACAGGACTGTCTACTTATCGTAATTGATTGATGGCCTGACTGCGTTAAGATACAAGTCAAACATTAATAATAATGGCTAACAATACTTTATCAAATAAAAATAAAAATGAAGATATTATAACCAGTATGGATTTTACGGTGTTTAGCGAGAAAAGATTTACATACCTTCATTTATGGTTTTTTCTGTTTTGATAACATTTTTCAATTCTTCGGCTCTTTTCATGTATTCCTCGGCCTTTTTACGAAAATGCTGTTTTTTAACTTCTGAAGGGGTTCCTAAAATTCCAAGAAGAAGAAATTCTCTTTGGATTATTTGGTTTGGCATTTACAGGTTTCAAAAACTGATAGAAAAAAAAAAACAAAAAACAAAAAAAAAAAACAAAAAAATCACGCAGATAAATCCTGGGAAAGAAATACTTGCTTGTTCAGGAATTTTTTTTTTTTTTTACATTCTTATCTAAAATTTAAAAATATCACATGCGTGATACTAAAGACACCCGGGTAGAAAAGTGGTTGGGTTGTTTTGGCTTTGTTTAATAGTTAGCAAATCTTTTTGATGTCCAGTTTTCTAAGTGGCATTCACTTTGACTGAATAGATAATGGAGAAGTGAAAGGGTGGATTAGGGATTTTTTGGGATCAAGTGACAAAAGGATATAGGAGTTTGAGTTTTGTTTAACGACATATCAACCTCTGTGGGTTATTTAATGCCAAAAAGGTAGGGTTTTAACGTATTTGTTTTAATGTTCGATTATAGTGAGAAGGTTAATTTAGTTAGATTTTGATAAAAATTGTTTTTATTCTTTTTTATTTTTAGAAAACTGAAAATGTCTTCGAATTTTGTATTAAAAAATGTTTTGCTGAGAATATTGTTTTTCCTTCAAAATTGTGCTATGGTCAGAATTTTTTTCTTTAAATATGTGTTTTTGGTAATATTTTTCCTTAAAAAATGTATATTTTTCTATAAAAGCCTATTTTTATGTATATATTTCTATAAAAGTGTATTTTTATACTTTCATAGTGTTTTGACCCCAATTTGGGGGTTAACTATTTGCCCATAGCTGGGAACCTAACAGGTACTACCACTCTGGGTCAGCGTAGACCTGAGAACAGCAGCAATTAAGAGGTGGTTCCATGCTCCTCACAACCTCCTAATCAAAGGCCTTGCTGCCAGATGCAGTTTACCATCATGCCCAGGACCACAGGATATAGGAGTTAATATATCAGTGAGTTAAGTACCATACATGATACATGCTTAGGTGCTCATGTCTATAAAGAGACATGACTGACTGGGCAGAAGATTGTCCTGCAGTAGTTTGTCATTACTTACAGCTGGTTGTCAACCAAAGCTACAGAACCTAATCTGTCTTGTTATTTAACCCATAGCTAGAGTGAGAAAAGATGGAATCATATTTTTCCCAAGAGTATTCGTGCGTAAATGAATTCAACTGGAATTCAAACTCTGCTCGATATATAGGATATATACTGGTCTATATTAACAGTTATACTTTCACGGCTTCTGCTTCGATGAACTTAGCTCACTGGTGCCCCTTATATATGAATTTACTCGAGCCACAAGATTAGCAACTAGGTCCTACCCTTTTACTGTGAAACCAATAAAATGTAAACACAAATTCTGCCCCATCAGTTTCTTTTCTCGCACTTCCCACCTGTGGAATTCTCTTCCATTTACTTGCTTTCCCGACAGCTACAATCTCCAAGAATTTAAATGTAAAGTCAATAGTCATCTCCTATTTCACTAACCTGCATCCTCTCTCTCATGCTTCTTTCTCTGTCCACTCCACTCTCATCAGTATTCTCATCCTTCCTTACCCACTTCCTGACACCCCATGTAACCTGTCACTCTTTCTTATAACTTTCCTCTTCTGTAACCCCCTGCAAAACAGTGGCAGTAAAATGCCTTGCTTGGGGCAATATGATTTTTAAGAAAAAGCTTGGGATTGGAGTGAGTTCTGGCGTGCCGTTCGTAGGGGACTGACTTTTTGTCATTTGTTGTCTATTTGTATTGCCAGCCACATGTCAGGATGTGCAGATGAGTGAGGAGTTGCTAGGTGAAAAAGCTGATCTAGTGGTCCACCCACATAGCAGAAGTTGTCTCATGTCACCCGGGTGAGCAGGAAAAGCCCTGAATGAAACATCTGTACATATTATAGGGAAAAGAATTCTTATTGCTCCATGTGGTGTTTATTTCTCATCATTTCAGCTTGTGAACATGCATCAACCTTGTTTTTTATATTATTTAATCAATAGCAAGCAGGGACTCTGCCACTAGGAGGTTACAGTGAGAGAAAAGACTGGGTACAGCGGGAATTGAAGAAAGAATAAAAGATGAATGGGATTCAAGAAGATAGAAGATGGAAATTGATGCATCTAAATTTTTGGAAATTGTAGCTATCAGGAAAGAAAGTAAATGGAAGAGAGTTTCACCGATACACACTGATGAGATTGAGAACCGAAATGCAATAAAAAGTAAAATTGACCATCTGGCAAAAAACTTGGGTGAAGGTCACATTGTATAATTAACAATCTGCACATCAAAGGTCATATTTGGTGCCAAACATGACTCGAGATCCACATCAAGAAATTTAGAGCCCTTGTTGCATATAACAAGATGGTTTTTGGCTCAAGGCATGCCATATTGTATAGCAGGGTTTCCACGAGTTATAGATAAACAAATCCTGTTTTTTTGGGTGATTTTTTAAAAAAATATCAGAAAGCATTTCAGAATCCTTTATGGATAACCACTGACTTAAAATCGGCCCTGCAATTTATTTTTCTTCAGGACATAGATGAACACGGCTCACCACAGCTTCCTCTCTCTTGTGGCTTTTAATTGTATTTCTTCCTTTGCCAAACAACCTACCCACTGTTCCACCATCTATTTGCACAAGATTGTCAGGTAGGTGACTCACCATCACCTCCTATCTTACTTGCTTTCAATACTCCTTGTGAATGTTAAATTTACCAAGCCATTCTTCCTCATGATATTTCCAAGAAATTTCAGCAGTTGCTTTCTGATTCTGAGTATCAGTCGGTTGAGTGCCATATGTAAGACACACTTAGAGCGATCATGTCTAGAAAGAAACACGACTGACTGGGCAGAAGATTATCCCGCAGTAGGTTGCCATTGCTTTCTACGGTAGACTGGTTGCTAGCCAAGGCTATAGAACCCAATTTGTCCTATTATTTGACTCATAGCTAGAGGGGGAAGAGATGTATTATTAAAATTAGTGGGTGATCAGTTTATTACTTCATAACAATATAAAACTGATCCCCCACTTTATGCTTAGTAGAAGCCTTAATCATGTTTTTAACTATTATATTCAGTCAGTCAGTTAAGTGCCATAAGTGATACACGCTTTGGGCGATCATGTCTCGAAAGAGACATGACTGACTGGGCAGAAGATTATCCCGCAGTAGGTTGCCATTGCTTTCTGCGGTAGACTGGTTGCCAACCAAGGCTATAGAATCCAATCTATCCTGTTATTTGACTCATAGCTAGAGGGGGAAGATATTATGAAGTAATAATTAGAGGGGGGATCAGTTTATTACATTATAACTGTTATGGTGAAACACACCTATTCCTCAGATAATGGACTCTCCCTCCTATATTAATAAGAGTTAACAGGAAGTTAACGGAAGAAGTTCTTGGAAAGTTCTTAGGAGTTCTAGAGAATTCTTTAGAGTTCTATTGGCATTCAGTAGATCTACTAGGCAATTAGCCGAATACTAAAAAGTCAGTTTTCAGTGGAAGATTACCAAGTTCCTAACATTTAGGGTGCGTTAAGTCGATTAGCAACCAATATAGCATGATTATAACTTTCAGTGTGAAAACTACTCCACAGCAATATCAATATAAAACTGATCCCTCACTTTATGCCCAGTAGGAGCCTTTGTCATGTTTTCACTTATTATATTCAGTCAGTCAGTTAAGTGCCATATGTGATACACACTTTGGGTGATCATGTCTCGAGACATGACTGACTGGGCAGAAGATTATCCCACAGTAGGTTGATACTGATATGAGTGCAAAGGAAAAACTAAATATAGCAATGATAAACATTGTGTGATGGGTTTATTCCTTTATCATTCTACATCTGTCCGTACGATATTCACTATGGTTGGGTTGAGCTGGCTTTCTCCCAAGTGATGGAGAAAGATTTCTTGGGATTTGTTTAAGGGCAGGGTCCCAAGTCCTACCCTGTATAGACCTCAGGCATTTTTTAATTACCCCGCAACAGGTCGTCAATACCTGTTGCAATAGATTGGTCACCAGCCAAGGCTATAGAACCCAATCTGTCCAGTTATTTAACCCATAACTGGAGGGAAGGGGCGTATTAATACCTTTCCCAAGGGTATCTGTGTGTAAGTGAAGGCATAGAATTCAATTGGAATTCGAACTCAGCTTTGTGATTTGTTGTTCTGCGTCGATATCCACTGCACCACATAAAGGTCCTTTTTCCCCCCGATTTTTTTTTTTAAGACTTCCTTCTTGTTTATTTGCGCTGTGAAGCAATTCTATATCCTTCTGTAGAACCACATCTTTGTTGCCTCCAGTTTTCGTATCATCTGTTGGGTTGTTGTCGGTTGGTTGGTTTACTTAACCAGCATATCAACCTTCATTCGGTCATTTAATGCTGAAAACTGTTTTGTTTTATATTCAAAAAGTTTTGTTGATAAGGTTTTTTTTTTATTCAAAAAAGTTTTGTTGGTAACAGTTTTTTTATTTTTTTGTTCATGTTTTTTGCTTTATAACATATCAGGAAATCATCCCCATATAAAGCACAGTTTGTTCCTCTGTTTAGGATTTTTACAATATTGTTTACTTTTATATTAAATAACGTGACAGACAATATACTACCTTAAGGTACACCTATTTCTTGTTCCTTTTCTTCAGGGAAATGACATGGTAGAAACCTATATTGCGTAAGAACTCATTTATAAATGAAGAATATTAGGCAAATTGCCAACAATACATCAACCAACATTAAAGAACTCTTTCAGGACATTAATTTATATCACATCCAACAATTTTTTAAATTGAACTGTATTCCAATTTATAACTTTAACAAAACTACTACATAAAGCACACACACACACACACACACATATTGCGTGTGTGTGTGTATGTATGTATGTGTGTACTTCTATATGTACGTATAATTGTAAATGAATTTTTTTTTTTTTTTTACCTAGCAATGTCTTTATTTAGTTTAAATCAAATGACCTAATTTTTTTAAAAAAAATTTATTTTAAATCCTATATCTTTTTATTCCCTTTAAAAATACTTATGCCTTTTTAAGTAAAGGCCTTTTTCTAATACTTCAACGTTTTTGGGAAGTTAGGTTTTTGAATTTGTCCAGCGTCTGTAATATATAAAAAATTTTTTCTTTCTTTTCTTTTTCCCTCCCTTCCTTCCGTTATCTCTCTTATCTCCCACCTTTTTTCCGTGTTGCTTAACCTTACATCAATTCAACACGTGGTCCATTAATTTTAAGTTACAATTCTCTTTCCTTTTTTTGTGAACCCAGACGATGTCAATTTTTTCTTTTCTTGTTTATTTGATTTTATTTTGTCTTATCTTTTTCTTTTTTCTTTTAATTTCTTTGCAAATCTATTTAAAAAGGAAAATTAGACTGATTTTTCTCCAGTTTCTGAAAGGATTTTTCGGTTGCTGAGGTGATGTATTATCCCCCGTGGGGATTTTCACATCGAAATGGTCATTCAACATCATTGAATTAATCCTTTTTTAATTTTTATATATATATATATATATATATATATATATATAATTTATATATATTTATATATATATAATTTATATACATATGGAGCCATGTTTTCAGAATTTTAGAAAAATGCTAATAGATTTAAATACTGTCACTGAAAACTCATTCAATTTTTTTGTACAAAGTGACTCCAGATATTTGAATTTTTTTAGTTATATATTTTAACTAAGTAGCAATGTTACATGAGATATGTAGTCATCTCTTAATAAATAATATCTCTTAAAAATGAAATTTTGGAGGCTCAACTTCAGAATATGATCAACAATATTTTTCTTCCTTAAAAGGAATACTTAAAAATTGTGAAAATATATATTAGCCAATGATCTTGAGATTAAAATCTAAATTTAAGATTCATTCAGAACCTACTATCATAAATATGCATCAATTTTGTTTGCTAACTCGTCTTTCAGAGAACCTTAGATGCGGGTTGCTTATTTGATTATTTGTTACACGGATGAAACTGAAATTCTCGCACTTAAATAATCTTCTCTGTGAAAATGTTTGCAAAGAATCTTTGGAACTATTTTTTTTTAATTTGAAAGAAAACAAAAATACTCAAATAAATAAAAATTATTTAATTTTTTTAGATCTGTGTTTGAAGAGATTTTAATTCTTCATTTATACATGCATATTCTGCTATACGCACACACATTAATGTATATTTAGGCAGTAATCTTTTATTTAAACATGTTTTGTTAAAAACGTCCAACAAGGAAGATTTTATTAATTTTTGATTTGATTATTCCAGTATTCTTACATGTTTCCTTTTTTGCTGGAGATAAGGAATGTAAAAAATGTTGCAGAATTTTCCACTTTCCAAATACTTTCAGCCACTTCACAGGCCATTTTCAAAGATGTTATTTTTCCAATGTTGTTATATCCTCATGTTTGACTGTAATGTAATTTTTTGTGTTTAAATGCCACCTATCTAGTAATATCTAAACTTATTTATAAATGGAACTTTGTCTGTGTGTGTGTCCGTTACCTATAGACTCTGAAACGGCTGAACCAATTTTCTTGAAAATTTACACAGTTGTACTATAAGCTTCTGCGAGTGTTCTTAGCTAGGTTTTGTGTGGTGGTACCTACAATAAATATCGAAAAATCGGGTTATAGAAGGAGTGGTCCGATTTTAATCAAATTTGACACACTCATAGACAAAGCCATAAGAAACTATATTCAGAAGTTTCAAGGTTGCAGTTCTTACAATAGTGCAGAAAATCGATAATATATATATATATATATATATATATATATATATATATATATAAAAGGCAAGATGTTTGTGTGTGTGTCTGTTTATCTGTGATATTGTGTATTTGTATGTCCTTTATACAAATCCACAATTTTTATCCGATTCTCACCAAACTTCACACAAATATTCTTTAGGCTGAGTCTGAGCTCCAGGACCATGGATTAGTTTTAAAGCTTTCATTGCACCCGAGCAACGCTGGGCTATACTGCTAGTAGTGCAATAAAAAAAGCATTTATTAACCCATAACTTACAAGAACCTTTAAGAAAAATTTTGGTTGAAAATACAAAAATACTATTTAAATCACAATATCAAAAGGCACCTCGCTATAAGAGAGGTAAAACAATTTTCTCCGACCATCAACCTTACATTATTTAATGGTGGAAATGGAGTTTTGAAAGTTTAAAAAAAAATAGACAGATGCTCACATTTTTCAGCCACATGCATCATGTGATAGTTTTAAAGAATTCTTCTTTTGAAAAAAAAAAAATCCTATTAAAAAACACAAAAATTAATTACAGTCAGACATAACAACATTGGAAAAATAACATCCTTGAAAATGGCCAGTGAAGTGGCTGAAAGTGCTTGGGAAAAAAAATTATGGAACATATTCACATTCCTTATCTCCAGAAAAAAAAAAGCATGCAGGAATACTGGAAAAATTAAATTTATAAAATTGTTTTTAATAAGGCGTGTTTATATATACATATATAAAAATCCAGGCAAAGAGAACGAACATTTTTACAATTCCAAATTCTCTGGCATTTACATTTTTTTTAAAAGTGCTCAATACAACAAATATTGTAGAGCATAATATAATTAAATTTGTTTCTTAATTAAAATTAATATATTTTACATTGCAACATGAAAATTTCTGTTTTGAGATTTTTACCTCCTCATCAGGCAATGTTTGATCATTGTTGTGAAAATGATCATTTTCACAATAATGTTCTAACATTGTCTGATAACGAGGTAAAAATCTTGAAACAAAAATTTCTGTGTTGCAATATAAAATATATTAATTTTAATTAAAAAAAAAACAAGTTTCAGTCAGGTTTCAATCCTGGGTAAAAGGCAATCGGCTGTCTAACTGTACTGATGAGCTGTGATGCAGCGAAACAGATCTGTCTGTGGATGACATATATATATATATATATATATATATATATATATATATATAATGGTCATATCACGTTGAATACACCAGTTCCCTGCTCAATCTCCAAAGTTAAGCAACGTTGAGCCTGGTCAGTACTTAGATGGGTGATGTATATGGAAGGATGTGCGTTGTGGTGCAGTGGATGTCGGCTTCCAAGGGGAAATCGGAGAGCCGAGTTCCAATTCCAGTTGAACGCTCTGCATTCACTTACGCACTGGTAGCCTTGGGAAAGGTATTAATCCGTCCACTCCCTCCAGTTATGGGCTAAATAACTGAGGTCTGCTCTTCATGCAATCTGTGGCAAACTTCTGCACTGATTGTTTGTTATCAGCGGTTCCAAAAAGTGTGGATGGTGCTACACAAGCCTTCACCACTCTAAACAATTCTTTGTGTGGCAGTCTAACTGAGTTAGATACTCATATGTCGAAATTGATGGAAGAGTCCATAATTATATATATATATATATATATCTATATAAACAAAGATTTTATTTTTACAAAAAACAGTCAACCAGTAAATCATAAATTTGCTATATAACATAAACACAAGATAAAAATTTTAATCTAAAGCCCCTGATAAGTGGATACCATTTCTGCAAAACTGAGTCAGGAACATTTGATTTATTAGCTGCACATTCTACAACACAGTAACTTTTTCTATCAGCCTGTTATAAAAATTGTTGTAATCAAAAACTTTTAGCATAGAAAGAACTCATTTTTCAGGCATACTTGTCTGCTAGGGTGGCTAGCCATCCCTGCTGAAGATGAAGGCACAGGCACATTAGTGTTTGTTCAACACTCAAAGAATCCACTTTAGTGATAGTTTCTGTGAGACTGTATCTGAACAAGATCAGTATGCTTGAACTGTTTGTCACAATGACTCATGAAATTGCACAATTATTGATTGCTTTCAAACAATCTCATCTACTTGATTTGACAAGGCCTGAGTCAATCTGTGATTTGGTTTTCACTGAACATAAACACTCAACCATACACCCATATAAATGGATCAAAGTGCTCAATATCAGAAGTAGAGTGTGTAAATATAAAAGTGGACATTAAGTCAACACCCAGGGATGATAATTGTGTTTAGCATGAAACAGACTTTCCCCTTTAGGTGTTGACTTCAGTGTCCACTTATGTATATGAATAATTATTTATTAATCTAAACTTTTTCTGTTACTTTTCCATCATTTCTTGCTCACTAAACTGTCCTTCTTTCCATAACTGTTGCAAAAATTATTCACCAGATGGAGCTGTTTGCTTTGTTCATACAAAAGTTATTTTAGGCAAATCTTAAAATGTGTCACTCAAATTCATATATGTAATTTTCATCTGACAGATTTTAATTTTGATACAATCGAATCAGAACAGCAACATAAAACAGCTTACTTTTATGGTCAAATAGATTTTCAGGGTTTTAGGTAGGCTGTCTAATTTTTTTTAAATTTCATTTTTTTAAATTATTTAACGCGGAATATGAAAATCTCAAACAAGCCCCTTAATTTCTAGCATAGTCGAAACTTTGATGCCTAATACTTTCTTCATCTGCAATAAAACTAAAAAATGAATAATATTTGATGCACAATTTCAATTATGTCAATGTACCGCCACCAACTGCTGTTTTTATGTGCCTTGTCCCTTCAGGACGTAAGCGATCATGGCTTTCCACGTCTCCCTATTCCTGGTGGCTCTTAGCGGAGGCCGTCGCTATATATTACCACCTTCTCCTGTTACTTCATGCAACCCTCGTTCCATAATCCACCTGATTAGGTCCTTCAAATATATTATCCGCTGTTTTCTCCTGTCTCTTTTCTCCTCTATCTGGCCTGTTCAGGTTTTCCAAGCCCTCCTTCCTCATTGCATGTCCCAAGAACTTCAGCTGCCTCTTCCTGATTAATTTCCTTTTCCTAAATTTTTTAAAAGAAACAGTTTCATTTTTTAGAGATTTTTAACTCATAAGACATAAGAAGACCGATGAAAAAACAGAGAAGGTATTTCCTAAAAATCATCAAGTAATTAAATAAAAAAATGGAAACTGAAATAAAAATAAAAAGGAATTTTTTTTTCTTTTTTTTTACCTTTGAGAACTTGAAGAAGTAAATCAATCCCTTCTTGGTAACAAACTAAGGCTTCGTTATACTGTTTTGCTTCTTCGTGTGAAATCGCCCGCTTTAAAACGTTTATGGCAGATAATTCAATACCAGCAGTCAATTCTGCCATTGTCTGGTTTATTTAAAAACGTCAATTACAGTCACAAACAAAAAAGGAAAAGCAGGCAATGAGGATAATTTAAATTATAATGAAAGAATTCTTGGAACTGAACATCAAATTAAAACTAAAGCAAGGGAAGTAATTCTGATTGACTGTTCACCGGTGTAAAGGGAAAACTTTTTGTTTTCCTAATAATTCCGTCCAACTTATTCCTGCTCAAAGCCAAATAATACTAGCGAAATGATCACTTGAGTTTTGAATCTCATTACGTTATTCAACTACAAATGTCATTTAATTGCTGTGCCGTGCCAAGGTCATTGTCTGGGAGGGCGGGAGTCGAAAGCTCAACTTGGCGCCCCCTACCAAAATCAGTGGCTAACAAACCAGGATAGATCAACAAATTATTACAAGTACTAATTTTTTTAGAAATTTAAATGCAAATACTTTTGGCGATTATTGATGCGATAGAATTGAAAAATAAAAATGTAACGATATTGCTGGAAAGGGAAACGAATGATGCTTGTTCTTTCTCAAAGAGACTTTTACATACAAAGAATTAAGTGTCCATGTGGTGGATATTTTATTTATTTTTTATTTTTTTTTATAATCGTGTCGCCCCAAGCAAGACATTTTACTGCCACTGTTTTGCAGGGGATTACATAGGAGGAAAGTTATGAGAAAGGGTGACAGGTTATATGGGGTGTCAGGAAGTGGGTAAGAGAAGGATGAGAATACTGATGAGAGTGGAGTGGATGGAGAAAGGAGCATGAGAGAGAGGTGAGAAAGTGACTGTATCTGAGCTGCCAAGTCGGGATCGATCTCATTACAGATTCTACGTTGGATTTTGTCAAGGACACCTAGGTGTATAGCAGGAGCACCCGATCAGATATTGCAGCAATATTCAATGCACGGGCGGATGGTAGATTTGTATATGTGCAGGAATGTTTCGGACGATATTAAAGTCAAGAGAGAAGTTTAGGATCTCTTTAACCACTTGTTGCATTTATTTCTCGACATTTTCGCCGATAAATGTGTTAAACTTGACATTCCCTAACCTAAATTGGTCTCAAAATTTTGCAACATGACAACACTAGTCCACATGCTGCAAAGCAGGTGAAAACGCTTAAATGGGAAGTCCTGCCCCCACCCGCTGTATGCACCTGCCATTTCCTCATCCGATTATCGACGGCACATGGCCTGGCTGAACAGTACATTCTTATGACGATACCACAAAAAATGAGTCGCTTTGTGGTTAGCCTAAAAAATATGTTGTCTTTCCGACGTGGAATTTAAATGCTGCCAGACAGATGGGGAAAGGTAAGGCTAGAAATGGACAATACTTTCAGTGACACATGTTTCTTACTAATTTTTGTAAATAAAACATTACTTTTCATGAAAATTCAGCGAGAACTTAGTCAAGGTCCTAATATTTATTGTAAACCAGTCTATCTATCTATCTATCTATCTATCTATCTATCTATCTATCACATTCTGTTCAAATCTATCTATCTATCTATCTATCTATCTATCTATCTATCTATCTATCACATTCTGTTCAAATCTATCTATCTATCTATCTATCTATCTATCTATCTATCTATCTATCTGGTGAGATGAGTACGCATGCGCGTTGTCTGATTTTGATTTTGTTAACTGCACAGTATAGTAGGGTCAGCTGGGCACCGTTTATAAGAAAAAAAGGAATGTGGCTCAATTCACTCCGTCAGAAATTTAGAAACGTCACGCCGTACTACTTATCATTCCCGCCAGAATGTCCAATACTAACATTTCAGCGTTTAGGTGTCAATGCAGAGGATTCGGAAACAGTTGGATGATATATCAAGTTCACATCATAACAACATATTTCCTTAAAATAGTTGTTTCATTTCTTCTCATTTAGGTGTAAAATTAAGTTAAATTATATAATGACTTCCTTTTCTTAAATCTATTTTCCTTTTTGTTCTATCGTTTTAAATTTTAAGTCATGTTTAATCTGTTTATTTTGGTATGAGCATTGTTCCTGACCCTTTAACAGTGGCCTCGAAAAGCCATAATTTCGTCTGACCTATTTCTTCCTTTTTTAATTTAATTTTAATTTTTAATTTATTTTACTGTATCTCTTTTCGTTACAGTATTCCACATGTTTCGATAGCAATGATTTGCTCCTTTTTATTCCTTTTTCACTCCTCTTACTTCTGTTTTCTTATACACACACAATTAGATAAATTTACTTTCCCTAATGTTTTGGCATTGCTGATGAGATAGTGGTTAAATATACCCGTCGAAATGGCCATTCGATATAAGAAAATTTGAATGTTTTATATATAATAAACTAGCAGTATAGCCCGGCGTTGCTCGAGTGGAATGAAAGCTTTAAAACTAATCCATGGTTCTGGAGCTCAGACTCTCTGAACGTTGGCACCAAACACTAAAAAGCAATAGTTGTTTCCAGTTAAAGCGAAACCTTAGACTGAAAGAAAAATCAATGGATGTAAGTCAAATTTTGATTTCCTGGTATCGATATCAAATAAGTTTTTTCGTCGTAAACTGAATTTTAAAAGCTAAATAAGTCCTCTGAGTAAATGGTATCATGGCTGAGACTAAGAACTACAATTATACCTACTTAGAGCCAAACCCGAAGCAAAAACTAAAATAAAAGGGCTGAAAAAATACAGAGATACAGGCAGATAAACAGACACACACACACACACACACACACACACACACACACACACACACACACACACACACACACACATCTTGCCTTATATATATATATGTTATCGATTTTCTGCACTATTGTAAGAACTGCAACCTTGAAACTTTTGAATATCGTTTCTTATGTCTTTGTTTGTGAGTGTATTAAATTTGATTAAAATCAGACCACTACTTCTATAACCCGAATTTTTCGATTACCGATTTTCGATATTTATCGGAGGTACCTCGACACAAAACCTAGCTATGAACACTCGCAGACGCTTATAGTACAGCTGTGCAAATTTTCAATAAAATTGGTTCAGCCGTTTCGGAGTCTATAGGTAACGGATACACACACACACACACACACACACACACACACACACACACACACACACACACACACACACACACACACACAGTTCCATTTATAAATAAGTTTAGATATTGGCTTTGTAAATAAATAAATTTAATAACGTTGATCCCTCTGGCTGGATGAGTGTTAATATTTAATATTAGGTTTCTTTGGGATTTCCCTCCAAGCCGTTTTTTCGGATTTATAACTGATATATATATATATATATATATATATATATATATATATATATATATATATATATAACGTAAAATAAATGATATGTTAAAAAGCAACATAAAGACTTAAATTAAACCGACTTAATATTATATATTACAGAAAAAAGTATAAATTTAAGCTATATATATAGAGAGGTTTAAATTAAAAACTAGTATCGGTATATTAAGAGAAAGAATGATAAATATCTATATAAAATCTAATACATGGTTAAACATACTATCAGTAATTATCGAATACAATATAATACGAAATGATGTAAATAAAAAGATAATATAACATAAATGGAGAGATTATAAGTTAGAGAATGTTAGCAGGATTGTAAAGTTAATACTTTAATATGTTTACAATTTACTGTAGATTCATATCTTTGGTTTAATAATAAGTCACTAACTAAAATCTTAATAATTTGCATTTTTTTTGCTGACAGAGAAAACTAGAGAAATCTAGATCTAGAAATTTTAGCTTGTTCGAGAGAAAATAATTAAATTACATAACAAGAAAATATTGAATTTATATAAAAATAATAACCGTAAGTTTATTGCTGATCTTAATTTGTCTCGTTTTAGCAATTACTCCGCGATTTGTTGGGTTTAGGAACTCATTTTCTGCGTATTAATCGCAAAATGGAAGTAAAAAAACCGAAAAGTCGGAAATCTACGCGTGAAGCCAGTCTGCAGTGAATAACATTTTCTAACCGTGGTTACGGGGTGAGATAAACAGCGACAAGAAGTTCCATATTTTTCTTCCCGATAAAATGAAAAAAGGTAGGTTTCTTCAATAAACAATTATCGATTTGCGTTCAGCATATACATTTGCACGGAAATAGGGATGTTTTAGAAAGATTTGAAGGAGTAAAGGCCTTCGGGTCCTAAAACGAAAATTTACCGACAATAGTTGTTCGAGTTCTACATTTACATTTAAAAGTTTGATTTGAAATATGGCGTATATGATTTTTTTGTATAAATGGCTGCTAAATCTACTATCAGTTTTGACAGATGGAAAACGGTGATATCGATATACTATCATTCGGAACAACGATTTTGTTTGAATATTAATATATATATCTTTCGAAATATGAGTCGCAGAAAAAAACAAATTCCTCTAGTTAGACGAGACGATTCAGTGATAGACGATCCTAAATTTTTACAATAGGCTTTCATGTTGAGGAAACAATAGTAAGTTTTCATGGCTTTAATGACCGGCCAAGGTGAGTACTTTATACAATTCATGAGTTCACTTACAATGGGGTCTGTAAGTACATAGACAATTTGAGCATTGCTCATTGTGGCAGGATGTGTATGCGTGTGGGTGGGAAAAGGACAGAGAGTGAGAGAGAAAGAGAGAGGGAGAACGATTAAAGAAAGGGTGAGTGAGTAAGTGAGAGAACGTTCAAACGAAAGATCCTCAACAAAATGCCTGATCAATGAAACAAGAGAGAACTATTTTCTGTATGGTGCTCGTACACACGCACTCACACGCATGCGCGTGCGCATGCTTCTTAAAATATAACAAAATACATTTGCAAACAAAAGACGTTAACGATATAAAAAACAATTCTAAAATATTTTGTTGAGTAAGTTAAGACAATTTTCTTTTTGAAGATGTTCTTCTTTTTCAGAATTTAAATAGCTTAGATCAGTGTTTCCCAACCTTTTTTGGCCATGCCCCACCAAATCACCCCAAGAATTCTGATGTCCCCCCTCCCCATATTTTGATATATAATTCTTATGTAAAAAGTGAACTCCGTTTTAGGTGATGCTTAAAACACCAATAATTTGATTTAAGCTTTTATTTTAAACTTAAAATTTAGAGTCTGTTTAAGGCTCAAACTGCAGTGCAATCGATGATAATTTAAAAATCCAAGACAAATGACGAATAAAATATATGTAACATTGCTAAATTTTTATTTATTGAAATGTTAGGGCTAACAGATCACAAGAACAAAGACTTTTATTAGCAAAACACTAAACAATCGAATTGTCCCCTAAAACATCAAATTGCTCCCCTGTGGGGCGTACGTCCCACGTAAGGAAACACTGGCTTAGATGATCTCTAGGTTTTTCATCCTGAATATCTAAGAAGACTGCAATGACAAGAAGAGTTTAATCTTTCTAATCGAAAATTATCCAAACACCCGATTGGATTCATGTTCCAAAACTGTCTTGTCCATGTGAGTCAATTTATAATATACTCAACTCTCAATTCTTAAATCATTTTAGTGTTAGTGTTATGACAATCATTGAAGGTCGCTACATGTTTATGGAGATTGCTACATGTCAAGAGAGGAAATGACCAACTTTCGGGAGTCACAACAGCAATAATGCAAAACATAAGAAAAATATTAATATACTATAATGATAATTAAAACAAATAAATAAAAGTCTTCTATGCAAAACCACCTTAATAATCATTAGGCATTATGAAAATATATGATACTGTAAACGGCAAAATCAACAAAAATATCAAAACAGAATTTAACTGCCATAATTATGGAAACAAAGTGAATAAGACTGGTTCATAAATATAAAACAAACAAAAAAAAAAAAAGAAAAAAGGGATGATTACAGATCTGAGGCTGAAAGAAAAATTTTGAATATTGGTCCTTGATTGAGGCTGAAAGAAACAAGCAGAGGAGTACATTGACTTGATTGGTGCTGTGAGGCTGAAAGGAAGATTCTGACGAATACTTTGATTTGATTGGAACTGTGAGGATGAAAGGTACAATGTTATGGATGAATTGACTTGATTCTGACCAATAGAAATAAATAAATACTGTAAAAAAAACAAACATTTTTAACTTACAACTGTTTAGTAGTTTTTCTATAAATATTAAGACAGTATACGTGAATTATCATTATGGTATATATATATATATATAGAGAGAGAGAGAGAGAGAGAGAAAGAGAGGGAGAGAGAGAGGGAGAGAAAGTATTAATTAAGTTCTTCTCCCTCCAGCTATAACTAAAATAGCAGGGCAAACTGGGTGGCAACCTATCTAAGAGAAAAAAAACAACTTCTGAATTCGAAACCTGAGTGGAGTCGTATGGGGACATTGCACCAAACTTTGTACATCAGTCCTCTGTATTCGGATCTTCAAAAACTGTGGTTGGTTCTGCTTAAGTTTTCAACACTGCAATCAATGAATCAATCAATGAATGAATGAATGAATGAATGAATGAATCAATATATATATATATATATTAATTCAGATACTTTAATCCAAGCGGGAAAAGCAGGAAGGTAAATTCCAAAATCCCGATCCTAATTAATATTAAAAAATTTATTTTAATATTAAAAAATGATACAGGAAGAGAGCTCCATGTAATAAAATATTACAGAGAAAATATATATATATATATATATATATATGTGTGTGTGTGTGTGTGTGTGCTTTTGAAATTGAGTAATGGTGCCCATAAAATGGTGCCCAATGTATAATCTGACATTCATGTCGCATCCGTGATACACGCTTTGGGGCATCATATCTCTTTCAATTTGTGACTGACTAGGGAGAAGATTTTTCCCGCATGAGGCCGCCTTTCCTTTCTGAAGTATATTGTGTCTTAACTGCTTTATTGCCTTGCCCAGAGGAAAATTATGAAAGAAGGCAAAGGCTATAGAATGCAGCCTATCAACCGTAGCTGGAAGATGGCTGATATACTCGTAATATATACTCACGTAATGTATACTCACGCAATATATACTCACGCAAATACACAAATTAAAAAAAAAAAAGAAAAAGAAAAGAAAAACGTACAAAATTAAGATTAAAAACTCCACAAATCATTATATAGAAAATAAAAAATATAACCATATACATGAAAATTTCCTCGTTTAATATATGAATAACTTTTTAAACCTTGTTTTTAACCTTTTAAAACTCAACTCGGAATAAACATCATTGTGGTGCAGTGGATATCGGCTCGGAACGAGAAACCGGGGAACCGAGTTCGAATTCCAGCTGAATCCATTGTATTCACTTACGCGCAAATACCCTTGGGAAAGGTATTAATCCGTCTCTTCCTTTCACTTATGGGTTAAATAGCAGGACAGATTGGGTTCTATAGCCTTGGTCGGCAACCAGTCTACCGCAGAAAGCAATAGCAACCTACTGCGGGATAATCTTCTGCCCAGTCAGTCATGTCTCTTTCGAGACATGATCGCCCAAGCATGTATCACGTATGGCACTCAACTGACTGACTTGATAAGACAAAAGTAGTGTCTAAACAAAATAGCTATTTTTGTAGTGATATAACATATTCATGTTATAATTTTTGAATAAATATTATTAGCTCTACTTTGAACACTTTTTAAGAATTACGGAATATTATTCCATCCATACCTAACCAATACTTATATATATATATATATATATATATATATATATATATATATATATATATATATATATATTTTAATTCAGATACTTTAATCCAAGCGGAAAAAGCAGGAAGGTAAATTCCAAAAACCCGATCCTAATTAATATTAAAAATTTTATTTTAATATTAAAAAATGATACAGGAAGAGAGCTCCGTGTAATAGAATATTACAGAGCAAATATCAACACGGCCGTCCGTTAATTTTAAGTTACAATTCTCTTTCCTTTTTTTGCGAACCCAGACGATGTCAATTTTTTCTTTTCTTGTTTATTTGATTTTATTTCGTTTTTATCTTTTTCTTTTTTTTCTTTTCCTTTTTCTTTTTTAATTTCATTGCAAATCTATTTAAAAAGGGAAATTAGACTGATTTTTCTCCAGTTTCTGAAAGGGTTTTTCGGTTGCTGAGGTGATGTGTTATCGCCCGTGGGGATTTTCATATCGAAATGATCATCCAACATCATTGAATTAATTCTTTTTTAATTTTTATATATATATATATATATATATATATATATATTAATCATCCACATACAAGTCAGTTTCGCTGTATCACAGCTCATCAGTGTGGTTAGACGCATCCACTCGCCTCTGGCCGGGATCGAAATTCGACTGATTTGGTGTCAGTCGGAGTCTCTTCTTACTAAGCCATCGACGTATGGTATCAGAGAAGGGAAATTTTAATTATATAAGCAGTGTTTACACACGCCAGTTCCCGAAAGAAGTCAATTCATTTCTGAAGAGTCACGCCTATAGCAGAAGTGGAAACTGTTTTTAAAATTTTCTTCTCCAAAGAGCTCAGTCGTAATGAGAGCATAATATATTAGTCATCCACATACAAGCCTGTTTCGCTGTATCACAGCTCATCAGTGTTGCTAGACGCATCCATTCGCCTCTGATATATATATATATATATATATATATATATATATATATATATATGAAAAAATAAAAGTAAAAACGAAAAAAGTAATTAATTTTTATTTATTAATCCGACAGATATTATCACTTTAAACGTTATTTTTAGTGGAGATTCATATTTGAGTGGACCTTCCATTTATTTATTAAACGAAATATGATGTTAGACGAAAATAAATAAATATACTATAATATGTAATAATACTGAAATAAACAGTGTCTATTCAAATACAAATATCCACTAAAAATAACATTTAACATGATAACACACACACACACACACACACACACACACACACACACACACACACACACACACACACACACACATATATATCCGATTGTATGTAGAACGGGGAAAGAATATTTACAACGTCCAAAACATTAATTTAAAACAGTGCTCGATATATAATATATAGAGCTGTGAATATTAATTATAAATTATATTTTAGAACATGTACAGAAGTTTTTTATAAAAAAAGTTGAATGTCTCTTCATTCCGTCTGAAGAGACATTCAACTTTCAGTGTCGAAACAAATGTATCTTTGTAACGGATATTTATAAAATAATTATGTACATGTTCTAAAATATAATTTGTAATTAATATATATATATATATATATATATATGAAAATAGGTTTTGTATGTAAGATGTTAGCTTAAAGTTAAAAAGTGAAAATTGTATCAAGGTACGTGACAGTCTCAATCGTCAATAAAGTTTCAATCGATTAGAGATGAAATCATTGTTTTTTTTTTACTAGAAAACCTGTTTGTGATTTCAAATATGCTGTTGCTTCATGACGAATAAAAATGATGGACATAATTCTAGCCCTGTTCTACTGGTTCGAATTGTAATAAATCTTGACAACAGTGAATTTCTATAGCAAAATCATTACAGATGCATTGATAAAATTTCCTTATTCTGCCCGAATAGTCTGTATTAATGCAGGATGTGATTAACGCCAGGAAATAGCCGAGAACTGAGTCAATCATCCAACTTTGATCTAAAAGAAGTTGATCTGTGATGACCTCAGTATATACTGGGTCATCCTAAGGGATACAAAAATAAGGTCAACGTCAAACGAGCTGGGTGTCTCATAGGGTTGACCAAGAAGGTAATCTCATAGCCCCAAAGTGTTGAATCGATCCTCAGAGGATGTTCAGTGTGTGCGACGGCCAAAGTGATGAAATAAACCCAATCACACACACACACACACACACACACACACACACACACACACACACACACACACACACACACATCTATATATATTAGTAAATATACATACTATTTTACGTCGTAGGCACAACTTGGTGCTTCATGCATTACGCAATCATCAGGGGCATATTTTAAACAGAGCGTTTAAAAGAATTTAAATTTGAGTTCATACGATGTTTGTGGAAGTTAAATCTTATAATGTTAGGGTACTATTTTCTAATTTATCAAGAGCATAATATAAATTGACAAAAATATATGAAGATGAAAAATTTAAATTAATATTTAAATCCAAAAAATTATATTAAGAGAGATGAATTCAAAGGATTATAATGAATTATTAATAATAAATGATATTTGTGGAGAAAATAAAGAAAGAAAAGAAGAAAGCAAGGGCGTGAGAAAGAAGGAAACAAACACATAGGGGAGTCGGAATTAATTTGGGTCTAAGTATTTGAGTAAGTATTTTTTCTATGTCAGCATGTGGTAATTAGTTCACTTTTTTGTTAAGTAGATTAGGGTTATTTATATGATTTAAGATGGAAAGATTTTCTAAAACACGTAAGTTACATCTACCTCCTTTTCCATGATAACGTTTGATTTTAGCAGCGATATTCCAGGTAATGAATTGAATTGTTGTTGTTTTTTAATTGACAATAATATTTAAATAAAGCGGTGCTTTTTCTGTACTTACTGTTGTTTAAAGGCAACATATGGTTATTGAAACGATATTTCTACTTATTTACTGTTGATCCAAAATAAAATTTAACAATGTCATTCGTATGGATGCGAGCTTTCTATATAATGCTTTCGGACATACACTGGCGTTTAATAGACAGATCTTATATTTTTGACAGTGCTGTTATTTTTAGAAGGGTCACTATTAGTAGTTTAATGTAACTGTTATTTTTCGGCTAGGCCAATTATTTATTTAATATCATATGATTATGTTGAGAAATATATTTATCTATGTTCTTAACGCAGTTACAACTAACTTTAACATTGTTTTTGCTGATAATCTTTTTTTAAATGTGGATGAATGGTACAAAAGTTTGTGAATCAAATTTAGAAAGAATTACCTGAAATTCCGACTCATGCCTTCGACGTAGGATAATATGTATATTTACTAATATAATTAATAGCCCTGTTTTAGTACATTGAGCACTGTTTTATTAACACCTGAATAATATTTTTTATACATGTATGCATTCCCATGTGCATATTTATTAATTCATTCACACATGCACACGCACGTACGCATTCACACACACACACACACACACACACACACACACACACACACACACACATGATTATGAAACCTTGGTTTCAACATTCTGGTATCTTCAGGCGTGTAAAAATTATTTGTTTGTATTTCAACTGAATGGTAATTATATTTAATATTTTATTGAAAAATATTTTCTCGGTTGAAATTTTTTCAATTATAAGTTTTTGTTGCTATTATTGAAGCGAAATTTTTGCATTTAAATTGCTTAAACGCTTAATCCTGACGGTTTTAGGATTTATTCCAAAAATTTCTTATTTGGAATATGAGCGTTTTTTTTGGTATTATTCCAAAAATTCCTTATTTGGAATATGAGCGTTTTTTTTGGTATTATTCCAAAAATTCCTTATTTGGAATATGGGCGTTTTTTTGGTCTGAAATATAAATTTGAATTTGTCCTTGGAAATGAACGCTTCCGTGGACATATGCACTAATTTCAATATCTGGCGCCATGCGGAAAAAATTATCGTCTGCAAAATTTTTCGTTTGCGTAAGCTTGTCAAAATAAAATCAGAATAATCTGAGTACCACAAACTAACGGACGTATTCAGATTTTTTCCGGTTTCTTCGAATATTCCAAATGAAATCGTAATTTTCTAAGAAGCGAAATTTATTCTCAACTTAATTTTATTAATTTGAATAGAAGGCAGAATTATTGTAAATCGCTATATAGACGTATTACAAATGTCCTCTATAGCAATATTTATACATATTAACTGTGTAAATATGTAATTTATTTCAAGTTAAAATTCTTGTTTTCATAACTTGAATGTAAATGGCATTTTAGACTTTCAGCCTATAATATAAAGTCATTTAAATATTTAAATAATTGGGTGAATATAAATCTTTGTTTACATTTGCGTTTTTAATTTACGTAAATATATTATTTTTGGAAAAACATTAGTAAAGTTTTTTCTATGGGTAAAATCTTTAATATAATATAGCTCAAAATTAAATATTGAGCTTTTAATAATACTGTCTTTTTTGATAAGTAAAAGACAATGTAAAATGTTTCCGTTTTAGTAATTAACGGAAAATTATTATCAGCTGTAATAAAACCAGTCAAAGGGAAATAATTTACACCATTTCAGTAAGTCTTTCTTAACTAATTATAAGATTTAATTTTTCGTAAACATTTGTGAAAATCTGTTACAACGTTTATCGTACTAGCATAAAGGACCTTTTATGCAGATAATCTATTGTATATTATTGTTCTTTTAAGAGTAATAAAGTTTTTTTTTTTGATTGGACCAAAATTCTTATAATTCTTATTTCGATAACGGTAACAGAAAATTCCTAATACCACAGAGAAATTATCTTTTATAATTAATTTATTTTCATTCTGCAAAAAGAATAATTTATTTAATAATTTTTTTTAGAGGCGTTTTATATCAATCGGTTCTCCAACGATTTTTTTCATAATGCGCAACAGGAACTTTCAGAACAGACAATTGGAAGTTCAAAATAAGGGTGGAGCCGGTCAAGAATTGTAAACATTTTCATCCGGGTTTATATGGTCCTAAAATATGTTTTCTGAAGTGTTTACATGAGGACATTACTTCAGATCTTTCATTTAGTAACCTTTCTCGTTTTGGAAATAATATTATGACTAAATCCTTTTCCTGGTTCAATCTGCAGACATCACCAACATTATAAAGTCTGATCTATTTTTAATATGCTCCATGTTATATCAGGGTCTTTGCTGTTTTTTTAAAAATTTCCACACGTGATTGGCTAGTTTGGTTAAATTTTTAAGTCTTTCTAACTTAAACATAGATCTGTGATTATACCAACGATTTTTAAAATTTCCTGTGATGCATTTGAAAAAAAAAAAGAAGAATTGGAGAATCAGTTGATAGAAAACGCCTGAAGATACCGAAAGTTTGAAACCTAGTTTGCGTAATCAACTGACTTCTGAATGAATGTATTTTATAATGTATATGTATTGATAAAGTTAATATAACTTTATACTGGTCTAAATTAATTCTGATCAATAACTGGTTAATGATTTTACACACACAGACACATAATTCCAGTTCAGCTGCTCTTGAAAGTAGTTGTTACTGAATATTTTTTTCTGCTTTAAAAACGAAAAAATAAATAAAATAAACGGTTGATATGAGACAGGGCAAAAAAAAAAAAGAACATATTCAGAAGTATGACAAAAATATTTTCTCCTTATCGACTGTTGACAAAAGTTTAAATTATTGATATATTCAGTTAGGAAAATTGATGATTTTTTATTTTCTAAAATCTGTAATTGTAAAATAATTAAAGCATTTTGTAGAATAAAAAATGAATATTTCGTGTGCATTTCTTGAGAGAAGGCGATAGAAAAAATGAGGAGAAGTGAACGGAATGAATCAATAAGTGATTAGAATCAATAATCGATCCGTGATTACAATAGGATTATATTCTCTCAATAGACATACGTTTTTTTTGTTTTTCTAGTTTTATAGAAGACTCAACTTGTGTCTTTATTTTTGGTAAATCTCCGGATATGGAAGTTTTAGCCTCGAGATTTTGAAATACTGTCGAATACTGAAAAAAACAAAAAGAAAAAAGGATGATGATGACATAATTGCGATTAATATCCATATTACATAATCTATTATCCGATAATTCTAGAAATTGAAAACCTCCGGAAACCTAACGTAAAACAAAGCAGAGGTGATCCCAGTTTCGAAATTCTAGAACGTAGTCGAGATTACATTATTTACACTGTTCGGGCTGTTGTCCTCATCTTTATACCCAGTTTTACGACGTTTCGGATGTTGTACGCTTCGGCCTTCTTCAGGTTCTAGGAATTTCGCACCGAACCCTTTATTTCGATCACTGGGGTATATCATTTTCATTCCATGTACGATGCCACTTCCGGATAATATGTAGTTATCCCCCTTTGACTCAACTCTCAAATTTTTTTCAGGTGAATAACAATTCGGACAATGCAAATAATGTGACCCAGAAACTTCAGCTGTCTCTTCCTGGTGGATAAAAGCATTTGTTAGTTCCAGTGACTTGACCCAAACAGTTGTGAGTTCAATACCCAGATAGAGCAGTGGTAAACAAATGGGGAATTATATACCTAAGTAAGTGAAATACAGATTTCGGTTCAAAATCCGTGGCACTTGAAGAAGGCCAGAGTGAACAATACTGTAAAAGTCTTTCTAGAACAACCAGCCAGTAATCAACTACAATAGATGTTGAGTCTAACTGACCAAAACACCACCAGGGCAAATTGTAGGCGGTTTAAATAATAACCTGGGAGATTCCATTCTGTTACAGACAAGTCCATTCTATAAGTATTGATTGGCTGATAATTACAGTGTGTATACTGAGCTCCATAAATATTGAGCACAATATCCACACTCTTGAATATTCACCTGCAGGGAGACAAAAGGAGACAGCCATGTTGAAAGGGAAGTTTATTTGACTTCTACAAATACAAGTTTTTTTTTTCAATCTTAACGGAAAAATGTCAGTCAGTTGAACGACCATCTCGATTTCCTTCTTCTGGTTCAATGTATCCATTTTTGTTACAAGATTATTGTCTTAACGTTCTCTGTATCCCACCATTTTAAATAAAAATAAAAAGAAAGAAAACATTTTAGTTTGGTTGTTTTGTTTTTATGGCATATCAACCTCGGCGGGTCATTTATTGCCAACTAAATTTTATTTATTTATTGCTGGTAATATCTTTTTCTTTCAACAATTTATTGCTGTTTTATATAAGTTTTGTGTCTAGTAATACTTTTTTTTGCTTTTCGAGTATCAAGATTCATTGGGATTTGTTTTTAAGGGCAGGGTCCCCAAGTCCTACGCTGTTATTTAACCCATCACTGGAGGGAAGGGACGTATATATATATATATATATATATATATGAAACGTCTGCCACAATCGGATAAATATATATATTTGATCCGGACGAACGGTTAATACGTGAAGTCAGTCGAAGTGATAAGTCTTTTCACTTTCTTCATCAGTTGAATATTATTGTTCTAGATTTCTTTTTAACTTTTTTCTTACGAAAAGATTGAGTTAAAGTCTCGCAACTTTACGTGTTTTGTGCGGCCGGATCGTGATGATGAAAATGAACGATAGGAATTAGTATTCTGCCAATGTCTCAATTAGAGTGAAATTATCTGTCTGCTTCGAAAACTAGCATCTTAAATACTTGTGTTCATATGAACTTGAAAACAGACTTGGTATTTCATTGGTACTTTCATCCGCAAATCCGGTCACATACCATTCCCTTTGTTCTCGTATTGAATACGCACGAACATGCTTCGTGTGGTCAACAAAACGAAATCGAAAAATTTAAGCGAATTTATTAAGTAATTCATCGAGCTTTTGTTAGACCTCAACAGAATGCAGAAAGCACTGGACGGTCGTTTCGTCCTATATTTGGGACTCATCAGCAGTGCGCATCCACTACCAGGAACTGAAGCTGGTTCAAGTAAGAATATACAGATGAGAAATTGTAGGAGGATTTGAAATAATTTATTAAGTAATTCATCGAGCTTTTGTTAGACCTCAACAGAATGCAGAAAGCACTGGACGGCCGTTTCGTCCTATATTTGGGACTCATCAGCAGTGCGCATCCACTACCAGGAACTGAAACCCAGACAATTGCGTTATTAAGCAAACGTCATACCAACTGTACCCCGGTAACGAAGAGGTAACGAATTAAACTCGAAATAGAGCTGCTCATTCACATATTCCGTGATGGAACTCTGCTGAGCTCCTTTTACCCATAAGACTGTGACTCCCAGAACCACGACTACTATCACCAAGCCGCTCACACTGGAGCATTAGAAGCCGGTTCAAGCAACGATATACAGACGAGAAATTGTAGGAGGATTTGAAATAATTAAGCAAGTAATTCATCGAGTTTTTATTAGACCTCAACAGAATGCAGAAAGCACTGGACGGGCGTTTTGTCCTATATTTGGGACTCATCAGCAGTCAGTTTCTATTGCTAACTATCAGTTTTTGTCCCAGAGTTGGCAAATCATAGATTATCTATAATAGAATGACGCCAATTTGTCAGTTCTGTTTTAGTGTCATTGTCATTTCGGAAAACCTTATTATTTAGAAAGTTGTACAGAAACGGATAAAGTTGATAATCCCACCTCTATAACTTTAGGAACCGTTCAAAAGTTGTAAGGTCAATCAATCAATTTCAAAACGCCAGATAGACTGTCATTATAATTTTCTCAAAACCACATCTTCTTACTCATGTCACACAAATTTCTACCACTGGCCGGATGTGAACACTCTGAAACCAAAGGCTGAACAGAAAATTTCGTTAACTGCGCACCATAGCTTCCGTTTCACTTACATACTCAAAGAAAAATACAATCCAGAATTCTCACCAATAGCACCCACTTCCGCCGAAAGAAACAAAGAAAAACTGAAGCCAATCTGAACCTAAGAAAAGTATATAAAAACCCTTCGGCAGTCGGTCGGTAGATCAACCACGATTCACAACGCTCGCCTCGACGGAGTTCCCATCTTCATAAAGCACTTGCTAAAGGTCGTCGTCACAGTAAGTCACAACCCACTCCCCTTTTCCTACAGTACGCCTCTGCAGACGACTTTTTGAGGCTCTACTTATCTTTTTCTTTCAACGAGAGACATCCACACCGATTTACCACTAGTAAATTTTTGTTAATACAATTGTTTATTTCTTAAACCTTCGCCGTTTTGTTTTTTGTTCTGCCACGAGATGCTTAATATAACACTGTGAACTGAATTTAATCTAATTAATATCATGTCAAAAATTACTGAGATCGTTTCATTCTCAATACATTTTGACTGACACCTTGAATATAAACAAAACTGAATTTAGTGCAAGCCAACAGCTCTTCATTTTCTTCCAGGAATTGAAACATTTTAGGATTGTGTTATTCCGGTAACTAGAATATTCTATCGTAGAGTAGGGAGCTGGTTAAAGTTTCTTTGATTCGGCCTTGTGTCATACTTAACCGAACTCCTTACAGCTTGCAAGTTTTACCCAGAATTATCATCATCAGAATTACCAGAAGGTTTTCATCGTTATCAGAAGGTTGGTTCTCGGCAGGTTGGAATATGTGGAATTGTGTGGAATAGTGTAAGAATAAAATATACATTTTGCATTTTAAAATAGAAATTTATTAAAAAGAAAGAATAACAAGTTGTAGAAGTTAATGTTCAATGATAAAGTTATGTGTATCAAGAAATGTAGAAAAATATTCGTAGTAGTAATTGTTGAAAGAGATAAGGAGAAAGAGAACAAGGTGCGACCTGACCTTATCACCGGGTCGATTTGAAGTTGAAGTTAGATTTTAGTTGTTTCGTCTCGCGGCTCCCATTTGACTCTTTGACTGACGCTAATCAAGTCCTTTTATGGTCATTAGATTTTCGCACTGACTTGCGAGTCCTCAAGTCTTGCAGGTAGTTTCCATTGGTCAAAAATCAGTTTAACACCTATTTGCGAAATCTGGTTTCGATGTTTTCTTTAAGCAGATGGTCAATCCTTTTTCTATTTGGGGAAAAAACCAGGATTTCACACGTCATTGTGAATTTTTGTAAAAGTGAAGAAGAGAATTAATTTTAATTCTTTTTATATCTCTACACTATCAGTAAGTTAATTGACATACGTGAAACACGCTTGAGCGATCATGTCTCGAAAGAGACATGACTGACTGGGCAGAAGATTATCCTGCAGTAGATTCCCATTGCTTTCTGCGGTAGACTGGTTGCCAGCCAAGGCTATAGAACCCAATCTGTCCTGTTATTTAACCCATAACTGGAAGGAATAGACGGATTAATACCTTTCCCAAGCGTATTTGCGCGTAAGAGAATGCAATGAATTCAACTGGAAATTGAACTCGGCTCCCCGATTTCTCGTTCCGAGCCGATATCCACTGCACCAAAAAGCACATCCGAATTTTATAATTCAGTTGTTTTTACCTTAAAAAAAGAACAAACAACAATAGCAAATAAAACGACAGTGTTTTTACGGAGGTAGTTTTTTTTTCTTTTTACTAACTCTGCACAGTTGACAACCCAAAGACCTATGAAAATCAATAACAGAACAATTAAAAATCTCCTGCGTTTAATAATTTTCGGGGATTAGGCATGGGATTATTTTCAGCGTTTTGTACAAGTTTGAAGCAGTTGGCAGCGGCGACGGTTCCCGTATAATTACCCGTTGGAAGTGACACGAAACAGATAAATAAATAAACCTGGTCGTTTTTAGATAAACAGGGTTTACAAGTTGCTTATGATTGCTATTGATTGAATCGTCTGCTTTCTTATTCCAAACTGTTGAGAGGAAAGCGTCTGCGCAGTTGGTCAACCAATAGGATTCTCATCCGGGCCAGCGAAGGAGGTGGGCGGGGCCACACTTAAGAACTGATGATGACTGCGTCAAAGCACATCCACCACTACTATTATCACCATCATTATCATGATCAACAACACCCTGTAACGACTGACATTTTTAGAGACATCAACAAAAAATAAATGTAGAAAGAAGATGAATAGACGAAAGAGATTGAAAAGATTAAAATGAGTAAAAATAATAAAAGCAAAAATAGCTGACATTCGATTTGTTGTTTTTGTTAATTTGTTGATCAATTTTCAAACTGGAAATTACCCCACGTTTATATATATATATATAAAGTTCGTATATTTTGGTAGCATCTTTTCTTTTAAACAAGTTGTGTTAAATGATAGAGACAACATAGTCTTATATATTTTCTTTTGAATTTTTTCATATTTTCTGATTAAACTTTTTATTTCCGGATTCAGTCAGTTAAGTGCCATACACGCTTGGGCGATCATGTCTCGAAAATGGATTCAACTGGAATTCGAACTCGGCTCCCCGGTTTCTCGTTCCGAGCCGATATCCACTGTACCACAGATAAATATAACATTGTCCAAAGGTTGTCCTAGTACTGTTATATAGTTCCTGATGATGAACGATGACGTTCGTAAGTACCAGGACAACCTTTGGACAATTTTTATACAAATACAACCCGGAAATAAAAAGTCTAATCAGAAAATATGAAAAAATTCAAAAGAAAATATATAAGATTATGTTGTCTCTATCGTTTAACTCAACTTGTTTAATATATATATATATATATATATATATATATATTCCATTTGTAAATGAGTTATTACGCGACATAGTATTCTACCATCAGTGGTGTCTTCAAGCGATTTGCAATAACTGATTTTACCGTTTACCGTTTTTTTTTAAACGCTCACGTAACGGTGCTTTTTTGAACGCTCACGTGGCAGATAATTTTTGAACGAGCAATTTTTAAAATTACAAGGAATGATTAATTTAGCGGTAAAGACTAAAATAGGACAAATATCTTTTGAACTGATAGATAGACACTTTCAAGAAGGATCAGAACTAAACGAAATTTTCAACAGAAACACAATCAAGCTAAGTTATAGTTGCACTAATAATTTAGATAGTTTCATAAAAAACAAAATGCCCGAAACTTAAATAGCAGTGTACAAAACCAAACCATAAATGAAGAATGCAACTGCAGGGACAAAAATAAATGTCCACTTCAAGGACTTTGCAACACAAAAGAAATCATTTACAGGGCAAAGGTACAAGATCCAAATAGCCAAAATAAAATATATTTGGGCTCGACCAAAGACTCCTTTAAGACCAGGTGGTTCAAACATAGGTCTATATTTAAAATAGAAAACAAAAAAAAAAAAAAAAAAAACTGTAAATAATTGGCTAGTCACGTGTGGAAATTAAAATCAAAATATGGAAAAGACCCAGACATAATGTGGAGCATTGTAAAAACAGCCAAACTTTACAACAGTGGCAAAATATGTAGCCTGTGACAAGAAGAAAAGCTAGAGATTATGCGATTCTCAAACAAAAGCGAACTGTTGAATGAAAGAACGGAAATTATGACTAAGTGTAACCATACTAAAAAATACCTCTTAGGTTAATAAAACCATGGATGAAAACGCTATAATTTCTTGTAATTTTAAAAATTGCGCGTTCAAAAATTCCCTGCCACGTTAAAACAAAAACAAAAAAAAAAAAACACTGTTATGTGAGCGTTTAAAAAACAAACGGTAAACGGTAAAATCAGTTATTGCAAATCGCCTGAAGACACCACTCATGGTAAAAACTTAGGTCTCGTTTACAAATGGAAAATATTCAAAAGTTTTACAATATAATTATATTGAACACCTTTTAATACAAATGTGCACTTGTCTAACCTTATTATGGCCAGAAACTAAGTAATGAAACAATCAATATATATATATATATCTCCATATATATATATCTCCATGCATTTATTTTTATAAAACTGCTCAATACAAAGTAGAGCTTAATATTATAATTTTGTCATTACAATAATTTATAAAAGCATTACATCACTACACAAAAATGTTCATGTTTCAGAACGATATTATTCTTCTTCAAGTGGTATCTTAAAAGTGAATGGTGAAAATGATTTATTTAAAAATATAAGATGAATTCATGTTTATTTAGAAAATTAAGTAGTGGTGGTTGGAGATAGTTAAACGATATGCTTGTAGGTGTGTCAAAAATCAAAATTATGTTGAACTATGGAGTTGAAAGTTTGGGTCGCGAAAGAGAATAATATAGCTTGATGTCAAAACAGGACATATTTAATTTTGTCTGGGTAAGATATATACAAGGAACATGCATTATTTATTATTTATTTATTGTCTACCTAATGAATAATGCATGTTCCTAGTATGTATCTTTCCCAGACAAAATTAAAAAGTGTCATGTCACATCAAACTACATTGTCATCTATCGCGACCCTATTAGAATAAAAATAAGTAGACACAATATGTCTATATAATTCAATAAAACATATTTGAATGAAGATATCTTGGGGCCTTCCTTGATGAATTTTTATCTTAATATGAAGAAACCAATTAGGGAACTGAAAAGGATCAGTATAAAATATATATAGACACAATATGTCTATATAAAATATATATAGACACAATATGTCTATATAAAATATATATAGACACAATATGTCTATATAATTCAATGAAACATGTTTGAATGAAGATATATAGGACGAAACGCCCGTCCAGTGCTTTCTGCATTCTGTTGAGGTCGAATAAAAACTCGATGAATTACTTGCTTAATTATTTCAAATCCTCCTTCAATTTCTCGTCTGTATATCGTTACTTGAACCGGCTTCTAATGCTCCAGTGTGAGCGGCTTGGTGATAGTAGTCGTGGTTCTGGGAGGCACAGTCTTATGGGTAAAAGGAGCTCAGCAGAGTTCCACCACGGAATATGTGAATGAGCAGCTCTATTTCGAGTTTAATTCGTTACCTCTTCGTTACCGGGGTACAGTTGGTATGACGTTTGCTTAATAACGCAATTGTCTGGGTTTCAATTCCTGGTAGTGGATGCGCACTGCTGATGAGTCCCAAATATAGAACAAAACGCCCGTCCAGTGCTTTCTGCATTCTTTTGAGGTCTAATAAAAACTCGATGAATTACTTATTTAATATTTCAAATCCTCCTTCAATTTCTCGTTTGTATATCGATGCTTGAACCGGCTTCTAATGCTCCAGGGTGAGCGGCTTGGTGATATTAGTCGTGGCTCTGAGAGGCACAATCCTATGGGTAAATATACTGCCTAAATATACACACACACACACACACATATATATATATAAATATTTAATTAAATTATATATATATTGCTAATACCTAATGACGAATGGACTGAACGATTACGAAAAGGTTTGTTTAAAAAATTGCGGTTTCAGAGTGTGGGTGGAATAAAACATCACTCAGTAAAGTGACAAATCCCACACTTTTACTGTGAAACCAATAAAATGTAAACGCAAATTCTACTCCATCAGCTTCTTTTCTCGCACTTCCCGCCTGTGGAATTCCCTTCTGTTTACTTGCTTCCCCGACAGCTACAATCTCCAAGAATTTAAATGTAAGGTCAATAGTCATCCACTCTCTCATGCGCCTTTCTTCGTCCACTCCACTCTCATCATTTTTGTCATCCTTCTCTTACCCACTTCCGGACACACCCTATAATCTGTCACTCTTTCTCATAACTTTCCTCCGATGTAACCCACTGCACAACAGTGGCAGTAAAATCCCTTGCTTAGGGCAATATGATTATATATATATATATATATATATATATATATAAAAGTCATCTCCTATCTCACTAACCTACATTCTTTCTCTGTCCACTCCACTTTCATCAGTATACTCATCCTTCTCTTACCCACTTCCTGACACCCCCTATAATCTGTCACTCTTTCTCATAACTTTCCTCGTATGTAACCCACTGCACAACAGTGGTAGTAAAATGCCTTGCTTAGGGCAATATGATTATAAAATATCAAACTTGTATATTATTAAAATGTGGATATAATTTGGGGGATCAATTCTACATTACAATCAATATATAAACTGTTCCTTCACTTTATGACCACATTCATCCTTCTCTTACCCACTTCCTGACACCCACTATAACTTGTCACTCTTTCTCATAACATTCCTCCTATGTAACCTCTTGCACAACAGTGGCAGTAAAATACCTTGCTTGGGGCAATAAAATTTAAAAAAAAAACACATAGATTATATAAAAGTTTTCCAAATGTTTTGTTTATCCAAGCGCTTTCTTTTTTTGTTGTTGATACTTTTAGCCTTTATCGAGGATGTATGTTATTTTACGTGTAACAGAACGTATGTTTGTAGAGTAAAGCATATGTCTTACGTACCGAACACGGTAAGCATGTTGTTAGCGTGTTGGTAGTTGATATTAATGAGTGGTAGGTTTTGCTTTTTAATCAATAATGCCTCCGTTATTTTTGTCTTTCTTTTTTGTATGTGGATGATGCTGTGATATTTGTGTAGTCAGCAAGTATATTACGAATAGTGTTCGATAGGTCCCCGTGTGTGTTTAAATGAGATCGAATTGAGCTCCGTTCAGAGAGATGCAGTGTCAGTTTTCGTGTCAATTTCGTAGTTGTATGGCCGATATAATTATTTCCGGAATTAGGTGACTCAAGAACACAGCTTTTCAAAGAGCATGTAAATTCGTAAATAATGTTGGTTCGCTGTAGTTTGGATCTTGCGGGTGGATCGTTTATTTTTTTTTTTTGACGATGAGGTTCTTCTCCTTCAGGACGTAGGCGATCATGGCTTTCCACATTTCCCTGTCCCTGGTGGCTCTGAGCACGCCTTCTCCTGTTACACCGTGCAATCCTCGTTCTGTCATCTACCTGATTAGGTCCTTCAAATATGTTATCCATTGCTTTCCCCTGTCTCTTTTCCCTCTATCTGACCTGTTAGTATCAGGTTCTCCAGGTCCTCCTTCCTCATTGCGTGTCCCAGAAACTTCAGCTGTCTCTTCCTGATGCTAAGTATTAATTTCCTTTTTGTTTCTATCATTTCCAAGACCTCATCATTGCTCACATCCATGAGATTCGCAGCATCCTTTTGTAGAACCACATTTCAGTTGTTTCAATTTTTTCCTTCATCTTTGATGGTATTATTCAGCATTCGCTGCCATATTGAAGGACGGACATCACGTAGCAATCCAGTACTCTCTGAGGTTAGCCGTTCCAAATGTTGTATAATAGATGATTAATTTAATTTTTTGTTTAAATCTACAGGAGTTGTGTATTTTCGGATGATGTTTCGAAGTGAAGATTCGTCATGTTTATAATTGCTAAGCATTTGGTTTTTGTAGTTATATTTCCACCCCACCACACATATATATAGGTGTAATCTATGTTTCACAGAAAAAAATTAAAATTTTAAACTTTCAATACCAAAATATACTCCTGAACAAACGAAGGGAGATCATAAATATGTGTCGCCATAGAAATAAGTATAAATTACAATAATTATCCTATCCCCCCAGTTAGTCCCCCAATTTTTTTAAAAATTTGGCTAAGCAGTTACTTCCCCACCACTACTACTACTAACTAAAGGGTCAGGCCACATACCTCCCACTACCAAGGAGAAATTGCTACTGAATTCTTTCCTCCAGCCCATCACAATGAAAACCAATACATCCCAACCACTTCCTTTGCCTAAGCTAACCTCTAGGCTTAGCATTTTTCCTCATTCTTTGTTTATAAGGAGTCGAAGAATGCATGTCTTAAAATGACATGCTGAAGATGGTTATTTCCACACTAATTTTTATCTGAATTTATATATATATATATATATTTTTTTTTTTTTCTAAACATATGCTATTAAATATAAGAGACAATGAATGTCTATCATGTTTAATCATGAGCCGTTCTAAACGTCGTATTTTTGCTTTAATTTCAGTTGAAAATAAAGACAAAAATTCTCCAACATTTGGATAATTATTTATTGGTTTTCTTCTAAGCTTTCGGCTCACATGAGCCATCTTCAGAGAGGTTGTTTAAACTGAAATATTATAAAATCCACCATTACCGATTATTTTATTTTGTGTTGACATAAAACTCCGCTTGGACAAAATAAAATCGTCGGTGATAAATAATTATCCCAATAAATAAAGCCAATAAATAATTATCCCAATGTTGGAGAATTTTTGTCTTTATTTTCAACAGAAATTAAAGCAAAAATACGACGTTTAGAACGGCTCATGATTAAACATAATAGACATTCATTGTCTCTTATATTTAATAGCATATGTCTAGAAAATTACTTGCTACCTCGATATACTATATATATATATATATATATATATATATATATATATAAAACTCGACCACATACTCCATGATCACATAAAATTAAAAAAAACTTAACAAGAACCCGACCACCCAACTAAAATCAAAATTTAATAAACTCATTAGTGCTAATAATGCCGAACAGTACTCTTTATAACTCCCTAAAATTGTTGGCGATTATAGACTTGGTTACATGTATGGCATTATAAAAACACATAAGCCGAACTATCCTTTCCATCCTCTCCTATCGCAAATTCCAACTCCAGGATACCAGTTAACAAAATACATTAACCAACTAATTACTCCCTACCTTCCTACTAAATATAGTGTTAAATCAACATTAAAAGTAATACCCCCCCCCCCCCAAAAAAAAAGCAAAAACCCAACAGCGGAATCATAGCTTCACTTGATGTTGAAAACTTATTTACCAACGTCCCGGTTAGTGAAACTATTGACATAACTATAAGGAATATATACAGTAACTCATCCTTACCCCCACTTAAAATTAATCCTAATATATTACGGAAACTACTATTAGCTTGTACTACTGAAGTCCCTTTCTTAGATCATAATAATAATATACACATACAACGTGATGGTATCTCATTGGGTTCAGTACTGGTCCGACATTTAGCAATTTCTACATATCGAACCTCGAAAATAATATATTTACAGAGTTTAAAAAAGCATCCATTTACCTAAGATATGTTGATGATACCCTTATTTTAGTTAAAAATACAGACGAAATACTTCAACTTCAAAAACGTTTCCAAAATAATTCTGTCCTTAAATTCACGTATGAACTTAACACAAATAACAAAATTCTCTTCCTCGACATATTGATAAACACAAATAATAACAAATTTACCATTTCACCATACAAAAAACCTACCAGTATAAGTTCATGCACGCTTAACTACAAGAGCGAATGCCCATATTACTACAAAATAGCAATTATAAAAAAATCTAATACACCGTGCAGAAACTAACTCATCCACAAAACAGATTTTCTATAGTGAACTAAAGAATAAAAAACAAACACTTATTAACAATAGCTTCCCAAACTATAGAGTTGACGAACGAATAAGATCCTTTCTTAGAAGTCTCAATACCAAGCAGGTAAAGCACAGTGCTACCTCAACTTATCTCAAACATATTAATCTCCTATATCGCAATCAAATGCATACTAACTATAAACAAGATGAAAATATACTAAATAATTAATGAATACCAATATATCTACAACAAATCCTAGCAAAAAAAAAAAAAAAAAAGAAGCTAATCATATACTACACTAAATCCATTATATCCAACTCACTCATTCGCAACGACTCTTCTCCCCCGGTTAGCGATTTAAAAACAAAATAACGTAGTCTACAAATTCAAGTGCCCTTTGGGAGATTGTATCTCCAACGGATTAAACAATATTTATGTTGGTCACACTACAAACTCGCTCACACGACGCTTGACACTACATTTAAACGACAATTCCAACATCTTTAGACATCTAAAACAACATACCAGGCCACACACACAATTCCGTGAAATCCTCGTTGAAAACACAACCATACTTAAACATGAAAACAATAAACAAAAACTAAAAATACTCGAAGCCATATACATAAAACAGTTGAAACCTAACCTGAACAAAATTAACTACGAAATCTCCACAAACATTCTTAAATGCCTGTAATAGATAACAGAAGCGATTGGTTATCCCAATGGCTTTCTCTACTTAATTATTCTCGTCCCCACTCTCGTTTGGTGATGTGAGACGCCACAAGCTGTCGTGCGATTTTCGCTTCCCGCATGCACGCCCGTGTTCACCAATCTTTTATACAAACAAAATAGACGACTACTATCGTTCGTCCGCGAACTGCTCGTTACAACCAACACTATTTTCATCTTTGATAATGGCTGATGTAAGCCGAAAGCTCAGAAAGGATTAAATAAAAACATGTATCAATATTGTGGTTCTCTTTCCTCTCTTCAACGATAATGCTATTAAGCTTATCAGACGATATGAAAAACATTTACATAAAATAAATTGTCTATATTATTTAATGAAACATACATCAATATATATATATATATATATAGTCACACACACACACACACACACACACACACACACACACACACACACACACACACACATATATATATATAAAACAAATTAAAAATATGTTGGAGTTAATCCATTTCGTAATAATTGCTTTAATATATATCTAGTCATTCGCATACAGATCTGTTTCGCTGTATCACAGCTCATCAGTAAACCCCACCGAATTCGTGTCAGTCGGCGATCCAACCTCTGAGCTATAGGCAGAAGGAGGCAGACATTTAGGGTGTGATATACCATGTATTCATGCGCCAGTAGTTAAAGTGTTCTAATTCATTATTGAATGAACGATGCGTAGATGCTAGAGTAGCTACTGTTTTTTCAAAGTCTACCATTCTTCCAAAGTGCTCAATCAAGGTGTGGGATATATAACACCCATAGCCCAGAGGTAGAATAGCCGACTGACGCCAATTCGATCGGGTTTCAATCCTGGGTTAAAAAGCAATCGGAGTCTAACCGTACTGAGGAGCTGTGATACAGCGAAACAGATCTGTCTGCGGTGGGCTATATATATATATTATACGTCCTTGAATAAGTTCTCGCTGATTTTTCATGAAACCTGATGTCTTATTTACATAAATTAGTAAGAAACATGTTATTGAATTTATTGTGTATCGCTAGCAACTACTTTTTCCCATTTTTTGAGAGAATTTGAATTCTACTTGGGAAAAAAACAACACGTTTTCTGAGGCTAACCTCGAGTCAAACCATTTTTCGCCATCTTCATAAGGATGAAAGTGCTGCTCAGAACAAGTGATCATCGGATGGGGCAATGTTTACTGCATACTGCGGATGGGGCAGGACTTCCCATGTAAGCGTTTCACTCAAGTAGCTTTTTACCCTTTTTGCAACATATGGCCTAAAGTTCGCATGTTGCAAAATTCTTTTGCCATATCTGTGCACGTATAGCTCTCGTTTTCTTTTTCTTGAATGCTCGGCTCAACGGCATCAATTGTATTTGATAGCGATCTCCTGTGACGGTTTCGGTCGGTTTTTGATGCTCATAATAAACTAGACCCAGTTGATCCCACCAAATGCAGAGAAGAATCTCCATGCATATATAGCTTTGCTGCGGATATTGCTCACCCTTTCCTTACTCCACGGTTTTCTACGCTAAGGGTTATCGTAATGTATCTACTTTTCATCGCCAGTCACGATACGATGAAAAGATCTTTTCCTTTTCTACCGTTGGCGTAGCTGTTCACACGTTACGTCTCTCGGCTTCAACTCATATATATTTCAGTCAGTTAGTTAAGTGTCATACGTGTTACACGCTTTGGGCGATCATGTCTCGGAAGTGACATGACTGACTGGGAAGAAGATTATTCCGCAGATGGTTGCCATTGCTTTCTGCGGTAGATTGGTTTCCAGTCAAGGTTATAGAACCCAATCTGTCCTGTTATTTGACTCATAGCTAGAGGGAGAAGAGATGTATTATATTATTAAGTAGTAATTAGTGAGGGATTTTCATCTAAATTATGCAAAAATGAAAATAACACTGGCATTTTATTTTAAATGATATATTGACCAAAATTACACAAAAAAATATATTGAAATTCTAAAGAGCAAATTTATTCATTAAAATCGACATTGTCTTAAGTCAGTGCCTCCAGACGATTGCGGAATCACCTGCAACTCTTCTGGACGGTCTCCTTGTTTAAGCTGTTGCATGTTAGCATAATCCTTGCTTTTAGTTCATCTTTGGAGTTACAAAGATCTTTGTTGATATCTTGCACAACTGCGTGAAACATAATAATCAAGGCGGGTAGCAGTTTGGGGAGTTAGCTGTCCAGTTGGGGTGATGTGGTAGCAGAGATTGTGTGACAGCCATGACTGGTTTCTCCTGCTTGTGTGGCACGGTGTTTCCAACAACCACTCACTTGACTCAGAGCAGAACTACCTCCTCAACGCTCTTGATGTAGGCCTCCGTGTTGAGTCTAAGGCCCTGTGGGAAGGTGAATGGAGACATAACGCCTTCATAACTAGTGATCACTCCAAACACCATGATGTTGACAGGATATATCATCCAACTCATTCTGAATCTTCTGCTCTGTCCTCTAATTGACACCCAAATTCTCCCTCAATACATATACATATATATATATACCCCACCAAAAGGAAGTGTATATAGGTAAAATCCCAAAAAGCAGATCCTATTAATATTAATTTTATTAATATTAAAAATGATCCAGGTGGAGGGCTCGATGGAAATACTATTATCTATTTACAAAGCCAAATATAGTATGCCAAAAATTCCGAAATTTACGTTCGTTAAATTTAACGAAAGTAAAATCGGAATTTTTTTTGACATACTATATATACCATATATTTATTCATATATATCTATAAATAAACAAGATATATACTGTTATTTCTTTTATTAATATATCCTAGGTTAGAAGCAATCGGAGTCTAATCGTACTGATGAGCTGTGATACAGTGAAACAGATCTGTCTGCGGATGACTATATATATATAGAGAGAGAGAATTTAGTATATCGAGGCAGCAAGTAATTTTCTAAACATATGCTATTAAATATAAGAGACAATGAATGTCTATTATGTTTAATCATGAGCCATTCTAAACGTCGTATTTTTGCTTTAATTTCAGTTGAAAATAAAGACAAAATTTACATGCCCATTCAGAGATTGCATCTCTGATACTAATCAAAAACCTAGTACATATATTGGTTTTACTACAGCCACGCTCTCCCGTAGACTTACATGTCATCTTTCTGATCAGAGTACTATTAAACAACATTTCTCTGAAAAACATAAACATGTAGGTAATATCAGACAGATTTTGGTCAACAATACGGTGATCCTTACTCATACACACAGTAAGAGGAACCTGCAGATATTGGAGGCCATGTACATCAAATCAAAACAACCAACACTCAATAAAATCAACTTTAAAACAGGAAATAACATATTACATTGCATTTGACTACATGGTTTTGTTGTCATTTCGCGCTATCCCGCGGTGTGACGTCATAAAACCGCATCGCAAACTTAAGAACTGCGTTTATTATTTTTGGTAACTATTGCCGTTGCCAAGCGGAGTTTTATGTCAACACAAAATAAAATCGTCGGTGATGGTGGATTTTATAATATTTCAGTTTAAACAACATCTCTGAAGATGGCTCATGTCAGCCGAAAGCTTAGAATAAAACCATAAACAATTATCTAAATGTTGGAGAATTTTTGTCTTTATTTTCAACTGAAATTAAAGCAAAAATACGACGTTTAGAACGGCCCATGATTAAACATAATAGACAGTCATTGTCTCTTATATTTAATAGCATATGTTTAGAGAGAGAGAAATAGATATATGTATATATACCATTTTTTATTCATATATATCTATAAATAAAAAAAATATATATTGTTATTTCTTTTATTAATATATATATTTAAAAATTATTAAAAGAAATAACAATATATAATGTGAGAGAAATGGTGAGAGAGAGAGAGAGAGAGAGAGAGAGAGAGAGAGAGAGAGGGGCGGAGCGAATAAGAATGACAGATAAATAGATTATCAGTCAGTCTGTTAAGTGCTATACGTGATGCACCCTTTGGGCCATCATGTCTCGAAGAAGACATGACTAACCAAGCAGAAGATTAACCCGCAGTAAGTTGCCATTGCTTTCTGCGGTAGACTGGTCGCTAGCCAAGGCTATAGAACCCAATCCGTCCTATTATTTGACTCATAGCTAGCGGTGGAAGAGATGTATTATATTATTAAGTTGTAATTAATGGGGGATCAGTTTATTACTTCAAAACAATATAAAACTGATGCCCCACTTTATGCCCAGTAGAAGCTTTAATCATGTTTTTAACTATTATATTCCGTCAGTCTGTTAAGTGCCATATGTGATACACGCTTTGGGCGATCATGTCTCGAAAGAGACATGACTGACTGTGCAGTAGGTTGCCATTGCTTTTTGCGGTAGATTGGTTGCTAGCCAAGGCTATAGAACCCAATCCGTTCTATTATTTAACCTATAACTGGAGGGAAGAGACGGATTAATATCTTTCCGAAGGGTATTTGCGCGTAAGTGAATGCGAGGAATTTAACTGGAATTCGAATTCGGCACCCCTTGCTTTGTCGTTCCGAGTCGATATCCACTGCACCACAACGCACCCCCCCCCCACACAGACAAAAAATTATAGATTGATTATAAGTGGACAGTAGGGTAGATGGAGTACTTTAACCTTGAGTGGCAACCAGTTAACTTAACTACACACAGTGCCCTGACCAATCGAGCGGAGACCTTTTGCGTCACAGGTAGAGAATCACTTATCTGAAATCTATGAGATTCAGAAATTTCCAGGTCTCGAAGGGTAATATATACTAACAATGTGAATATAGTAACCACATAAATATAGCAATCATATCTATACGTATTAATATATACTTATTAATATACGTATTAATATAGTTTTCATTGTAACATAGTTCCCGGCAGATTATAGATGGATTTATAGGTGGATAGATTTAGATAAATAGAGTTGGATAAATTTATTTAGATGGATACATATTTAGATGGATATACATATTTAGATGGATACATATTTAGATGGATACATATTTAGATGGATATACATATTTAGATGGATACATATTTAGATGGATATACATATTTAGATGGATATACATATTTAGATGGATACATATTTAGATGGATATACATATTTAGATGGATACATATTTAGATGGATACATATTTAGATGGATACATATTTAGATGGATATACATATTTAGATGGATACATATTTAGATGGATACATATTTAGATGGATATACATATTTAGATGGATACATATTTAGATGGATACATATTTAGATGGATATACATATTTAGATGGATATACATATTTAGATGGATACATATTTAGATGGATATACATATTTAGATGGATATACATATTTAGATGGATACATATTTAGATGGATATACATATTTAGATGGATATACATATTTAGATGGATACATATTTAGATGGATACATATTTAGATGGATATACATATTTAGATGGATACATATTTAGATGGATACATATTTAGATGGATATACATATTTAGATGGATACATATTTAGATGGATACATATTTAGATAGATACATATTTAGATGGATACATATTTAGATGGATATACATATTTACACAGATCTATAGGTTATAGATGGATTATAGATTTATAAGGTGTTATAGCCTGAATAAAATAGCAGAGTAGACTGAGTTCTCAACCTTTAGGTGGTAATCAAACGAAGAAAAAAAATCACAGAATTTGGAGAGAGGCAAAGGAAAAACATTTTTCTCTCTCTCTCAGGAAGTCATTGCAATTCATAGATAATAAAAAGACAGTTTGTGGAGAGCCGTGATCGCCTACGTCTGTAAGTGATAGCATTTTTCTAAAAATAAATGTACTTATAAAATGCAGTAAACTTAAGTCCGTTATTTGTTTATTGCATGCATAAGCAATTAAATTCATAATATAAGAAATTCTCTTAGTAAGGAGAATGTTGAATGGGAGGATTGTTGTCACTTAACTACAAACCAAGAATTATCGCCATTGTAAATATTATTGATATGATGCTGATGTCGAATTGTGGCATCAGCATCATACATAAAAGCAAGCGAAATATCTGTCTACCGTGCCACTGACGTCCGAACACCTGCCTTGGACCCATTCATCCGGAACAATCTGCCCATTCACAACCTGTTTCCCCGAGTCTCTACGGATACCATTTTGGCATGTAACGTTTATGTATTTACTATTTTTCCGATCACTCCGTCTCTCTGCCAGTTTTTTTCCCATTTATTCACTCTATTTTCTCTCTCGCATTTGTTTCCCCTTAAATTTCTTTATTCTTTTATATTTGTTAGCAAGTCTGAGAAAAAGGACGGCTGTATTTTGCACGTAGTCCAACGGAAAGAAAAAGACGCCATCATTAAGACAAATGGTACTTTCCTCCTTCTCTCTGTATCTTCTTTTCATATTCCCATTGTTTAATGTTTACTTATGTCCCGTCTCTTTCTCTTTCATTCCAACACACTCTTTCTTGCTTTCTCTCTCTCTCTCTGTTCATCCGCATTTTTGAACGACTCTCTTTATTCTTTCTTTCTTTCTTTCTTTTCTTCCTTAATTCTCACTCTTTTTTTATCTTTCAGCCTATCGGTCTCCCTTTTCTTTCTCGTTACTCCTGTTGATGTTTCGGTCTTTATTTTACCTGTCTTCCCTGACCGAACGTCTCTCTCCATCTCGCTCTCTCCCCATACCTAGCTCTTCCTGATCACTCTCCACCCATCTCTCTTTCTCCAATTTCTTTTTCTTGATCTCTCCGCAATTCTCTTTTTCCCTTTTCTCCTTCCTCTAATCTCAGTTTCTCTCCATTCCAAACCGTCTCTCTTGATCATTTCTCCGTCTCTCTATTTCTGTAAATTTGCCCCAAACTGTCTCTCCTAGTTTCTTTTTCTCTACCTTTCGGTTTTACTTCTCCCTCTTACGTCTTGTTTTTTCTCTTATTAATTCTATTGATTTCCCGCGTTGATATTATCAAGTACGTCTCTCTTCTCTCCTTTTTTTTTAAACCATCTTTATTTTTGTTCGTTATTGAATTCTCTCCCCTTACATTTCTGTTTTGATCTTTCATTTTATTTCTCTTTCCTCTTTCTTTCTCTCTCTCTCTCTCTCTCTCTCTATCTATCTATCTATCTATCTATCCGGGCGTTTAACCGTTTCTTCGTCTTAACTAAAACTCTTGCGTGTGCGCGCACTATACACACACACACACACACACGCGCGCACATCAAGCTTCACAAAACAAACCTCTTTCTTGACTGACAGATGCGTTACTCCTTTTATAAGCCGAACAAAAACACCCCCCTCCCGCCTTCACACCTAATCAATCGACTATTCAACACTTCACGCATCGCACAAATTCACCTACCCAACAATCTCTCGTTTACTGACACACGTTAGTCACTGGCAGGGGTTTGTTTATTATAGAGCTGATTTTTGTTTTTACTATATTTTCTATCAGCCTCAAATTCAGTACAACTTCCTTTACTCTTTCCACATTTTTTGTTTGCTTGTTTGTTTTTTTTTTATTAGTTTGACTAATCCAAACAACTCTCCCCACACCCTGGCTCTCTTTTAATCCGGCCTACCTTACCAAACGCGGCTACGGTGCACGGTGCATCACCGCCGTCCGTTAGGCGATAGCCGGCAAAAAGCATTTTTTCCTTCTTCCCTGATGTAGTGTTATGGATAACGACTATGGCTAACCCCCTCATACTGGTGTCACTTTGTGCTATGTTCCTTGGATGTCTCGGCACGCTGTTTATGGTGATTCCAATGTGTACCGAAACCTGGGCGTACTATCGTTTCAGCGAGACCGTGTTGCTGGGGAAAAACGACAATAAAGCTTACAAAGTTGTGCTGGTCAACCCGAACGAAACGGTAAAGATTTTTAGAGTGGATCATTTCCCGGATAAGAACAACCATACTGCCAAGCCGTCCTACCTGTTCGACCAGGATGCTGGACTTATACGCATTTGTGATAAAATTTCGGGTAAGTCACTTGCCAAAAGGCTGAAAATTTTTCTTTGTCATGCTTCCTTCTTTTTTCTAAATTTAAACAGATGTTTAAAACCCGATTCACATATTGGCTGAAGACAAACTGATATCCCCACACCCAAAAAAAAAACAAAACAAAACAAAAAAAAACTCCGCATATGCATATATATATATATATATATATATATATATATATATATATATATATATATATCATCATCATCATCCTCACCCGTTTCACCCAATGGTATTTTGGGCAGTATTTGCTGTTTCCGAAACAAACTGTTTTTTATGGGGCACTGTTGTGAGCCCTGCGCCGAACCTCCAAAACTGGAGGAAGGTGTTTTATGGGGCACCCAGTGAGGATATATATATATATATATATATATATATATATATATATATATATATATATGCTTTACTGAGGACTGAAATCAGTACCCTAATTATGTATCTGTCTATGTCAATTCGTTTGTTCCTATCTATTTATCAGGTTCATAAATATTGCCATTCAAGGCTTTATTCACGTGGGCAACAAATGCAACCCAAACATTCTACACACTTTAATTTAGCTTCATTCCACAAACAGGTACGACTGGAAAATGGACTCACATATCTGTATATGAGGTTATATGTCTAAAATTTAATTTGTTTTTTTATTTTAAATTAATATAGTTTACATTACAACATGGGCATTTCTGTTTCGAGATTTTTACCTCATCATCAGGCAATGTTACCTCATTGTTGTGAAAATTATATATATATATATATATATATATATATATATATATATATATATAATCTATCTATCTAATCTAAAATTATTTCTAAATGGAATTTTGTCTGTGTGTGTGTGTGTGTATGTGTCTCTGTGTGTGTGTCCGTTACATATAGACTCCGAAACGGCTGAACCGATTTTCTTGAAAATTTACACAGCTGTACTATAAGCGTCTGCGAGTGTTCTTAGCTAGGTTTTGTGTCGAGGTACCCCCGATACATATCGATAATCGAAAAAATCGGGTTATAGAAGGAGTGGTCCGATTTTAATCAAATTTGATACACTCATAGACAGACATAAGAAACGATATTCAGAAGTTTCAAGGTTGCATTTCTTACAATAGTGCAGAAAATCGATATATATATATAAAAGGCAAGATGTTTGTGTGTGTGTCTGTTTATCTGTCTGTATGCTCTTTATAGAAATCCACAATTTTTATCCGATTCTCACCAAACTTCACACAAATATTCTTTAGGCTGAATCTGAGCTCCAGGACCATGCATTAGTTTTAAAGCTTTCATTACACCCGAGCAACACCGGGCTATACTGCTAGTATATATATATATATATATATATATATATATATATATATATATATATATATATACTGTTAATTATTTACTTGTTGGTCGTAATTAAATTAGACCAGGACACAGTTGTGTTAAAAACTGTTCAATACAAATATATTGTAGAACTTTTGAATATTTTTCATTTAGAAACGAGTTATTTTCGTGACCTAGTTTTCTACCTTTCGGTATCTTCAGGCGATTTATATATATATATATATATATATATATATATATATGAGCACTCTAGATATTGGGCGCGTAATATAATATGCGCTAAAAAAAACTGCCTTCTTCCACCGAACGCCCCGTGGCCCATGGGTAGAATCGCCGACTGACGCAAAATCGGTCGGGTTTCGAGCCTGGGTTGTGTAGCAATCGGAGCCTAACCGTACTGATGAGCTGTGATACAGAGAAACAGATCTATCTGCGGATGACAATATATATATATATATATATATATATCATTTCATCCCAAGAAAGGAAGGCCCGCCACTAGTGAGCAATGGTTTTACGGTAAGAGAAAAGACTGACTACAGAGGGTATTGAAAAAAGTATAAAACATGAATTGGATTCAAGTAGATAGAAGATGACAATTAACGTTGCATTTAAACTTTTGGAGATTGTAACTATCAGGGAAGCAAGGAAACGGAAGGGAGTTTCACAGGCGGGAAGTGCGAGGAAAGAAAATCTTGGAGTAGAAGAGGCGACTGCATGTAACCATTTCAACGGTAAAAGGCTGGGACCTATATATATATATATATATATATATATATATATATGTTTGTGTGTGTGTCTGTCTGTGTGTGTAGGGGATCTCCCTATAGGGTACTGAAAAATTCTCAGGTTGCTTGATCCAACATTTCAAAATCAGAACAAACAATATTTTGAGAAATATTTCTTCGTTAAACTTAGAAACGCTTCGCCACCCTTTCAAATGCACACACACACACACACACACACACACACACACACACACACGTGTGTGTGTGGGTGTATGTGTGTGCAGATATTCATGTGAAGCGTAGGGAGCTGGTTAAGTTTTCTTTGATTCGGCCTTGTGTCAGACTTAACCGAACTCCCTACAGCTTACAGGATTTATGCAGAATTATTATCGTCAGAATGTTAGTTGTCGGCAGGTTGGAATATGTGGAATTGTGTGGAATAGCGTAAGAAGAATAAAATATATATTTTGCATTTTAAAATAGAAATTTATTAAAAGGAAAGACTAACATAAGTTGTAGGAGCTAATGTACAATTAGAAACATTAAGATTTAAGAGTAGAGTTCGTACAAAATGTTCGTAGTAGTAATTGTTGAAAGAGATAAGGAGAAAGAGAACAAGGTGCGACCTGACCTTATTTCCGGGTCGATTTGAAGTTGCCGTTACATGCTAGTTGTTTTGTCTCGCGGCTCCCATTTGTGTCTGTCTGACGCTGCGAAATTCTTTATATGCTCTTTTGAATTTCGCACTGGATCGCTAAGTCCTTTCAAGTCTTGCAAGTCGCTCTCATTTGGTTAAAAATCATTTTAACACCTACTTGCGAAATCTGGGTTCGACTTTTTCGTTAAGATGGTCAATTCTTTTTCTATTTGGGAAAACCAGGATTTCACACGTCGCTGTGAATTTTTATAAAAGTGAGGAAGAGGGTTGATTTTAATTAATTTCTCACCCCGCTACACATGAACACACACAATCGTTTACAGGCGAATTTCAGTATTCATTTTAAAATGAACCCCACCCTCCTTGGCACTACATCTTCTCCGGTGACCGGTAATGACCTCATGACTATTCTGATGAAGAGGTAATGCTTGGGAGAGATGGGGTTATTGGGACTCTACAGTTCGAACTAAATATTCATTTAAAAGCTCTGTGCCTCTGGGTCATGGAAATATAAAATGCATATGCGAGCGTATATGTACGCCATGTGCTTATTGGTTTCGATCAAAGGGCAGCGTCTAATGATTGATACGAAAATAAAACGAATAAACCAAATCCATAAACTAGCAGTATAGCCCGGCGTTGCTCGGGTGTAATGGAAGCTTTAAAACCAATCCATGATTCTGGAACTCAGACTCAGTCTAAAGAATATTTGAAATAATAAAATAATTGCGACAATTTACCAATCGCACCTCATATATATATATATATATATATATATATATATATATATATATATATATATATATATACTAACAGTATAGCCCGGCGTTGCTCGGGTGTAATGAAAGCTTTAAAACTTATCCATGGTCCTGGAGCTCAGACTCTTTGGACGTTGGCATGAAAGACAAAAAAGCAATAGTTGTTTACAGCTAAAGCGAAACCGTAAACTGAAAGAAAAATGAATGGATGAAAGTCAAATTTTGATTTCCTGGTATCGATATTAAATAAGTTTTTTCATCGTAAACTTAATTTTGAAGGCTAAATAAGTCCTCTGAGTAAATGGTATCATGGCTGAGACTAAGAACTACAATTATACCTACTTAGAGCCAAACCCGAAGCAAAAACTAAAATAAAAGGACTGAAAAAAATACAGACATACAGGCAGATAAACAGACACACACACAAACATCTTGCCTTATATATGTATATATTATCGATTTTCTGCACTATTGTAAGAAATGCAACATTGAAACTTCTGAATATCGTTTCTTAGGTCTTTGTCTATGAGTGTATCAAATTTGATTAAAATCGGACAACTCCTTCTATAACCCGATTTTTTTCAATTATCAATTTTTGATATTTATCGGGGGTACCTCGACACAAAACTTAGCTAAGAACACTCGCAGACGCTTATAGCACAACTGTGTAAATTTTCAAGAAAATCGGTTCAGCTGTTTCGGAGTCTATAGGTGACGGACACACACACACAGACAAAGTTCCATTTATAAATAAGTTTAGATTCTGGTGGTCACTTTAACCATATCATAAAAATTTACGGTGTCTACAATATTGATATTTGATTAGTTCTATTTTCACATTTTTTTTAATCGTATCATCCCGAGCAAGGCGGTGACGCCACTGGTGTGCAGGGGGCTACATAAGAGTAAAAAGATTAGATTGAAGATAGTGAAGAGGAAGACAAACCAGTTAGAAAGGAGCAAGAGAAGGATGGGAATACAGGTGTGATGACAGTTGCAAAGGTGGAGAGAAAGGAAAGGATATACATGATGGTGTCATGTCATTAGAATTTTAATTTCTACTATGCGTACAGATAGATATATAAACAGTTTTTACCAAAATAAATATTTTATATACATGTATATATATTTTTTAATCATATCACCCCAAGCAAGGCGGTGACGCCACTGATGCGCATGGGGCTACTTAAGGGCAAAATGATTGGAAAAGAGAAAGACGGAAACCACATCCTAAACAGGAAACAAGGGATGGGCCTCTTCACCTGTTCAAAAGACGTGGGTGGAGTGTGAACCGGGTGATAGTCTATCTAATCCAATATGTTGTGTTATTGTTTATAACCATAGATATTTGTAGAGGATCATATTATATATGTGTGTATTTAGGCAGCATTTTTTCATTGATGCATGTTTCATTAAATAATATAGACAAGTTTTGTCGATTTATTTAATGTTAATTTTTTTCATATCGTCTGATAAGCTTAATAGCATTATCGTTGAAAGAGGAAAGAAAATTGCAATATTGATACATGTTTTTATTTAATCTTTTCTGAGCTTTTGGCTTACATCAACCATTATCAAATATATATATAAATACGTCTGGGTTACATTTGTTGCCCACGTGAATAAAGTCTTGAATGGCAGTATTTATGAACTTCATAAGTAGATGGATAGGAACGAACGAAATGACAGATAGATAGGGTACGGTTTCAATCCTCAGTAAAGCTTCCACTAATATTATATTGTAGCAGACTAATCTTAGTCTTGTAGAATATATATATATATATGTGATACAACGAAACAGATCTGTCTGCGGATGACTATAATATATATATATATATATATATATATATACACAAAGAATCTCAAGCTAGCCAAAACCTACCGCGGTTTCACACTACGGCTCGTAGTGTGAAACCGCGGTAGGTTTTGGCTAGCTTGAGATTCTTTGTGTGTCTTTGCTCTACTTTTGCATTTCGTTTGTACTTTGTATCGAGCACTTTTTCTTTCTTTTTTGTGGTTGGTTCCGTTTGGGTTTTTTTTTCTTTACTGCGGAGTATCGTCTGTCTTGTCCTTATTCCGCGGATTTCTTTTTTTTCTCCCCTCTTATCCAACGCCTTAGTGCACCGGATTGTAACGGAATTAGGTTCTGTTTGTTAATGGTTTTTCTTAAGGTTTATCTTAGTATAAATTTAAAACTTAAATACTTGCAGAGTCTATTTAGTTATTATTTTGAATATATATATATATATATATATATATATATATATATATATATATATATATGTGTGTGTGTGTATAATGTTAATGTTAATTAATTTGTGATGGTACATACTTCCACGATTTTTCAGTGGTTTACTGGTAGAAAGACATTTTGGCAAGCAAGTTTTTATATATATATATGGATTTAAATAAACATAATTTCATGTTCATTTTTTCTAAATATCTGGACCTAGGCTACCTTTCGGCCAACACATCATCAGGGACCAGTCGCTGGCAACTTTAATGATGTCGGATTGATTAGAAAAGAATTATGAGTGATAGTACTAGAACACGCTTAAAATTACGAATATTGTAGATACGTAAAATTAAGAAAAAAAATGATAATAAATTTCCGATTAAAATACGTAAATAATGAAAAAAAATAAACAAGAAATTGTGTTTATTTAAATCCATATTCCTGTTCTGTGGTATGAAATCATTATATATATATATATATATATATATATATATATATATATATATATATGACAGTAAATAAAATCGAAACTATGTATTAACTAACATGTTTCACTTTCAGAGATCTGGTTAAAGACAAGAAATGATTTTTTTTTAAATAACAAAGACAGTGTACTGGAATGTTTATATATATATATATATATATATATATATATATATGATGAGAGTGACAAATTTTGGGCATTATGAAATCCACTCACCATGCACACACTCAATGTTGTGTATTGTGTGTGTATTTATTTAGATTTTTCTTTCAATTAATCATTTCTCCCTATTTTCTGAGAATGACATTAAGTTTGCAATTCTGTTTTTACAATATCATTCTCCTATTCATAATCAATAGATCCTGAATGTTTTCACTAGGTCACCCAGACGAATTGAAAGGCAGAGAAATGGTTAAAATAAATTCTTTTCCAATTTCAAAATATTTTCTTGCTTTAAATAAACTTCACTGGTTGGATATGGTATAAAAAATGAATCAATCAATGAAAAAATCAAAAACAAGAGCCCGCCATATATAATTAAGAATTTAACCAGATTTGTTGTATTTGTGTATGCTGAAAAGTTCTCGGCCAGACCTACTTCTCCAAATCTTAAATAGCTATATATATATATATATATATATATATATAGTTTAATACTTAGTTTTTGGTCCCAATAGGGTTAGACCAATACATATTTGTATTAAAAAGTGTTCTATACAATTATATTGTAGAACTTTTGAATATTTTCCATTTTTAAACGAGTTATTTCGCTACCCAGGTTTCTACCATGAGTGGTGTCTTCAGGTGATTTTTAATAAAACACCACTCATGGTAGAAACCTGGGTAGGGAAATAACTCATTTAAAAATGGAATATATATATATATATATATCGCCCGGTTCACACTCCACCCACGTCTATTGAACAGGTTAAGAGGCTCATCCCTTGTTCCCTGTTTAGGATGTGGTTTCCGGCTTTCTCTTTTCCAATCTTTTCACTATTACGTAGCCCCCTTCACATCAGTAACGTTACCGCCTTGCTCGGGGTGATACGATTAAAAGAATATATATATATCACAATTATTGTCAAAGAGCTTTTTTGGATAGACCGATAAGTTTTCCTCAATACTTACATAGTGCCCCTCCCCAGTCATTCGGTTGAAGACTGACGAAAGTTGATTGTTTTTTTTTTTTAATTTTTTAAAAATTCTTTTTAGATTACCCGCATTTTTTTTATGGTTTCCGAGGTTAAGTTGAACATAAATTGTCCCATGGCTTCTAGTCACTTTGGTTTTCATAAGTTATAATCAAATAATTTTTTGTGGATTAATAAAGTTGCACCTATTGGTACACATTTAGATTTTTGCTGCTTTTCGAAGTTCTGTCTTGATACCAAAGTACATGCATTATAAACAAAGAATTTTCGTTCCTCTTCAACAAAATTGCCTCAATGAAATATTGCTGCTCAAGTACACTATATATATATATATATATATATATATATATATATATATATATAACTTTAATCCAAAAGGAAAAGCAGGTAGGTAAATCACAAAATCCCGATCCTAATTAATATTAATTATATTAATATTAAAATTGATCAAGGTGGTGGGCTCAATGCAATTTATATTCAAATTACAGAGCCAATTATAAAATAAAACAAAATTCCGATGTTCAAATGCGTTGAATAGCCATTTCTACTAGAGAAAACTCTCGCGTCCTCAGCAACGAATTTTATTCAAAAAAAAAAAAAAAGAAAAAAAAAAAGAAAACAAATGACAAAATGAACAAAAATATTATACCGGAAGAAGTCCCCAAATAATTTTCATCACTGAAAATTAAAGGGGTGGGATTGATAAGAAAGCAGACAGATATCTATGTTTATTTTTATTATTAGATTTTCTTTAAAAGAAATTTTTGTTAGGGGGTAGGGGGTTTCAAATTCGTATTGGAGCTTCTGGCGCGAATGCCAAGCAGTACAGCATGCCGTTTCCAAATTTTTGGCGGAGTGAATTGCGTCATTGTGCTCTATCTCAGTCTGTTCATATCTATCTATCTATCTATCTATCTATCTATCTATCTATCTATCTATCTATCTATCAAACTAATAAAATACTATATTTATTAAAAGAAAAACAATGCTCTTACTCAATTCGGCTTGCAAATTTCGATCGTAAATCTTCCCCCTTTGACAGCAACACGAGCTTTTTTTCCATGGTCAAAGTTGGTCTTTAATCTTCTTAAACTTGATTTTACTGCAATCAGAAATACTTACGTTGTAAAACTTATTCTTGGGTCCTTTCGATTATAAATTTGTCTCGGAAGGATAATAAAAAAGCGGTGGTTCTTTTTTCGGTTACAGTTTACGGCAACAACTGCCTAACGCGTAAAATCGAATCGTTTTAGGCTGGTTTGGGTTGAACATAAATGATTAATGACCCATAATTAACTAGTAATACTTTCTCACACTTTTCCAAATTTGGCTTGGTCAACTGAAGTGTCCAGTTCTAGGGCTGTCACTCTCCAATTTCATTCGTCCTTATCCATCTCACTACAATTACATGGATACTAAAACACGTTACTTTATCCGATAATCCATCTTCAGCCATTTTAATTCTACAGGGAAAAGTTTTCATTTTTCAGACTTAGCATTATCTATATTAAATAACACACCCGTAATAATATCCTCCTACCAACATTTTCCACGAAATATCTTCTTACATTCTGGACGAAAATTAGTTATCAAGAAATAGTAATTAATTATGTATCTTCAATGAAACCTTGACAAAGTCATCAAGCATTATCTTCGGAGTCCATCTGTCAGCCAAATTCCAGATCTTATATCAACATAGCTTAAATTTTGCTTTCGTCAATTCTGGTTGGATCCTCTTTTCAAGATTGTTTTTTCTTTTTTTTTTCCAGCTTAAAATAAGAGGTTGTGTTTTACATTTTTCTATAAACTCGAGTAATTTCTAGTTTACTTGAAAAAATCAAATGACCAAAAATCTAAATGACATATATCATTATATATCTACATTAGCGATCTCGCAGATGTAATAAGATCCCAAGTAGGCATATATGCTGATGGCACTACAGTTTACACTCGCATCGATCAAAAATCTGCTGAGGCTGACAAAGCAAACCACGTTGCTGAGCTTGAAAAGGACCTCCGATCTGTGGCGGACTGGGGTAAGAAATGGCTCGTAAATTTTAATGCTTCCAAAACGAAGCTGATATCTATTAACCATCACAGACAATCGCTCGTAACCCCCATTAGCATGGATCAGGCTAGTCTCCCTGAAAACAAAACATTGCGTCTCCTCGGGCTAACTCTCACAACAGACCTTTTACTGTGAAACCAATAAATTTTAAACGCAAATTCTACTCCATCAGCTTCTTTTCTCGCAATTCCCGCCCGTGGAATTCCCTTTCATTTACTTGCTTTCCTGACAGCTGCAATCTCCAAGAATTTAAATGTAAAGTCAATAGTCATTTCCTATCTCACTAACCTTCATCCTCTCTCTCATGCTTCTTGCTCCGTCCACTTCACTCTCATCAGTATTCTCATCCTTCTCTTACCTGCTTCCTGACACTCCCTATAACCTGTCACTCTTTCTCATAACTTTATTCCTATGTAACCCACTGCAAAACAGTGACAGTAAAATGCCTTGCTTGGAGCAAAATGATTATAAAAAAAACAAAAAAACAATCAGACTACCGGGCCTTTCCATTCATATGAATCTTTAATATACAAAAACTCAAGTACTCTTTAATGAAATAAGAGTGTGACCGGAATTTGCGTGTAAAAATCCACAGCAGTAATAATATCACACTATATACAGTACTGAGCAAAAGTATTAGGACAAGAACTATTTTATCTTTTATAAGGCATCAAAATAATTGCGACAATTTACCAATCGCACCTAGTATATATACAGTTCTGTGCAAAAGTATTAGGACAAGAACTATTTTATCTTTTATAAGGCATCAAAATAAAGTTTGAAATCACCCCTGTCCTAACACTTTTGTACATAGTATTAGGACAGGGGTGATTTAAAAAAAAAAAAATCATCAAAATTCTAATACAGGGTGAAAAGCCAAGTAAATTGCTAATAAATATTGATTATTTAAAACTAGGTGTAAAAGAAATGTATTAAAAAGAAGTTATATTTAATTGTTCCTATTTTGAAACTACTCTATTGAACATCTATGGGATATTTTGGATAAAAAATTGATAACTCTAATGTTACTTCGCAAGACCAACTTTGGGAACAAATACAAGCTGCTTGGCAGGAGATACCATTAGATACATTGAAGAAGCTTGTGATGTCAATGCCTGACAGAATGAAGGCGGTGATCAAAGCAAAAGGCTTTTATACCAAATATTAAATTTATTTTGTAACAAGTATTTTTTCTTGTTAAAGCATTTGTTGAGTAAATCAAATAAAATCACTTTAATTAAATTGTTTATTTTCTATCAATATACCTCATAAAAGATAAAATAGTTTTTGTCCTAATACTTTTGCACAGTACTGTATAAAATTCCTCTTTAAAAATTCCTATTTCTTCTCCTTCCTTCATTCATTCCACAATTTATATTCATTTAAGTTAATCTCCCGATGAGGCCAGAGGAGCGGGAGAGAGAAACCGGTTGCTTTGTTTTCACATGCTTAATAGTAATTAGCTTTACATTTTAATACACCCCCCCCCCCACACACATATATATAATTATGAATTAAATGTGCATTGCGACACGGAAATTTCTATATTTCGAGATAGAATCTCGTTATGGACGAAATTATGGACACGAAATTTCCGTGTCGCAATGCACATTTAATTCATAATTTTATGATTATATTAAGCTCTACAATATTTTTGTATTGAGCACCGTTTATAAAAAAATAAATGTCAGCGGACTCAAAACCATAAAACCTTGGATCCTCTTCACCTGCATACATATATGTATATATTTAATCATATCACCCCGAGTAAGACGGTAACGCCACTTATGTGCAGGGGCTACGTAAGAGTGAAAAGATTGAAAAAGAGAAAGCCGGAAACCACATCCTAAACAGGGAACAAGGGATGAGCCTCTAAACCTGTTCAATATACGTGGGTGGAGTGTGAACCGGGCGATAGTTTAGTCTATCTACTCCAATTAATATATATATATATATATATATATATATATATATATATATATATATATATCAAAGTGGACATTGAGGTCAACAACCTACAGCGACGCCTGTTTCATGCTTAAACGCAATCCTTAGGCCTGGGTGTTGACTACAATGTCCATTTTTATTTTTCAATACGCTCTATCACTGATACTGAGCACTTTTGGCCATATATCAGCACCTTATGACCAACGGGCTTCTCTCTGACAAACAGTATGGGTTTCGCTTCACCAGGTCTACTGCTGATATGCTAACGACCATTACCGAGTACATATACCAGGCACTCGACAAGAATGATGAAGCCCGAACCGTTGCCTTGGATATCTCCAAAGCATTCGACAGGGTCTGGCATGCTGGCCTCTTGTGCAAACTGCGGAGCTATGGGATAACTGGACATCTGTTTGACCTCATCCAGTCCTTCCTCTCTAACCGCACATTAAAGGTGGTATTAAATGGGCATGCCTCCCAAAACTACCAGACGAACGCGGGCGTCCCTCAAGGTTCTATCCTAGGTCCCACGCTATTTCTGATCTACATTAATGATCTCCCCGACACCATTAGATCCCAAGTTGGCATGTATGCCGACGACACAACAATCTACTCCCGCATCGATCAGAAACCAGGTCTGGACGACAAAGTGAACCTCGCTGCCGCACTTGAAAGGGACCTCCAATCCGTAGTGACCTGGGGTAGGAAATGGTTGGTAAATTTCAATGCCTCCAAAACAAAGCTGTTATCAACTAACCACCATAGACAATCGCATCTACCTCCCATTAGCATGGGACAGGCTAGCCTCCCAGAGAGTAAAATACTACGCCTCCTTGGCCTTACACTCTCGGCGGACCTCAAATGAAATGACTATATTGAATCCATTGCCAAATCTGCTGCTATGAAAGTGGGCTCACTGTGCAGGGCCCGGAAATTTTTCCCACCTGAAACTATTCTGCACATATACAAATCTACCATCCGCCCGTGTATTGAATATTGCTGCCATATCTGGTCGGGTGCCCCTGCTGCTCTCCTTGGGCTTCTTGACAAAATACAAAGGAGGATCTGTAACGTGGTTGATACTGACTTGGCAGACCGGCTGCAGCCGCTCTCACACCGGCGTGATGTAGCTTCCCTGTGCCTCTTCTACAAGTACTTTCATGGCTTCTGCTCCGATGAGCTTAGATCACTGGTGCCGCCTAAGCACGAATTTACACGAGATACTAGATTAGCAACTAGGTCCCACCATTTTACAGTTAAACAAATAAGATGTAACCGTAAATTCTACTCCAACAGCTTCTTTTCTCGCGCTTCCCGCCTGTGGAACTCCCTTCCACAAGTCTGCTTTCCCGACAGTTACAATCTCCAGGTGTTTAAATGTAGGGTCAATCGACACCTCCTATCACACTAACTCCCAACTATTCTCACAACACTCTCATCTACCCAACCCTCATTCTCGGTATCCTCACCCGCCAATCACCCACCCTCTGTTATTTCCTATATTTAATCAGCCTTTCTCCACTCTACGTAGCCCCCTGCACAGTAGTGGCAGTGACATGCCTTGCTCGGGGTGAAACGCTTATAAAAAAAAAAAAAAATATAGCATATCTTTTTCGACCTTTCATCAAGAACTCCTCTTCTTTCCAGTGTCCCCTTCATGAACACAAATAAATGACCCCCTTGCACGTTATTGCAGTCTGTCAGCATTCTGTGAATCTATTTCCACAGATATTTAATCAGTCAATAGTCTGTACTTAATTCCATTTATTTCGATGACTCACTTAAAGGAACTCAAATGCACGTTGACTTACTTTACATATGCCTTGCTGTAACCAAGAAACGACACTAAACTGCAGGTGCAACAAAGGCCCATGTAAAGATTTTCCAAGAGTTTTGTAATGATTATCATGTAAGCTATTGTGAACGTATTGGATGTGCGTTGTGGTGCATTGGATATCTGCTCAGAACAAGAAATTAGAGAGCCGAGTTCGAATTCCAGTTAATTTCGATGCATTCATTTACACGCAAATAACTTTGGGGAAAGTATTAGTCCGTCTCTTCCCTCCAGTTATGGGTTAAATAACAGGACAGCTTGGGTTCTATAGCCTTGGTTGGCAACCAGTCTGCCGTAGTAAGTAATAGCAACCTGCTGTATGAAAATCGTCTGCTCAGTCAGTCATGCCTCTTTCGAGATATGATCGCCCAAAGCGTGTATCACGTATGGCACTTAGCTGACTGATTGAATATAATAGTTGAAAACATGATTAAGGCTTCTAATGGGCATGAAGTGGGGGATCAGTTTTATATTGTTATGAAGTAATAAACTGATCCCCCACTAATTACTACTTAATAATATAACACATCTCTTCCCCCTCTAGCTATGAGTCCAATAACAGGACAGATTGGGTTCTATAGAATTGGCTGGCAACCAATCTACCGCAGAAAGTAATGATAACCTACTGAAGGAAAATTGTCTGCACAGTTAGTCATGTCTCAAAGAGACATGATCGTCCAAAGTGTGTCTCACATATGGCACTTAACTGACTGACGGAATATAATAGTTAAAACATGATTAAGGCTTGTACTGTGCATAAAGTGGGGGATCAGTTTTATATTGTTATGAAGTAATAAACAGATCCCCCAATAAATTACTTCTTGGTAATATATCTCTTCCCCCTCTTGCTATGAATCAAATAATAGAACACGGTTGGTTCTATATCATTGGCTGGCAACCAGATTACAGCAGAAAGCAATAGCAACCTACTGCGGGATAATTTTCTACCCAGTCAGTCATGTCTCTTTCGAGACATGATCACTCAAAGCCTGTATCACGTATGGCACTTAACTGATTGTGAACGTGTATGCGGGGATTGTTATGAAATTCCGTTTCTACTTTATTTCGAAGATCATCATTAATTCAGCTAATCTCTCTTCTTTTTTGCTTTTATCAGCAGTTGTATAATATCGGGGTTCTTGTAGTGCCATGTCGCGCATGGATAGGTATCCCTGCAAGCGCTTTCGGTGGGCAACCCCGAGGCCACACCTTGTTGCAGCCCTAGCCAGTTTCCCTCCCAGCACAGATCGTGGAAAATGACCGCCTGTATCCTCTACCCTAGGTCCCTTTCTACAAACAGAATCATGACTAAACAAATCAGAAATGACCCTAAACCAGTTAAATCCAAACCACATAAACCCATTAACCTCTCCTTCACTAATATCCGAGGCATTCGTACTAACTTTCCTAGTGTAGAAGCGTTCCTGCATGAAAAGTCTCCTGACATCCTTGCGCTCTGCGAAACTAACCTCAACTCAGCTATTCCCTCCTCTGACCTCTTCATCCCTGGTTATCTTCCCCTTTTAAGGAAGGATTCCACTGTCCACATGCATGGGCTGGGTGTCTATGTCAGCGAACACCTCCCCATAGCTAGGGTGACTTCACTCGAATCTACTGACCACCAATACATATGTCTCCGCCTGTCTCTCCTCAGTTCGGTTAGTTACCTATTCTTTCTTTACCGTTCTCCCTCCTCTCCTGACTGCTCCCTACTAGATAGCATTGCTGACGACATAGATAAGGCTATTTCCTATCACCCATTCGCCCACATATTTGTATTCGGAGACCACAATGCCCATCACTCTGAGTGGCTTGAAAACACCGTTCCTGATCCAGCGGGCATTCACACCATGAACTTTGCTATTTCCCAATTCCTTATGCAAGTGGTGGACTTCCCCACTAGCTTCCCAAGCACTCCCTCGAGTCATTCCTCACTGCTAGATATATGTTTCACCTCTGCGCCTGACGCCTGTCAAGTCTCGCAGCTTTGCCCTCTCGGCAACTCCGACCACGCTGTAGTCTCTCTCAGTATTTCTTTCCAATCTCACTCCCCCCAGGAGCCCCCTACCTATAGGACCTCCTATCTCTACCAAAAAGCTGACTGGGATGCCTTTCGCGATTTCCTCTGCGACGTCTCTTGGGGAAAAGTGTTCGACCTATCAGCTGATGACTGTGCCTCTGAGGTCTCGTCATGGGTGAAAGCTGGCATTGATGCCTTCATACCCACCAGGAAGTATTGCTTAAAACCTCATTCCTCTCCGTGGTTCTCTTCGGCCTGCTCAGCCGCCATTGCCCACAGGAACCATTACTTCCGTCTATTCCGGAGACAGTCAACTGATCACAATAGGCGCCTGTTCACATCTGCTCGCAATGAGTGCAAGAGAACCCTAAATGACGTCAAACAGTTGTTTGCTGAGAGAATGCGACAGCACATAGCTGACCGCAAGTTCGGCTCCAAGGACTATTGGGGGGAAGTCCACCACTTGGAGGATTTGTAAACGAGTGCTCAACAATAGGAAATCCTCAATACCTCCTTTAATCCATGGATTTGAGGTTCTCACGTCATCTGCGGACAAAGCTGAGTGCTTTGCCCACAGATTCTCATCCAACTCCACATTCGACTCGTCCGGAATACACCCACCTGACTTCCGTATTAGAACTGAGGCTAAACTGCACGACTTATATATTACCCCGACAGTAGTATCCAGAGTAATTTCAAAACTCGACCCCCATAAGGCGTGTGGTGACGATGGAACCCCGGTGATAGTCCTTAAGAGGTGTGCTCCTGAACTTTCCCCTGTCCTCTCTAAACTATTTAACTACTGCCTTTCTGCTTCCTGCTTTCCTGCATGCTGGAAGTTCTCTTCAGTCGTTCCTGTATTTAAGAATTGTGGTGAACCCTCGGACCCATCCAACTATCGCCCTATCAGTCTTCTACCGATATTCGGGAAAGTATTCGAGGCTATAATCAATGCTGAAATAGTTCATCATCTCACCGCCCACAAACTGTTCTCCGACAGGCAATATGGATTCCGCTTTGCCAGGTCCACGGCCGATCTGCTAACAACCGTAACGGAGTACATGCTACAGGCCCTTGATGAGTCTGACGAGGCACGCGCGGTTGCTCTGGACATCTCCAAGGCTTTCGACAGGGTTTGGCACTCTGGCCTCCTATGCAAACTACGCGGTTATGGTATTACCGGTCGCCTGCTTGACCTAATCCAATCTTTCTTAAATAACCGCAAAATGAAGGTCGTTCTGAATGGGCGTGCCTCTTTGTCCTACAGCACGAATGCTGGTGTCCCACAGGGCTCTATCCTGGGCTCGACGCTCTTTTTTATTTTCATCAACGACCTCCCAGATAAGATCAAGTTTCAAGTAGGCATATACACAGATGACACTACAATATACTCCCGCTCCAGTAAGAAACCTGTCGTGGCGGACAGACATAATCTCGCTGCTGACCTTGAACGGGATCAACACTCTGTGGTGAACTGGGGCAAGAAGTGGCTTGTCAACTTCAATTCGTCTAAGACCAAGCTGTTGTCTGTCAACCATTACAGGCAACCTCTCCTGCCTCCCATAAGCATGGACCAAGCGATTCTCCCAGAGAGTAATACACTACGCCTCCTCGGACTTACCCTGTCCTCAGACCTCAAATGGAACCACTATATTGAATCCATAGCAAAATCTACTGCTAAGAAGGTTGGGTGACTATGTCGATCCAGGATGTTTTTTTCCACCTGAATCCATCCTGCATATATACAAGTCAACCATCCGTCCGTGCATGGAGTACTGCTGCCATTTATGGTCAGGTGCCCCTGTCGTTCTCCTCAGTGTTCTTGACAGGCTCCAAAGGAGAGTCTGTAATGTGATAGGTACTGATCTGGCGGCTCGACTACAGCCACTTCCCCATGGTCGAAATGTGGCCTCCCTTTGTCTGTTCTATAAATACTTTCATGGCTTCTGCTCAGACGAATTAAGTCACTGAAGCCTCCTCAACTGGTGTTTACTCGTGCAACCAGACTGGCAACTGGGTCCCACCCATTCACAGTCAGGTTAGCCAAATGCAGACGACAATTCTACTCCTGCAGCTTCTTCTCTCGCACTTCCCGCCTGTGGAACTCGCTCCCGTATTCTTGCTTTCCTGACGGCTACAACCTCTAGAAATTTAAAAACAAAGTCAATACTCACCTTCTAACCACTAGACTCTAGCTCTCTCCCCACCTCCGTATAACCTTCCCTTTCTCTCCACCTATGTATCTGTCATCGCACCTGCTTTCTCAGCTTTCTATTGTTCCTTTCTAACTAGTTTGTACTCCTCACTCTTTTCTAATTAATCTTTTTACATTTATGTAGCCCCTTGCACATCAGTGGCGTTTCTGCCTTGCTCGGGGTTAAATGATTAAAAAAGAAAAAGAAAAAAGTACACCATTTCCATAAACATTCACTTACTTTTTGGGATTGTTTACAGTAGATTCTTCTTCTAGTATATTATGCTGGATCTGGAAAAACAACAAGGAACACGTAAAACTTGTATTTTTATTCGTCGCCAGTGACACTTGTGTGGAGAAGTATAACAGTTGAGCAGCCGGAGAGACTTCGCGTACACGAAGAGGCTGTCAGGAGTCGGAAGCCAGCGAGAATCTCTCTGACTCTTCTTCCAAAAATTTCTAGATTTTATATAGTCTCAAAACCCCGACGAATTTTTGCTTTTTTGTGTTGTCTATTTGTTGACTTCACCCACAGCCGGATGTACCTGTCAATCACACTCGGCTGTCCATTGCTTTTCAACTCGGTTGTCGCTTGTTGCATTTTGTTGGCATCATCTATGGCCGTATATATCTGTCAATCTCCCTTGTCCTTTGTTGACTTTTATCTACGGCCGAATGTATCTGCCAACCACATCATTGCCGGGCCATTGTCTTTCAAGCCGGTAGTCACTTTTTGTTGACTTTACCTACGACCGGATGTACCTGTCAATTACTTCTGCTGTTCAAGGTAATATATTACATTCACCCCTTCCAAAAAATGAGATTCTATGATGACTTCTTTATCTTTTAACTGGTAACCATTTTCATAGATCATTCGTAGGAAAAGAGAAAGTAAGTTATGGTTCATTGTAAAAATAGAAAATATCGCTAGGTATTTTAATCTTTTTAAAATGAAATTAGAAGAGAAATGAATTTTGACTGAACCTCATAATTTGTTAATGAACTTTTCAGCCTTCTTTGCTGCTAGATTCTGGAGATGTGGCTTCCCTCTGTTTTTTCTATAGATATTTTCATGGCTTCTTCTCTGACGAACTCAGGTCACTCCCTTTACAAGAATTTACTTGGGTAACCAGACTGGCATCAAGGTCCCACCCATTCACAGTTAAATCGACCAAATGCAGGTGACAATTCTACTCCATCAGCTTCTTTTCTCGAGTTTTCCGCCTGTGGAACTCCCTTCCATATACTTGCTTTCCTGACGGTTCCAGGAATTTAAATGCAATGTCAATTCCGATCTCTTATCCACTTAACTCTAGCCCTTTCCACATCACCCCGTGTATCTTGTTCTTTTCCTGCCTCTCTACCTTCGCAACTGTCTTCATTCCTGTGTTCACATCCTTCTCTTGCCCTTTCTCTTTCGCCCCCTGTAGCTAGTTCGTCTTTCTCTTCACTCTCCTCCTGCCTAAAATTTTAACTCTCTTATGTAGCCCCCTGCACATCAGTGGCGGTACCGCCTTGCTTGGGGGTGAAATGATAAAAAGAAGGATGTCTAAAGGGTGCAACTCCTTACTCCCCTATTTTCAGTGAATGCTATTCGCCTTGAAAAGAACTATCGCCCCCTATTAGTTTCGACACGAGTGGTTTTATCACATCCATTTCTCATACAATAACCGAATACCAGGCGATGTAAGCTTGGATGTGCAGGTGGTGTAATGGATAACGACTTGGTATCAGAATTAGAAATCGGAGAGACGAGTTTCAAATCTATCGGTGTCGTTATACAGGGTGACCCCAAAAAACGGGGATTTTTGAAGTGTGTATTGGCAGCACTGCGAAACAGTGATATCACGAAGTAAACAATGCCATTTCATTAACCATGGATCAGTGGAACGGGCAACAATGACGATGAATTTCTAAGTTAAGGATGTCAGATGAGGCCCATTTTTATCTCACAGGTTACGTGAATAAGCAGAACTACCGTTACTGAGCAGACGCAAATCCTAATGAAGTTCACGATCGCCATTTACACGCTCGTAAGGTGATAGTATGGTGTGCTTACGTTACATGGGATCATCAGACCTTATTTTTTTGAAAATGAACAGGGAATTTCAGTCACTGTCACTACGAATTTCAAGACTTCATTCGTACAGGAAGACGCTATCTACAGGACGTAATTAAAAAAAAAAAATGAAAATTCCATCATTGTTTCTTAAATGGCATGTTTTATGGTTTCAATTACATTAAATATATTATTTTTCTTCCATCACTCTTGGTTTTATTGGATTGTTAAAAAGTTCCCGTTTTTTGGGTCACCCTATATTAACATACCTGTAATTAACCTTGGAAAATGTAGGAATCTTACAGCTATAGCTTAATTAGTAGGGCAGGTATCTGTAAATCATTATTATGTCAAAAAATTATTAGAAACCGCAGAAATATTTTCAGGCTTTAAATAAACCGTCAAAAAGGTTGATAAGCCGTAAAAAAAAAACAAATCAATCGTAAATACGAAACTTTCAAATCATTTAATACATCGCTTCCTACCTCAATTAACTTACGTCACGTGTTTATAATTAAATATCTAATCCGGCTAGATGTAATAAGGATTATCCGTTATTTTCTCCTTACCCAGGACATACACTCGGCGATCCACCCGATTAAATGGTTCAGCAATCTTTCATTATCGGAAACAATGTTGGGGATAAAGAACATTATTGAAATTTTTGCAAATATTAATCATTCGTCCAAAACTCACTTAATCTCGTTGATTTTTTTTGGTTTAAATTGATTTACAGCGCCAAGTACAGATTGTACAAATCGCTGGTCGTCTCTATTCTGTTATGTGGGTGTGAAACGTGAACCTCTGTTGGCAGAACCAGAGAGAAGGATTCAAACCTTTGAGGACAAGTGATTGAGAAAAGTCGTCGGCATTTTCTATTGAGAACTTAAAACCAATGAGTATCTGCGGAAGAGGGTTAAATGTTTTGTGGTTGACCAGGAACCTCTTTTCGCCACCATCAAACGGAGAAAAATGGCGTATTTTAGACACGTTACACGACACTATTTTTTTTTTTTTTTACTTTCGCGCAAATACCCTTGGGAACGGTATTAATCCGTCTCTTCCTTCCAGTTATGGGTTAAATAGCAGGACAGACTGGGTTCTATAGCCTTGGTCGGCAACCAGTCTACCGCAGAAAGCAATGGCAACCTACTGCGGGATAATCATCTGCCCAGTGAGTCATGTCTCTTTCAAGACATGATCGCCCAAGCGTGTATCACGTATGGCACTTAACTGACTGACAGAATATAATAGTTGGAATAATGATTAAGGCTTATATTGGTCATAAAGTGGGGGATCAGTTTATTACTTCATAACAATAGGAAACCGATCCCCCACTAATTACTACATAATAATATAATAGATTTCTTTTCCCTTTACCTATGAGTCAAATAACAGGACAGATTAGGTTCTATAGTCTTGGCTGGCAACCAGTCTACTGCAGAAAGCAATGGCAACCTACTGCGGGATAACCTTCTGCCCAGTCAGTCATGTCTCTTTCGAGACATGATCGCCCAAGCGTGTATCACGTATGGCACTTAACTGACTGACACAACACTATAGCCTGTTCAAGACCATCATGCAAGGCCGCATCGTTGAAGGTGGACGTAGCAGGGGGTACCAACGCAAAGGAAATAGTAGAGAAGTATGACTTTACCCGAAATATTTACGGCTGACGTTCATAGACCATTCCGGAGGAGAGTCATTGTTTTAACTGCGTTCGAAGTCAACCGGGAGAATGAATGAACAGCGCCAATATAACTTTATGAGCGCCTACTTTAAAGCAATATATATATATATATATATATATATATATATATATATATATATTCTAAACATATACTGTTAAATATAAGAGACAATGAATGTCTATTATGTTTAATCATGAGCCGTTCTAAACGTCGTATTTTGGCTTTAATTTCAGTTGAAAATAAAGATAAAATATCCAAGATTTGGATAATTTTTTATTAAGTTTATAAACCCACTACATATATTGGTTTTACGACAACCATGCTCTCCCGTAGACTTACCTGTCACCTTTCTGATCAGAGTAAAATTAAACAACATTTCTCAGAAAAACATAACCATGTAGGTAATATCAGACAAATTTTAGTCAACAATACAATAATCCTCATTCATACACACAATAAAAAGAATCTTCAGATATTGGAGGCCATCTACATTAAATCCAAACAACCCACACTTAATAAAGTCACGTTTAAATCTGGTCATAACACATTACATTGCATTTGAATATATGGTTCTGTTATCATTTCGAGCTCTCACGCGGTGTGATGTCATAGAACCGCATTACAAATTTGTGAACTGCGTTTGCTATTTTTGGTAACTGTAGCCGTTGCTTAGTGGAGTTTTATGCCAACACAAGATAAAATCGTCGCTGATGGTGGATGTTTTGTGTTACCATCCTTATAATCTCTCTGAAGATGGCTCATGTGAGCCGAAAGCTTAGAACCAACTTAATAAAAAATTATCCGAATGTTGGAGAATTTTTGTCTTTATTTTCAACTGAAATTAAAGCAAAAAATACGACGTTTAGAACGGCTCATGATTAAACATAATAGACATTCATTGTCTCTTACATTTAACAGTATATGTTTAGAAAATCATTTGCTGTATCGATACACAATACATATATATATATATATATATATATATATATATATATATATGTATTATCACTTTAAACGTTATTTCATATTTTGAATAGTCAGTTAAGTGCCGTACGTGATACACGTTTTGAGCGACATGACTGACTGGGTAGAAGATTATCCCGAAGTAGGTTGCCAATCTTTCTTATTATTTGACTCATAGCTAGACGGGGAAGCGATTTATTATATTGTTAAGTAGTAATTAGTGGGGGATCAGTTTATTACTTCATAACAATTTAAAACTGATCTCCTCTTTATGCCCAGTAAAGGCCTTAATCATGTTGTCAACTATTATATTCAGTCAGTCAGTTAAGTGCAATACGCGATACACGCTTTGGGCGATCATGTCTTCAAAGAGACATGACTAACTGGGCAGAAGATTATCCCCTTTGCTATTACTTACTGCAGTAGACTGGTTGCCAGCCAAGGCTATAGAACCCAATCTGTCCTATTATTTAACCCATAACTAGAAGGAAGAGACGGATGAATACCTTTCCCAAGGGTATTTGTGCGTAAGTGAATGCAATGAATTCAACTGGAATTCGAACTCTGTTCCCAGATTTATCGTTCCGAGTCCATATCAACGGCACCACAAAGCACATCCTTCAATGCAGAGATGAATGATGAACTTATAAATGTGTAAGAGTGATTCGATTGAGAAAATAATTCTGGCACGAGGCCGCGAAAATTGAGCAAATTGAAGAGAAAAAGTTATGCTCACCGGCATTATGCATTACTGAGATCAGATGGGCTTTTACTTAGTTCGAGAATCTGTTATTATCTATTTTTTAGATCGCGGATTAGTCAGTTAATCTTTAGTAATTAGTCCGTATATCAGGCTTAAAAATCTCCGTTATTCTCGGTTTATTGGTTGAGGGTCAAAAGTGTCATTAAAATATTTTTTCATTTCAGTCAGGAAGAAAGAAAGAACATTTCAATTGTACAAACGATTTACGTTTCACCAAACACCAAATGCAGAAGAAAATATTCGAATTAAAACCAATTTCGAAATTTTATTTTTTAATCTATCCGAGAAGTAAGGCATATATACTTACATTTTATAAGCCACACACACACACACACACACACACACACACACACACACACACACAAACACACACACACACACACACAAATATATGTAGGCAGCATATCTTTATTTCAACATGTTTCAATGAATAATATACACATATTATGTCTATTTATTTTATAATAATCTATTTCAATTCTCTAATCAGTTTCTGTTAAGATGAAATTCATCAAGGAAGGCGCCGTGCGCCGCAGTTTTTCTGACCCAAGTAAACACACACACACATATATATTTTCTAAACATATGCTGTTAAATATAAAAGACAATGAATGTCTATTATGTTTAATCATGAGCCGTTCTAAACATCGTATTTTGGCTTTAATTTCAGTTGAAAATAAAGACAAAAATTCTCCAAAATTTGGATATTTTTTATTAATTTGCTTCTCAGCTTTCGGCTCACATGAGCCATCTTCAGAGAGGTCACCAAGACGGTAATACAATAACATCCACCATCACCGACGATTTTATTTTGTGTTGACATAAAACTCCTCTAGGCAACGGCAATAGTTACCAAAAATAATAAACGCAGTTCTCAAATTTGCAATGCGGTTTTATGACGTCACACCGCGGGATAGCGCGAAATGACAACAAAACTATGTAGTCAAATGCAATGTAATATGTTATTTCCTGTTTTAAAGTTGATTTTATTGAGTGTTGGTTGTTTTGATTTGATGTACATGGCCTCCAATATCTGAATATATATATATATATATATATATATATATATATATATATAGATAAATAGATAGAATAAGTAAAGAATAGGTAAAAAGTGTCTTTAATCTAACATGTTTCACTTTATTAAGCTTCTGAGATTTGTAAATGAAACAAATCTCTGAAGAAGTTTGTTAAAGTGAAACATTTTAGGTTAAAGACACCTTTTGCCTACCTGTTTTTTACTTATTCTATTAATCGTGTCGGATTTAAATCCGTGTATTCAACTCAAATATATATATATATATATATATATATATATATATAATGATAATATATGCGCTAAAAGGTCTGCCTTCTTCCACTGAACGCCCATAACCCAGAGGTAGAATCGCCGACTGACGCCAATTCAGTCGGATTTCAATCCTGGGTTAAAAAGCAATCGGAGTTTAACCGTACTGATGAGCTGTGATACAGCGAAACAGATCTGTCTGCGGATGACAATATATATATATATATATATATATATATACGAGTTGGCCTGTACCATAATATTATAATCATATCGCCCCAAGCAAGGCATTTTATTGCCACGTTTGCTGGCTTAATGGTATGTAATTCCTTACCACACTTGCTAAAAACATTCTCGTCCATTTGGACAACTTGAGCATTCTTCTTGTTTGAGACTTAAGCATTTGTAATGTATTGTTACTTGTTTGCATTTTATTAAATGCCTATTTGTTATTGCCATGCACTTGTCCTTTTTACTACACGTGCTACGGGAGCGTATTAATATTTGTCGTTTAAAAGTTTAATACCTTTATTAAACCCTTGTACGGAAAATTTTTCAAAGAATTAAGGGAAGTGTTGTTTTCATAAAATTAAAAAGAGTTTTAAATAAAAACGCTTCTTATCCTCATTGTTAACTACCTGACATATTGTTCTTTCAATGTTGAAACAAAATGTACAATTTTGTATTAGTTTTTCATATGTTCTAACGTAATAATAATAATAATAATAATAATATATATATATATATATATATATATATATATATGTGTGTGTGTATATATATTATAAATGATAGTTTAGAACATGTCAAATTATCATCCTCTACAAAGCTGTAGTAGATAATAATTTGTACATGTTCTAAACTATAATTTATAATAAATATTCACAGCTCTATATTATATATCGAGCAGTATTTTAAATTAATGTTTTGAACGTTGTAAATTTCTCTTCGTTCCTTATTTACTCGGATATATATATATATATATATATATATATATATATATATTACAGAGGACAAATGCATAGACAATAAAGCATGGATGAGAAGGCCCTTAAGTCTATAATAAACCATAATGTGTTTCCAGCTGGTTCTAATAAAACCTTAAAACTTATTATATACTATAGTGAATTCAAAACCTCTAACCTAATAACGAACAACAACCCATCTCCAGTTGCTACCGGTGTTGATAAAACTAATGTTGTGTATGAATTTAAATGTCATTTTGAAGAATGCTCTTCTAATCCACACATACATACATTAGATTTATGACTACCTGGCCCTCTAGACGATTAACTATGCATTTAAATGATTCCAGTGCCATTACACAACATCTTAAGTCACATACTGTTTCCCTTCGGCATTATGACATTCGTAAAATTCTTATAAACAATACTAAAATTATTGATCAACACACACATTAGATGCCTAAAAATTTTAGAGGCACTACATATCAGAAGTAAAAACCTCTTATCAATCACACAGCTTACCAAGTTTCTGGACATGTACTTAGTTGTGTTTAGAGGGTTTGTTTGAAATGTAATTAAGGTAAATAATTGTTTGCATCTGAGTAATTTGATTATTTACATAATTAGTTCCTTCGAAGTTCAAATTCTCTAACGTATTTTTACGGCATTTAAAATCTTTAACAACCAAGTATTCCATATAATTCACGCATCTACGTGAGCACATGTCTTCACGTGTGCATGTTGTTTACATTATTACTGCCTTTGAATCAAAGAGAATATTTGCAACCCAGACACAAGGCAGATAAAATTTATTAAAGCGGGCGCGAAAATCCCACGAAATAGAAAGGTAAACCCAAACCTGTTATCTCCTGCAACAGACTGGGAACTAAGGGCCGATATAGGCTCAAGATTGAAATTCCCAGAGCAAATTGCCATAACAAAACTTCGCCCAGATATAGTTTTCTTCGCACATAATTTGAAGAAGATAGTCTTGTGGGAACTGACGGTCCCCTGGGAAGAAAACGCAGAGGAAGCTCATGAAAGGAAGAAGTTAAAATACGACGAACTGCTGGAGAATTGCAGGGTTAAAGGCTGGAGGGCTAGCTGCACTCCTATAGAAGTGGGGACTAGAGGATTTGCAGTAAGGTCCTTATGCAAAGCCTTAACAGATATTGGGATAGTGGGAGTAAAAAAAAGAAAAGCACTCAAGTCCATAACCGAAACAGTGGAAAGAACAGTTAATTGGTTATGGATCAAAAGAGCGAGTGCCGGGATTTCAAAACAAATTGTTAGCTAAAATTACCCGAAATTCTGCTTTTCTGATTTCTCTTCAATCGGAAGCATTTGCAAGGTTTCATACCGGCCCCAAACGTAATTTTTCCAGTGTCTGAAAGCGTTTATCGAGGGTGGGCGGGAGGCTGATCATCTCTGGTCGGGTCGGCGCGGTGAGGGGGGTATGATGTTGAAAGACCCGAAACCCCCTAGTGATCCTCGCGATGACATCACTGACAACACCCTCTAGCGCCACCCCCATTACGGTGCGTATGTTTGAAACTTCATAACGTTTACTTATTTAAAAAAAAAAATGTAACACTTTTCCTACTACAAAGCAATATTTGATTTTTAAACTGTAATATGGTCTCTGATGATGAACGATGACGTTCGTAAGTACTAAGACAACTTTTGGACAATTTTTATACAAATATATTTCGGAAATAAAAAGCTTAATCAGAAAATAGGAAAAAATTCAAAAGAAAATATATAAGACTATGTTGTTTCTATCGTTTAACACAACTTGTTTTCTATCTATCTATCTATCTATCTATCTATCTATCTATCTATCTATCTATCTATGAAACCTAAAGAGCCAACAAACCTACCTAGGTTTCACCTAACCGGATCTTCAGGGCCAGCCCTCCCTGAAGATCCGGTTAGGTGAAACCTAGGTAGGTTTGTTAGCTTTTTAGGTTATCTATTTTGTCTGTTCTGCTTACGTACTGAGCGCTTTTTTGTTATAGATTTCTCGTCTCTAGTTTTTTTCTTTGGGCTACGTACTTTGACTGATGTTCATGTGCTTAGCTTTTTCTTTTTTTACATCCATTTTTTCCTTCCGCGTATATACTCGGAGGGTTTTTCGAAACGAGTATAATGATAAGTTCACACACACACACACACACACACACACACACACACACACACACACACACACACACACACACACATATATATAAGTCTTTATTGTGATAGACAGGAAGAGAGGATGGTAATTTGCGCATGCTCAGATCTTAATTAGTACTTCTCAGTTCAGTAAATTTCTCCGTTTTTTTTTGTTTTCTTTTTTTGACGTTTATAATTTCGGATTAACGAATCCATTAAAATTCTTAAAACTCCATTAAAATCCTTCGAAATCACACACACAAGAGCAAATATATGTGCTTTTATGCTTGCATTTAATATACCTAGTTTGATTATAAAAAAAAACATTTATTTATACAATAAATATTTAATGATTTCACGGTTAAAGGGATAAATATTGAAATCGGTGGCCGATTTCAACTGTTGGGTGGGCGATAAGCAACTGCATTTGTGGGGAAATTATGCCTTGCCATCTTGGTTTTTGAGTATGGTACAGTGGATATCGGCTCGGAACGAGAAACCGGGGAGCCGAGTTCGAATTCCAGTTGAATCCATTGTATTTACTTACGCGCAAATACCCTTGGGAAAGGTATTAATCCGTCTCTTCCTTCCAGTTATGGGTTAAATAGCAGGACAGATTGGGTTCTATAGCCTTGGCAGGCAACCAGTCTACCGCAGAAAGCAATGGCAACCTACTGCGGAATAATCTTCTGCCCAGTCAGTCATGTCTCTTTAGAGACATGATCGCCCAAGCGTGTATCACGTATGGCACCTAAACTGACTGACCCGAAACAAATATTCAAAGGAGATATGCAGAAACCTGTATAAAACAAAAGTAGGTGGCCGATTGTGAATAGATGGATCCCATTCCTAGAGAGGATATAAATAACACCGAAAATAATGAATATTTTGGTAATTTCTATAGTTTCGAGATGTCTCATTAACATTCAAATACTTCTTCAGCCAAAATAACATTTTTTCGGCTATAAATCAGATTAAGAAACACTAAGAACAACAACAAAAATATTAGTCACTGAATTTTTATTTGTTACTAATCGTGTATCAGTCAGACAGTTAAGTGCCATACGTGATACACGCTTGGGCGATCATGTCTCGAAATAGACATGACTGACTGGGAAGAAGATTATCCCGCAGTAGTTTGCCATTAATTTCTGCGGTAGACTGGTTGCCAGCCAAAGCTATAGAACCCAATCTGACCTGTTATTTGACTCATAGCCAGAGGTGGAAGAGATTTATTATATTATTAAGTACTAATTAGTGTGGGATCAGTTTATTACTTCGTTACAATATAAAACTGATCTCCCACTCTATGTCCAGTAAAATCCTTAATCATGTTTTCAACTATTATATTCAGTCAGTCAGTTAAGTGCTATACGCAATACACGCTTGGGCGATCATGTCTCGAAAGAGACATGACTAACTGGGCAGAAGATTATCCCGCAGTAGGTTGCGATTGCTTTCTGCGGTAGACTGGTTGCCAGCCAAGGCTATAGAACCCAATCTGTCCTGTTATTTAACTCATAACTGGAGGGAAGAGATGGATTAATACCTTTCCCAAAGGTATTTGCACGTAAGTGAATGCTTAGAATTCACCTGGAATTCGAACTCAGCTCCCCGATTTCTCGTTCCGAAGTGACATCCACTGCACCACAACGCACATCCGCATGTTCTTTAATTCTATAATTATGAACGAAAATCGTTTAATTTTTTTGTCAACATTTGCAACGTTAATCCTAACCATAAAGCTAAATTTTGTATATAGTTTTCAATAGTCCTGTTCATTATTGTTTGTTCTTCAATAGAGAAGGAGGAGCAGCAGCCGCCACATAAACCCGCCTTATTTGTTTCCCTCTCTTTAATATTTTTTACTACATCATAAAGCCAGTTTATGAACCAGTAACAAACTTTTGCCCAGCAACGTTGCCATGCATTTGAATATTTACTATACAGGTAGGCGGTGGAAAATTTACTATACAGGTAGGAAAATTTACTATACCATGTGAAAATGAACGATATCGCAAAACTTCTGATTTAACCTAATGTCTTTTTTTGTAAGGGCACTTGATTTTGTGCTGAAAATCAATCACATTTTTTAATCATTTCACCGCAAGCAAGGCGTTACCGCCACTGATGAGGGGGCTACATAAGAGATTTAAAGTTTTAGGCAGGAGGAGAGTGAAGAGAAAGATGACCCAGTTAAGGGGTGAAAAAGAAAGGGCAAGAGAATGATGTGAACACAGTAGTGAAGACAGTTACGAAGAGAGAAAGGAAAAGACCAAGATACACGGGGTGATGTGGAATATATAAGAGATTTAAAGTTTTAGGCAGGAGGAGAGTGAAGAGAAAGATGACCCAGTTAGGGGGTGAAAAAGAAGGGCAAGAGAATGATGTGAACACAGTAGTGAAGACAGTTACGAAGAGAGAAAGAAAAAGACCAAGATACACGGGGTGATGTGGAATATATGAGATTTAAAGTTTTAGGCAGGAGGAGAGTGAAGAGAAAGATGACCCAGTTAGGGGGTGAAAGAGAAAGGTCAAGAGAATGATGTGAACACAGGAGTGAACGAAGAGAGAAAGGAAAAGACCAAGATACACGGGGTGATGTGGAATATATAAGAGATTTAAAGTTTTAGGCTGGAGGAGAGTGAAGAGAAAGACGAATCAGCTACAGGGGTTGAGAGAGAAAGGTCAAGAGAAGGATATGAACATAGGAGTGAAGACAGTTGCGAAGAAAGAAAGGAAAAGAACAAGAACATGAAACAAACAAAAATAAAACAAAACCTTAAAACCCCACCTTTTTGGAATACTATAACACACAGAGGTGTTGATGTGCTGTTAAACAAAACACAAACGCTATTACATCAAAGCTGACAAGAAAATTAAATTTCGGCATTAAATGACCCATGAGTGAATTGATATGCCGCTAAACAAATAAATCAATAAAAACTTCACGGTACTCCTATGGTTTGTGCCGATCTGCTTCTGATGCCCACGATTGTTGCAACTTCTGCTTCTATTATTCCTCGGTCTGCCCTGGTCAAGTCATCCAGTCTCACAGTTTTGACATCCTCCACCCACAGAAATGGTACTACGGCGCGTTGTCTCTCGACGGTGCAATCGCTGAGTAGAGTGTCCGTAAGTCTGACCTTGTTGTTCTCAGACACACTATTGAACGTTGGAATATTGCACCAAAGAATCTACCCTTATTCCACCCCCATATATATATATATATATATATATATATATATATATATATACAGTACTGTGTAAAAGAATTAGGACAAGAACTTTTTTATCTTTTATGAGGCATACTGACAGAAAATAAACAATTTAATTAAAGTGATTTTATTTGATTTACTCAACAAATGCTTTAACAAGAAAAAATACGTTACAAAATAAATTTAATATTTAGTATAATAGCCTTTCGCTTTGAAATAATAAAATAATTGCGACAATTTACCAATCGCACCTACTATATATATATATATATATATATATATATATATATATATATATATATATACAACTTTAACAAGAAAAAGTACTTGTTACAAAATAAATTTAATATTTAGTATGATAGCCTTTTGCTTTGATCACAGCCGTCATTTTGTCAGGCATTGACATCAAAAGCTTCTTCAATGTATTTAATGTTATCTCCTGCCAAGCAGCTTGTATTTGTTCCCAAAGTGTGTCTTGCGAAGTAATATTAGATTTATCAATTTTTTTATCGAAAATATTCTATAGATCTTCAATAGGATTGAGATCAGGGCTTTGTGGGGGGCGAATTCAAATTCCGAAGCCTTCTTTCCTCTTGCATTTTAGGTAAATAATTCTTACAAAGGTTTGGCTTTTCACCCTGTATTTGAATTTCAGTGAGGTTTTTAAGAAAATCTTCCCTCTCCTAATACTTTTGCACACTACCAGTAGTGTGCAAAAGTGTTAGGACAGGGGTGATTTTAAACTTTATTTTGATGCTCCGTAAAAGATGTAATAGTTCTTGTCCTAATACTTTTGCACAGTACTATCTAATCTAAATCCATCTAAACTTATTTATAAATGGAACTTTGTCTGTGTGTGTGTGTGTGTGTGTGTGTCCGTTACCTATAGACTCCGAAACGACTGAACCGATTTTCTTGAAAATTTACACAGTTGTGCTATAAGCGTCTGCGAGTGTTCTTAAGTAGGTTTTGTGTCGAGGTACCCCCGATAAATATCGAAAATTGATAATCGAAAAATCGGGTTATAGAAGGAGTGGTCCGATTTTAATCAAATTTGATACACTCATAGACAAAGACATAAGAAACGATATTCAGAAGTTTCAAGGCTGCAGTTCTTACAATAGTACAGAAAATCGATAATATATATATATATATATATATATATATATATATATATATATAAAGGGCAAGATGTTTGTGTGTGTGCCTGTTTATCTGTCATTATGTCCTTTATACAAATACACAATTTTTGTCCGATTCTCACCAAACTTCACACAAATATTATTTAGGCTGAGTCTGAGCTCCAGGATCATGGATTAGTTTTAAAGCTTTCATTACACCCGAGCAACGCCGGGCTATACTGCTAGTATATATATAGATAATGTCCCGATATGGAAGTTCAGATACACTTTCTCAACAACTAGGTTCCACTCTTTTTCTGTGAAACCAATAAAATGTAAACGCAAATTCTACTCCAGTAGCTTCTTTTCTCGCACTTTTCGCCTGTGGAATTCCCTTCCGTTACTTGCTTTCCCGACAGCTAGAATCTCCAAGAATTTAAATGTAAAGTCTTTAGTCATCTCTCATCTCACTAACGTGCATACTCTCTCTCTCTCATGCTCCTTTCTCCGTCCACTCCACTATCATCAGTATTCTCATCCTTAACTTACCCACTTCCTGACACCCCCTATAAAGTGTCACTCTTTCTCATAACTTTTCTACTATGTAACCCCATGCACAACAATGACAGTAAAATGCTTTGTTGGGGCGATATATATATATATATATATGTAGAGAGAGAGGGAGAGGGAGAAAGAGAAAGGAGAGAGGGTTACTCGTTCTTGGATGTATTTATATATGAAAAGAAAATTTGTCAAAGATTTTTCTTATTTCCAAATTTTAGATAGGCTAAACTATCGCCCGGTTCACACTCCACCCATATCTATTGAACAGGTGAAGAGGCTCATACCTCGTTTCCTGTTTAGGATGCGGTTTCCGGTTTTCTCTTTTCCAATCTTTTCACTCTTTTCTTTATCTACTCCAATTGAAAAAAAATAGACTAAACTATCACCTGGTTCACACTCCACCCACCTCTTTTGAACAGGTGAAGAGGCTCATTCCTTGTTCCCTGTTTAGGATGTGGTTTCCGGCTTTCTCTTTTCCATTCTTTTTACCCTTACGTAGCCCCCTGCGCATCAGTGGCGTTATCTCCTTGCTTGGGGTGATATGATTAAAAAAAAAGCAAAAACTTCAAGTTCAATTGAAAACTTCTTGGCTAAAGAATGAGTCATTATATTTGACAGCCTATAAAGAGTTCTTCATTGACAGATACCGACATATCTATCGGTATCTTGTCATTCTTCTGTTGCTAAAGTCTCCAGGTTCTTCATCAAACCAGGAAGTTTCCCTCACAACTACTCGTGTTTGCAGGTCTCTTTATGAGTTCTCTATTGGAATAATGTCTGAACTAAAAACTCTGGCATTCTTGACCATGACTCATTCTTTCGCCAAATTTGACGATTTGTGCCGCTGTTTGTTTGAAAGTTCACTGATGTTCAAACTAAAGATATCCGACAGTCTAAGGACGTTTGGTCCAAATTCTGAATTTACTGTTCGTTCTTCATAATCATAATATTTAATCAAATTATCAATCCCTCCGACTGAACAACGTCTTCTATATAATCTTACTTCTGCCACAGTTGATTGTTGGGGCATTTTATGCTGCTACCGTTGCGAGTGTTTAATCAGATTGTTTTTGTTATTTGTCAACAAAAAAAAAAGTTTAATATATAGCTTTGCGACTCATGCACCCATTCAGTTTAGTGCCATACGTGAAACACGCTTGGGCAATCATATCTCTAAAGAGACATGACTGACTGGGCAAAAGATTATCCCGTAATTGTTTGCCAACGCTTTCTGCAATAGACTGGTTGCCAGCCAAGGCTATAGAAACCAATCTGTCCTGTTATTTAACCCATAACTGGAGGGAAGAGACGGATTAATACCTTTCCCAAGGATATTTGCGCGTAAGTGAATGCAATGAATTCAACTAGGAATTCGAACTCGGGTCCCCGATGTCTCGTTCCAAGTCGATATCCACTGTACCACAACACACATCCAACCCATTACAATACACTTAAGAGTAATATAAATCAGAAAGAAAAAGCAAAACCATCATAATCCCCAATCCCATGACCGGGTGTGGTAGTAGGGTCACTATGCAGCTGAATATCTGACCAGTTCCCTCGACATCTGGGTCGAAATCTGGAAAGATATTAATTCATGCCTACCGTTTCTTAGACAAGTAAAACTGGCGGAGGTTAAACCACAATAGGTATCCTCCATCTTGAAGGCTCGCCTTGGTCACGGACAATCGAGGGAACCCTCTACCTTGGTCATGCTGTGTCATCCCGGCGTTGTCTACATCCATAGATATAGAGTTCCAGTCTACCCCTATTGTGCTAGATGGCTGTTGACCATACAAAAATCTTCATCCACCCTTTGATATGTTATTTTTTGGGGTTCTGGGTCTGACGATAAACTGCATCCGGCAGCAATGCCCCTGATTGGAAGATTGTGAAGAGCATGAAACGATATAGCTGTTGTTACTAGGTCCACCCTGACCCGTAGTGGTATCACCTGCTGGAGTCAAAACACTATGAAAGTATAAAAATACACTTTTATAGAAATATATAAATACAAATTGATTTTAATTGAAAAATATACATTTTTTAAGGAAAAATATTGCCAATAATACATTTTTAAAAATAAAAAAATGATTACAAAACACTTTTTGAAAAAGTTACCGGCAATACATTTAAAAGATCAACAAGCAGTAAAAATAACAAAACAAATTCTTCAGCATTCAGTCAGTTAAGTGCCATACGCGAAACACGCTTGGGCGATCATGTCTCGAAAGAGACACGACTGACTGGGCAGAAGATTATCCCGCAGTAGGTTGCCATTGCTTTCTGCGGTAGACTGGTTGCCGACCAAGGCTATAGAACCCAATCTGTCCTGTTATTTGACTCATAGGTAAAGGGAAAAGAAATCTATTATATTATTATGTAGTGATTAGTGGGGGATCGGTTTTCTATTGTTATGAAGTAATAAACTGATCCCCCACTTTATGAACAATATAAGCCTTAATCATTATTCCAATTATTATATTCAGTCAGTCAGTTAAGTGCCATACGTATTACACGCTTGGGCGATCATGTCTCGCAAGAGACATGACTGAATGGGCAGAAGATTATCCCGCAGTAGGTTGCCATTGCTTTATGCGGTAGACTGGTTGCCGACCAAGGCTATAGAACCCAATCTGTCCTGCTATTTAACCCATAACTGGAAGGAAGAGACGGATTAATACATTTCCCATTGCGCATAAGTGACTACAATGGATTCAACTGGAATTCGAACTCGGCTCCCCGTTCCGAGCCGATATCCACTGTACCACAACGCACGTCCTAACCCAAAAGGGTTGATATGCTAGTAAAACAAACAATATGTTATTTTTTTAAATACTGCTAGATGTCTCACCACTCTCCTCACCAGAAATGCTTGGTGATAGGCCGGTTTAGTCTCTGATGACATGACAATGCGGTAGTTATTATTAGGTTTTATGGTATCAATTTCACCCTACAGAAAGAATTATCATCAATTTCACCCTACAGAAAGAATTATCATCAATTTCACCCTACAGAAAGAATTATCATCAATTTCACCCTACAGAAAGAATTATCATCAATTTCACCCTACAGAAAGAATTATCATCAATTTCACCCTACAGAAAGAATTATCATCAATTTCACCCTACAGAAAGAATTATCATCAATTTCACCCTACAGAAAGAATTATCATCAATTTCACCCTACAGAAAGAATTATCATCAATTTCACCCTACAGAAAGAATTATCATCAATTTCACCCTACAGAAAGAATTATCATCAATTTCACCCTACAGAAAGAATTATCATCAATTTCACCCTACAGAAAGAATTATCATCAATTTCACCCTACAGAAAGAATTATCATCAATTTCACCCTACAGAAAGAATTATCATCAATTTCACCCTACAGAAAGAATTATCATCAATTTCACCCTACAGAAAGAATTATCATCAATTTCACCCTACAGAAAGAATTATCATCAATTTCACCCTACAGAAAGAATTATCATCAATTTCACCCTACAGAAAGAATTATCATCAATTTCACCCTACAGAAAGAATTATCATCAATTTCACCCTACAGAAAGAATTATCATAAATTTCACCCTACAGAAAGAATTATCATCAATTTCACCCTACAGAAAGAATTATCATCAATTTCACCCTACAGAAAGAATTATCATCAATTTCACCCTACAGAAAGAATTATCATCAATTTCACCCTACAGAAAGAATTATCATAAATTTCACCCTACAGAAAGAATTATCATAAATTTCACCCTACAGAAAGAATTATCATCAATTTCACCCCACAGAAAGAATTATCAGCAAGTTATCAAAAAGCGAAATAATCTTCGCAGGAATTAAATGAACATCCAGTGTTAGGGACGGCAAGAGAAAATGCAATCCCTAATTATTAATACCTCCGAGATAAGATTACTTCGTGATGACTGTCAATGGGACAGACTGCAAGAGAACAAAAGATATCGACAGGTGCTACTAGAATTTGAACCAGTTTTTGCATTTACATTGTCTCTAACAAAGGCGCTGGTTTAGACGAGAATGTTGGAGAAATCCCAGTTCAATTACATTAACGACCCCACCCACATTTCCACAGAGAATCAACCCCAGCTCTTTTCCTTTGGCCTCGGCTCGTAGCCAAATTCATCTGTCAGAAGCAGGTACCTTGGGATCGAAGATACGATAGAAGCTAGGCATTACTTCCCGTAATGATGTTGCTCGCATGGTAGGATGGCCATGTTTATCAATATTCTTATTGACTTGTTTTAATGACGCCTATGAATTAATCAGATGCGCAGAGCTTTTACTATTTGGGGAGTAAGGTGGTTCGGTATTGCCCGGGATATAGTAAATCATAGCTATAAACAGCCTGACTAAAGAGAAACGTAAAACAAAAGAAAACTATTCGATATTTTTTACTACCTCTTTCTTCGACAATGATTGCCTTCGCTGCATTCTACGATGTCGCCGCGTCGATCGACTGCCAACAGTAACTCTACGGCGGCGTCTGAATCTCCGACCTCTTCCACCCGTCCTTCTTCAGCGTCGCCTGCGATGGTTCGGGCACGCAGCTAGACGTCCGGATGGAGAGCTCATCCGCGATGTCCTTAACCCTTCTTCTCTACCTGATTGGCGCAATCGTGTTGGTGGGCAGCTGAAGACGTGGGCAACGACTATCAAGGATGATCTGGCAGCGCTATCGGGCCCACAAGTAGTTGGTCTTCGACGATGGAACCGCGATTGGCTCGCCATTTCGTGTAACCTGGCCCAGGCTCGGCGAACGTGGGCTGCGATGGTCGGAGATGTGGTTTGCGCTCAGGAGAAAGCCGGCTCAACGCGACCAGGGTGAATGCCAAAACAAGTACAAGTCGTAAGTAAGTACTTCTCTTTCCCGTAATAGTTTTTAAATTTCCTGAGTTTTATTTGAATTTTCTTTTGTCATTCGGGTTTGATAACAAAAAGCGCCTCTACAACCATACCTCTTCGTTCAGCTTAGAAAATCACTAAAGTGATATAAGGCTAGCAGACTGTGTATGGCAGTTCAAAGAAAAACATGGAATAAACCCCTGCGTAAAGTGGAACATTGTAAGGAAGATGAAAACAGGAAATAACGGTGGAGATATTTGCTGCACACTGTGCCAGGGGGGAAAATTGGTCATTGTACTTTTAGGATGTGCGTTGTGGTGCAGTGGATATCGACTCGGAACCACAAATCGGGAAGCCGAGTTCGAATTCCAGTTGAATTCATTGCATTCACTTACGCGCAAATACCCTTGGGAAAGGTATTAATCCGTCTCTTCCTTCCAGTTATGGGTTAAATAACAGGACAGATTGGTTTCTATAGCCTTGACAAGCTACCAGTCTACCGCAGAAAGCAATGGCAACCTACTGCGGGATAATCTTCTGCCCAGTCAGTCATGTCTCTTTAGAGACATGATCGCCCAAACGTGTTTCACGTATGACACTTAACTGATTTTTAGAAATAAAGACGAAAATTGAAATAATATCAAGATGTTGGCATTTTAAGAATGAAATCCTGGAGGCTTAAGAACCTGGATGAATCTCTATTTTCCATCAACCTATTACCCCTCTTTGGTAGCAAACAAGTCCCGTTTTTTTCTTCAATATTTTTTCTCTCTTTCTTTCCTCCAAATTATTTTGTCCTCTTCATTTACTCGGATTCTTCCGGTAATAGTATATTTTGGCAGTGACCTGTATTGAATTTTCGTACATGTGCCCGAAGAAACCTAACGGTTGAAACCCGGGTAGCTTAGTGCATATTCCAAAATTTCTAAGATTATATATATATATGATAAAATATAGTTTTAAGGTATGCTATATTTATAGGACAGTGCTCAATATCGGGAATAGAGCGTATGTAAATATAGAAGTGGACATTGAAGTCAACACCCTGGGCGAGAGTATCATGCTGAAACGAAACCGTCAGGCCACGTGCTTCGTCTTTTTGCTCGACTATTTATATATATCGTTGTTGGTTGGTATCATTAGATTTACTTGTGTTTTGTGTGCGTTCATAGTTGTTAACTTGTTTATTATTTACTTTACTTTATTTACTTATTGGTTTGGATTCACTTATTTGACTTATTAGTTTAATTATTCTTGTTCGTTTATATATATATATATATATATATATATATATATATATATATATATATATATAAGAAAAGATTTAAGCAGACACGTTATTGCATGGCAAATTGGAAGTTTAGGCCTATTTCAGGCTAACCATCGTCAGCTTCCGTTTTTAATGTACAGAAGATTTTTACGCGAAAACTTTCTGTACAATAAAAACGGAAGCTGATGATGGTTCGTCCGAAATAGGCCTAAACTTCGATTTACCATGCAATAACGTGTTTGCGTAATGTTTTTTTTTTATATTTGCTCTATATGTATTTATATACATATATATATATATATATAAGCATGCGGTGTAGATATAGAAGAATCCAAAGGAATATCCTATACATACAGTGGTAGGATAAATCTATAAGAGAGCTCTAAATATATATATATATATATATATATATATATATATATGTATATTTAGAGCTCTCTTATAGATTTATCCTACCACTGTATGTATAGGATATTCCTTTGGATTCTTCTATATCTACACCGCATGCTTATATATATATATATATATATATATATATATATATATATATACAAACAAATATTTGTACCCACAGACACAACAAATTGCTAAAAACAATATTGACATCATTGTGCGAACCTGAGGAACCTTACGGACAACACTTTTCAAAGGTCTTCGTTGGCGTTATTATTAATAATAAAACTAGACACTGGAAAAACAACAAAAGTTTACTTACAAATCAGGGGAAACACTTGAATTATTTCGATTAAAATTTACTTTTGAACGAGCTTGCAGCTCAGATTTGTTTTTATTTCGAATGTAGCTGTGTTTTCGAACTTGAAGTGGTTTCCTTCTATTATTATGCTGCATACCCCACATCTTTTTGTTGCATTTGTGGCCCCCTGTGTTGTGTGTTGCTAGAATTTTGATGAGGTTAGTAATTTTTAAAAATTTTTGGGTTAGCTTTTGCTTTTGTTTTAGCTGTCTTTAAGATTTCTGTCATTTTATAATTTTTGTTGCGTAATTCTATGTGTCCTTTTATCTTTGTAAATAATTCTGGATTGTTTTTGTTATGTGTGAAGACATATTCAAGAATGTTTTCTTCTTTTTCATGTATTGCGTTTTGTTTTTTGGCTTCTGGAGAGATTCTAATGGTATTTCTTCTGCCAGTTGGAAACCCTTGTTTATTAGAGGAGTTGGTATCCTCTTATTTGTAATGTTCTTCGTAGTTCCTCTAGGCGTATTTTATGAAGGGTTTTCTCAGCTATTATTGTTCAAATTCCTCGTGCAAGGAAGTAGAGGATGGATTTTAGACAACTTTTAGGGTGGTGACTCTTGAAATGGAGATATTGCTGGGTGTCTATTGGTTTATGGTAAATGTCTGTGATGATGTAATTGTTTTTTTTCATGAGTATGTCTCAGTTTGGCAGTTCATTATAGCTATATTCTAGTGTGAACTTAACATTAAGGTGCAAGTTTTGGAGTAGATTGTGTAGTTTATTTATGTCTCCCCATGTTGATCGCCAAAAGATAAAACGATCATCTAGATATCTCTTCCATGATTTAGCGAATTCTGTTTTTTATGTCTTCCCCATATTTATGTCCTATTTGATTGTAAAGTCTTTTGCTCGTGTGATTGTTAGTATGTTGGTGCTATTGTTGTCCCCATCTCTGTACCTTTTGTTTTAATGTAATTTTGGTTGTTAAATTGGAATGAATTGTTGTCTAAAATTAGTGCTATACCCTGTAAAATAGATTCTTTTGTGAAGCGGGTGGGAAGTATTTCTGAGTGTTTCTCAATTCAAAATGTAATGGCTTGTTTTCCTAGTTCCCCTCCGATCACCGAAGTTAAGCAACATCGAGCCTGGTCAGTACTTAAATGGGTGACCATCTGGGAATACCAGGTGCTGTAAACGTAAGGACCAAGAATGGTCCACCGATCCTCCAGGTTTGGGGGTTGGGTGCAGGGCTAACAACCCTGTCCCGTAAAAAAAACAGTTTGTTACAGAATCAGCAACAAAAGGTTGCTGCCCTATGCACCATCTGGGTGTGATCGATAAATGATGAGTGTGTCTGGTTCTACTTTTTGTGGTATGAAACTTAGGTAATTCTATGCTGTCTCTGATGTAGCTTTTTATTTTTGTGATGTGTGGTAGTAATATTCTATCTCTTAGGTTGCTCAGTCTACTTGTTGGGCAGGCTGGCCTTGCTAGAATGGGTCTGAATTTAAGATCACTAGGGTTTGGGGTGGGAATATACCCAGTGTTTTGTTCCTGAATAGCTGCTTTAATTGTGTTTGATTTATGTATCTTTGTGAGTCCGAAAAAAATGCTGGTTTTTTAAATAAAGTTTGTAAGAAAATCTTTATTTTTGTGTGTAAGGCAGGTTTTTTTTTTCATTTTTGGTGCGATGTTTTCATCTTTATTTTGGTTGATTAATCCCGAGTTATTTTCATCTCCTAGCAAATCGAGAATATTTGTTTTGTATTAAGTTTTATCCAGTATGACTACAGCACTGCTCTTGTCTGCTTCCTTTATTATTATGTCATTGTTCTCATGGGTGTTTTCTGATGCAAATCTTTTGTTTGTGTGTGAGATTTTAACGGGGGTTGTAAGTGTTTTGAAAGTCTGTGTCCTAAAGATTTCAAAGAATATGTTCATTTCATTTGTATTGTTATTCTTATTTAGGAAATATTTAGATTTTTTTTTACTATTGAGCAACTAGTATTATTGTTGTTGTTTAATGTTTCTATAAGTGTAAATTTCCGTTTGAATTCTTTAAGGTCTTTTTTTTTGGTTTGTAAAGTTACTTTTGTGGTGGGACATGAAATAGTTGTTTGTTGTGTGGGTTCGTTAGTGAGTAGTTCGGTATGACTTAGTGAAAAAAATATTCGCGAACTATTTCAAAATATAGTATTCCAAAAACAACAAAAAGAACTAGATGATACGTAGAAATTTCTGGCCAACGAAAGGTGAAAGATTTCCACAACGGAAGAGATTTAACCAGCGAGTGTGAAAAAGAAACAAAAACAAACAAACAAAAAAACAACAACACGCAAACACGCACGCGTATGAACTTTCTAACCTGCTCACTGAACATTTATCTATATATACACGACATTTTCCGCTGTCAGAAAGATAAACGTATCTTGATATGTAAAGCCACAAGTTTTTGCCTGAAGAAAGTCAACTTTGGACTGAAAACTTGTGTAGTGACACAAATACTGTTATGGATTCTTGTTTAGATAACCACACAATATAATAATAACACAAAAAATATATGAGAGGAAAAAAAGTAAGTGTATTGAACAAAAAGATATACAACCTGTACACGGTTAGTAGATCCAGTAATACTTGTTAGTGGAAGTCAAATATATACAAAGAAGTAAGTCCGGTAATAAGTCTATATTCTTGCTGACCAACGAGCGGCGGTTTAACTGCTCTGACAAACACCAACTCTAACAACAACTATATTTAATTGTCCCTCCCAGTAAGGGCAACATGTGACACATGGTCAGTTTATGACTGGGATTTCCGGGCTATATGGCCCGGCCAAAAAATGTCTGTCTATTTTTGCCCAGTCGTGATTCTACCCTTCGGCGGAACCACGGCTGGGTTACTGCTCTCTGCTCGGAAGGCATAGAGCTGACAGTGTTATAGTTGAAGAGTCTCAGCAACTCTAACAACAACTGTATTTACTAGCCTTCCCACGCAAGGCCGGATGTGACACATGGTCATTTTAATGTGGGTATTCCCGGCCATATAGCCGGGCCAAAAATATGTCTGTCTATTTTTGCCCAGTCGTGGTTCTACCCTTCGGCGGAACCACGACTGGGTTATTGCTCTCTGCTCGGAAGCAGAGAGCTGACAGTGTTATAGTTGAAGAGTCTCAGCAACTCTAACAACAACAACCCTTTCTGTGTAGGAAGGATTATTTGTATACCATGGAAGAGTTCATAGAGTGTGTGAAAAGGGGTGACTCCCCAACAAATACCATTATGAACACTTAATATTTTTATACCAAAAGTAATATTAATGATAATAATAATAATAAAAATAACAATTAATCTAAACTTTAAACAAAACGTTCACGACTTCTCGCACATTTTTTATACCATTTTCTTTTGTCGGAACAACCCTATATATATATATATATATATATATATATATATATATATGTGTGTGTGTGTGTGTGTGTTCTTTTACGAGGAATGGACTTTTCATATTGTTATTTTTAATTGCCTGTGGGGACTTCCGGAAAGGATTTAAGTAAGTAGTTAAGTGCGTAGTTAAAGTTAGCTACGAATCAAGCAATAAGCAGCGTAACTGTACCGTTAGGAGTTAATTATTTCTATTTACTGATTATTAACACTTATTGTACATATTGTTCTTGTTATACTAATACACTGTTTAGAACCTATCTTCTGTTTTCCGTGTCTTTACTTCCGATTAAACTGGTCACTTCAACTTTTTGGCGAAGTTTCGTCAGAACAACTCCACAACAAATTGGCGACGAAGATCCACAACAATATACATACATATAAACATGCAGTGTGGATATAGAAGAATCCAAAGGAGTATCCTGTACATACAGTGGTAGGATAACTCTCTAAAAGTGCTCTAAATATATATGTATATAAATACATACACAGCAAATATAAGAAAAAAAAATAGGCAGACACGTTATTTCATGATAAATTATGATTAAATTATTTCATGATAAAGTATGGCCTATTTCAGGTGAACCATCATCAGCTTCTGTCTTTATTATATATATATATATATATTCGTGCAGCAACCTCTCTGTTATGCATGTTTTATTAAAAATGGCAGAAAAGGTATTATGGGTGTTTTTATGTAATTTTTTATGGAATCTTATGCGGTTGATTTTTGTTACCATAACTCACACCCTTGAAGATGATCTCGAAAAGAGATTGAAATATCTTGGGTACCTTGAGAAATAAATGATAATAATATCTGTCAACGTAAGAGCTCATTTCTGACATCTTTGAATTATAATACGCGAAAGATTATCCGTGAGTATGATCGGATTTTATTAAAAATAAGCAGACACAATGTTTGTAATTGATTTAATCTGACACACACACACACACACACACACACACACACACACACACACATATATATATATATACACTGCTGGCCGTAATTATTAGGCCACCCCAGTGTTTTAAAAAATAATTTCATATTATTTTTTAGTGTTTATTGCCAAGTGAATAATTGAAAACGAAAATAGAATGGTTCTTTTGTTTATACTGCACAATAACAGGTGCATCAAAAGAATTTATAAATATTTAATAATTACTTATATTGCAGTTTCATCAATGAAAGAATGAAGAAAATTTAGGGTGATTCGGACGAGTTCATCTTTGCTTCCTTGCCTTGTAAAATTTTCCAAAGTAATAACAACAAAAGAACCATTCTATTTTCATTTCGCAATAAATACTAAAAAATAATATGAAATACATAATTTCTTGAAAAAAAAAACTGGGGTGGCCTAATAATTATGGCCGGTAGTATATATTTCATTTGAGCTGAATAACCTGTGGGTATATATATATATATATATATATATATATATATATATATATATTCTCACAGTAATTCTAAGATTGCGTTGTGCACAAAACTCTGAGTGGTGCTACTCTGAGAAAAATGTGTATTTATCTATCTAAACTTATCTATAAATGGAACTTTGTCTGTGTGTGTGCGTGTGTGCGTGTCCGTTACCTATAGACTCCGAAACGGCTGAACCAATTTTCTTGAAAATTTAGACAGTTGTACTATAAGCGTATGTAAGTGTTCTTAGCTAGGTTTTGTGCCGAGGTATCCCCGATAAATAACGAAAATCGATAATCGAATAAATCGGGTTATAGAAAGAGTGGTCCGATTTTTATCAAATTTGATAAGAAACGATATTCAGAAGTTTCAAAGTTGTAGTTCTTACAATATTGCAGAAAATCGATAATATATATAAAAGGCAAAATGTTTGTGTGTGTGTCTGTTTATCTGCCTGTATGTTTTTTTTTTCAGTCCTTTTATTTTAGTTTTTGCTTCGGGTTTGGCTCTAAGTAGGTATAATTGTAGTTCTTAGTCTCAGCCATGATACCATTTACTCAGAGGACTTATTTAGCCTTCAAAATTCAGTTTACGACGAAAAAAAACTTATTTGATATTGATACCAGGAAATCAAAATTTGACTTACATCCATTCATTCTTTCTTTCAGTCTACGGTTTCGCTTTAACTAGAAACAACTGTTACTTTTTAGTCTTTGGTGCCAACGTCCAAAGAGTCTGAGCTCCAGGACCATGGATTAGTTTAAAAGTTTTCATTACACCCGAGCAACGCCGGGCCTATACTGTTAGTATATATATATATATATATATATATATATATATATATATATATATATATATATATATATATATTAGGTGCGATTGGTAAATTGTCGCAATTATTTTATTGTTTCAAATATTCTTTAGGCTGAGTCTGAGCTCCAGGACCATGGATTAGTTTTAAAGCTTTCATTACACCCGAGCAACGCCGGGCTATACTGCTAGTTAATATATAATTTACAGCTCAGTTATATTGCATCGATCACTATTTATTACCACCAGCACTCAATGGACGAGATTATGCATATACAGTAAAATATGACTATAAACATTGTCATAACCTAACGATGAAATTTGATTACGCCAATTATTCAAATGAAAAATGCCTGTCTGCTTAGAAAATTACCATTCAATATTTTGTTTGAGCATTGACCATCCGTTGAAATGAAAAATCTTTAACTTTCTAAGTCTTCAACCAGGCTGACCTATTGCAGTAATAATATTCTGCGAGTATATTAACCATTGCTCCACAGGAAGGCGATAAACTTATGAGCGCTTAGGTCTTCGTTAGGAGGAAACGCTAGCAAAAAATGAGATTAAGTAATGAAAAATACAATTTAAAAGCCAAAATTTGAGTGCGGAACCAACCTTGACCCTAAAACGTCAGTAAGAAAAGATTAAGGGTTCCTTATACAAATTATCTTGGGAAGATAAAATAATGAGTTGTCAGATACCAGCGATTAAATTATGTATCTGTCTGTTGTTGAGTTCTCTATCAAAAGCTTTCAGTAACAATCAGGGAAATGTTCACAAACAATAAGAAAGAGCAGTATTTCAACTCCCTAATTATAGAGGATGTGCGTTATGGTGGAGTGGATATCGACTCGGAACGACAAATCGGGGTGCCGAGTTCGAATTCAGGTTGAATTCCTTGCATTCACTTACGCACAAATACCCTTGGGAAAGGTATTAATCCGTCTCTTCCCTCCAGTTATGGGTTAAATAATATTGGGTTCTATAGCGTTGGCTAGCAACCAGTCTACCGCAGAAAGCAATGACAACCTACTCTTCTGTAAAGCCAGTTATGTCTCTTTCGAGACATGATTGCCCAAAGTGTGTATCACTTAACTGACTGACTGAATATAATAGTTGAAAGCATGATTAAGGCTTCTACTGGGCATAAAGTGGGAGGTCTGTTTTATATTGTTATGTCGTAATAAACTGATCCCCCACTAATTACTACTTAATAATATAATACATCTCTTCCCCCTCTAGCTAAGAGTCAAATAACAAGAAAGACTGGATTGTATAGCCTTGGCTGGCAGCCAGTTTACCGCAGAAAGCAATGGCAACCTACTGTGGGATAATCTTCTGCCCAGTCAGTCATGTCTCGAGAGAGACATAATCCCTGAAGCGTGTATCACGTGTAGCACTTAACTGAATGTGAATTATAGAGTACTGTTATGTAGAATCAGTCCTCCTATATGGCAGTAAATGATGAATACTCTCCAGACAGACGAACAGAAGGCATCAGAGATGTTGTTCTACAGAAGGATGCTGAAAATACCACGTGAGCAATGAGAAAGTATTAAGGAATACGGAAAGAAATAGAGTCAGAAAAAAGGGGTTAAATTTCTGGGATAAAGAATGAGGAAAGAGGGTATGGAGAATGTGAAACTCAAGATATGAATGAAGACAAATATTATTTAAAGCTACGAAGAATAGGAAGTTGCGGAGAGCCATGATAGCCCACGTCTGTTCCAAACTACAGTAGTATGTTTGGTATTGAGTAGCTATTTTTCAAGTCACATCAAACGATGGTATAAAGATGACGTGTTAGAACATTTCTTGATATCTGCGGTTATTTTTTTTTTCTGTTGCTATGAGCGAAACTAAATCTAGTATTATAATAGGCGAATTTATTATGTTGATGTGATTAGCAAGTTTTTGGGAAATAAACATGAAATGATAATTCCAGCTTGACTGGGGAACCCTGGAGTTGTAGACGGGTTACACACACACACACACACACACACACACACACACACACACACACACACACATATATATATATATATATATATATATATAGCCATCCGCAGACAGATCTGTTTCGCTGTATTACAGCTCATAAGTACGGTTTAGACTCCGGTCGCTTCCTAACCCAGGATTGAAACCCGAATTGGCGTCAGTCGGCGATTCTACCCCTAGGCCACGAGCGTCCAGTAGAAGAAGGTAGGCTTTTTTGCTCGTATAAACACGCCCAATAGCTAGAGTGCTCCAATTCATTATCGAATGAGCGGTGCATAAATGCCGGAGTAGCTACTGTTTACAAAGTCTACCACTCTTCCAGAGTGCTCAATCAGGGTGTGAGGAGCGTATATATATATATATATACGCTACCGGCCATAATTATTAGGCTAACCCAGTTTTTTTAAAAAGAAATGATGTATTTCATACTATTTTTAGTAACCATAAGACCATCGTAAACTATAGAGTTAGTTAGACATTTCTTTTGTAATGAACACACAATCGGTTTTTGACAATTGCCAGTTTTGGGGTTAGTATCTTTAATTTTTTAAGATGTTGTTGTTTACTTAGGTATATTTGTATATATTAGTTTCAAATTATATTAATTACGTTTTTTGATTACCATCTCAAAGTTGTCTATATTTAAATTAAATTGAAAAGGTGGAGATTATTGTGAAGTAGTGTTTTGTTCAGCCGAATATTAATATGATCACGTCATAAGTCCTGTCACTAATTGGGTCATAAGCGTGAAACATATGTACTGAACCCATAGCAGCTGGTGTGTAACAAGGGCAAGATAGCCTGTCTGAGACCATTCTTCTTCAAACTGATTGTTGCATTCAGAGGTTTCCTTCGTTTAGGCTCGTTGCCACTTCAAAGGAAGAGAGACCAATCAACCCTGTTATTTACTCCATAGAAGGGAGAAGGGGAAGGGAGAATGGATGGCTTCATGTATTTTATCAAGTTTAAATGTAAAGCCAATTTTAAATGTAAATTCAATAGTCATCTCCTATCTCACTAACTTGCCTCTTCTTTCTCATGCTCCTTTCTCCGTCCACTCCACTCTCATCAGTATTCTCATCCTTCTCTTGCCCACTTCCTGACACCCCCTATAACCTGTCCCTCTTTCTCATAGCTTTCCTCCTACGTAACCCCCTGCACAACAGTGGCAGTAAAATGCCTTGCTTGGAGCGATATGATTATAAAAAAAAGTCATCTCCTATCTCACTAACCTGCATCCTCACTCTTTTCTCCGTCCACTCCACTCTCATCAGTGTTCTCATCCTTCTCTTACCCCCTTCCAGACATCCCCTATAACCTGTGACTCTTCCTCATAACTTTTCTTCTATGTAACCCCCTGCGCACCAGTGGCAGTAGACTGCTTGGGGCGATTAAAAAAAGTATATTTTTACGAAAGTAAACGTAAGGAACTCTGATTTCTTTTTTTAGACTCGCGCGTACCGTGTTAATGAATCTCGTTAACACAACACGGTAAATATCAAATTTCATTTAAAGAAATGTTCACTACTTGAAATGTCGGGCTACGATTGATCGAAATGCTTGATTTCTGATTGAAGGCGATAATATTTTCGTGAATTTAAATTCTTTGACCAATTGTAAACCCCCACCTCCCTATATTTTAGGTTTGGATTGTTTGCTTAACGGCATATCAATTCCTTATTTAATACCGGATTTTTATTTTCTTGCAAGCTTTGGTAATTTTGTTTTACTATGAAAATGCATTGCTGGTAATTTTTCTAATATTTTCATGATTTGACACCATTTTGGGAATTTATTTTTCTATAGTTGTGACCCTAACAAGTGATAACACCCCGGGTCAGGGTGGACCTGGGAATAACAGCAATTAAAAGGTCTACAGCAATTGCATTATTCGGAATATGGTCCTCATCTTTATTGCCATTTGTATGACGTTTAATAATAGATCATTCTATCTATCTAAATCTAAACTTATTTATAAATGGAACTTTGTGTGTGTGTGTGGGGGGGTTATAGAAGGAGTGATGTGATTTTAATCAAATTTGATACACTCATAGACAAAGACATAAGAAACGATATTCAGAACTTTCAAAGTTGCAGTTCTTACAATAGTGCAGAAAATCGATAATATATATAGATATAAAAGGCAAGATGTTTGTGTGTGTCTGTTTATCTGCCAGTATGTCTGTATTTTTTTCAACCCTTTTATTTTAGTTTTCGCTTCGGGTTTGGCTCTAAGTAGGTATAATTGTAGTTCTTAGTCTCAGCCATGATACCATTTACTCAGAGGACTTATTTAGCCTTCAAAATTCAGTTTACGACGAAAAATACTTATTTGATATCGATACCAGGAAATCAAAATTTGACTTACATCCATTCATTTTTCTTTCAGTCTACGGTTTCGCTTTAACTGGAAACAACTATTGCTTTAAATAGTCTTTGGTGCCAACGTCCAAAGAGTCTGAGCTCCAGAATTACTTTTAAAGTTTTTATTACACCCGAGCAACGCCGGGCTATACTGCTAGTTTGTCTATATTTCTGAGATGAGCTAGTATTTACAGTATTTACATTATTCGGACTATTGTCCTCATCTTTGTTGCCATTTCTACGTCGTTTAATAATAGATCAGTATTTACATTAGTCTGATTATTGTCCTCATCCTTGTTACCATTTGTACGACGTTTCGGCCGTTGTATGCTACGGCTTTCTTCAGGTGCTAGGAAATTCGAACCTTTATTGTAGTCCCTGGTGTATATGAACCCCATTCCTTGCGTAATGCCTCGATTGGAAATCATGAGTTATCTCCCTCTAACTTTGCAAGTTACTTGTTCACCAGTGCTGTAGCCTGGCATTGAACTCACAACTCTAAAAGTCAAGTCAGGAACTAACCAACATCTATACCCACTGGGCCATGTGTCATGTAATAAAGGGTTCGGTTCGAAATTCCTAGCACCTGAAGAAGTCCGAAGCGTACAACGGCCGGAACGTCGTACAAATGGCAAGAATGATGAGGTTAATAGTCCGAATAATGTAAATACTGTAAATACTACCTCATCTCAGAAATATAGACAAATAGAATGATCTATTATTAAACGTCGTACAAATGGCAACAAAGATGAGGACAATAGTCCGAATAATGTAAATACTGTAAATACTACCTCATCTCAGAAATATAGACAAATAGAATGATCTATTATTAAATGTCGTACAAATGGCAACAAAGATGAGGACAATAGTCCGAATAATGTAAATACTGTAAATACTACCTCATCTCAGAAATATAGACAAATAGAATGATCTATTATTAAATGTCGTACAAATGACAACAAAGATGAGGACAATAGTCCGAATAATGTAAATACTGTAAATACTACCTCATCTCAGAAATATAGACAAATAGAATGATCTATTATTAAATGTCGTACAAATGGCAACAAAGATGAGGACAATAGTCCGAATAATGTAAATACTGTAAATACTACCTAATCTCAGAAAAATAGACAATAATTAAGAGGTCATTTCACACTTCTCAAAACCTCTCGACCAGAGGCCTTGTTGCCGGATGTAGTTTATCGTCATACCCAGGACATGTCAACGGTTTAGGTAATCTCTCTTAACCGCTTTGAAACAGTTTAATCTGTAGCCTTCAGTAATCATAATGAATTTTTAATGAATCACTTTTGATTTGTAATATGCAGTAACAAGTTCACATACAGAAATACAACAAAATTTGGGGGTGGGGGTCAAACACAGTTAACCTTTCTTTTCAGTAAGCTTTACTTACAGCCCGATTGTTAATAAGTTTTATTCTCACCGATTTCTCTAATTTTATCACCTTTTACGAAGTCAAATTTAGTAAATCTCTGTTTCGTATTAATACCTTTAGATACGTCATTATTTTATTCACAACTTATTTCTAATTTTTGCTTTTATTATTACCCACGAATTTTAACTTAAACTCTCTCTCTCTCTTTCGTTCGATCATTGACAACTCCTGTTATCTAACTGCTTCCTGATCATTTCCCTTGTCAGATTCTGGGATTAAGTGAAACGATCAATGAATTACAACGTCTGTACGATGCTACAGACGTTTTGTCGATTACTGATTTGTTTGTGAGCTGCCAATGGCCTGGCGCCAATAGCTTAGGTCGAACTCAGAACTAATATTCAAAGAAGCAGTTCACCAGTCGAAGTATTATAAAGCTTCGGAAAGGGAGGAAGAGATAGATAACTAGCTAGCTAGCTAGATATATAGATAAAGAGACATATATATATATATATATATATATATAAAATTATTTATAAATGGAACTTGTGTGTGTGTAAATAATTTTCTGCACTATTGTAAGAACTGCAACCTTGAAACTTCTGAATATCGTTTCTTATGTCTTTGTCTATGAGTGTATGAAATTTGATTAAAATCGGACCACTCCTTCTATAACCCGATTTTTTCGATTATCGATTTTCGATATTTATCGACGCAAAACCTAGCTAAGAACACTTGCAGACGATTATAGTACAACTATGTAAATTTTCGGAGTCTATAGGTAACGGACATACACACAGAGACACACACAGAGACAAAGTTCCATTTATAAATAAGTATATATAGATCCTTTTTTGTCACTTTCTTCAGCTACCTTCTGTTGGACGTCTTGTAGTTTCCTTTCCGTGTCAGCAATCAGCACTGTATCGTCTGCGTATCTTATGTTGTTCAAATTGTGGCCTCCGATGACAAATCCTGGCATAACATCTAGGCTCCTCAAAATAGTCTCGCTGTACATGTTGAACAGATCCGGTGAAAAGACACATCCTTGTCTTACGACCCTTTCTATCTTTGTATATCTGCTGACTTCGTTATCTGTACGTATGCTGGCAGTTTGCTGCCAGTAGAGATTCTTAATTCTCTTATATCTTTCCCAAATATGTCGAGGTTGCTCAGCATCTCCATCAATTCTTTGTGGAGTATTTTTCGAACGCTTTTGCATAATCGATAAAACATAGGTAAAAGTCTTTCTTCATTTGTATTGCTCTTTCAGAGAGCATCCTAATCATAAATATGGCGTTCCTTGTTCCGGTGTCTTTGACGAACCCACACTGTTCTTGTTCTATCCCTGGCCTGATTCTGCTTCTCGCTCTATTCAGTTTTGTAATATGACTCATTAAACTGATACGAATGCATTAGATGTTTTTAAAAATGGATTCAATAAAGTTTGGTGATGTATGATAATGTTTTTTTTTATGTGTGTTTATAGTTGTTAATATAGTTATTAGTAGGTTCTTCGTAAAAATTAAGATTAAAAAAAATAGGATGACGTTAGAGAAATCAAAGTTATGACCAGTGTTTTTTCTGAGTTTTAGTAGTGAGTTTAAATGGTTGTCAAAACGTTCTTTTCTATTCGTAGATATGGGATTTAGATTTTGTTATGTCCGAGTTCGAATTCCAGTTGAATTCTTTGCATTCAGTTACGCGCAAATACCCTTGGGAAAGGTATTAATCCATCTCTTCCCTCCAGTTATGAGTTAAATAATAGGACAGATTAGGTTCTATAGCCTTGGCTGGCAACCAGTCTCTCGCAGAAAGCAATTGCAACCCACTCCGTGATAATCTTCTGCCCAGTCAGTCATGTCTCTTGCTAGACATGATCGCCCAAAGCGTGTATCACGTATGCCACTTAACTGACTGCTTGAATATAATAGTTGGAAACAATAAAGATCTCTACTGGGCATAAAGTGGGGGATCAGTTTTATATTGTTATGAAAAAATAAACTGATTTCCTAATAATTACTACTTAATAATATAATACATCTCTTCCCTCTCTAGCTATGAGTCAAATAACAGGACAGATTGGGTTCTATAGCCTTGGCTGGCAACCAGTCTACCGCAGAAAGCAATGGCAATCTACTGCGGGATAATCTTCTGCCCAGTCAGTCATGTCTCTTTCGAGACATGATCACCCAAAGCGTGTATCACGTATAGCATTTAACTGACTGACTGACTAATGTTCAACTAAATTCGTAGATAAGTAACTTTTTACGCTGTAAACAATTTATTTTATCTATTATCCCAAACTATCTATCTATCTGATTTTTCACACTCCACCCACGTCTATTGAACAGGTGAAGAGGCTCATCCCTTGTTCCTTGTTTAGGATGTGGTTTCCGGCTTTCTTTTTTCCAATCTTTTCACTCTTTTCTTTTTTGTTTTTTATTTGGAGTAGATAGACTAAACTATCGCCCGGTTCACACTCCACCCGCGTCTATTGAACAGGTGAAGAGGCTCATCCCTTGTTCCTTGTTTAGGATGTGGTGTCCGGCTTTCTCTTTTCCAATCTTTTCACTCTTTTCTTTTTTTGTTTTTTATTTGGAGTAGATAGACTAAACTATCGCCCGGTTCACACTCCACCCGCGTCTATTGAACAGGTGAAGAGGCTCATCCCTTGTTCCTTGTTTAGGATGTGGTTTCCGGCTTTCTCTTTTCCAATCTTTTCACTCTTTTCTTTTTTGTTTTTTATTTGGAGTAGATAGACTAAACTATCGCCCGGTTCACACTCCACCCGCGTCTATTGAACAGGTGAAGAGGCTCATCCCTTGTTCCTTGTTTAGGATGTGGTTTCCGGCTTTCTCTTTTCCAATCTTTTCACTCTTTTCTTTTTTGTTTTTTATTTGGAGTAGATAGACTAAACTATCGCCCGGTTCACACTCCACCCGCGTCTATTGAACAGGTGAAGAGGCTCATCCCTTGTTCCCTGTTTAGGATGTGGTTTCCGGCTTTCTCTTTTCCAATCTTTTCACTCTTTTCTTTTTTTTTCAATTGGAGTAGATAGACTAAACTATCGCCCGGTTCACACTCCACCCGCGTCTATTGAACAGGTGAAGAGGCTCATCCCTTGTTCCCTGTTTAGGATGTGGTTTCCGGCTTTCTCTTTTCCAATCTTTTCACTCTTTTCTTTTTTTTTCAATTGGAGTAGATAGACTAAACTATCGCCCGGCTCACACTCCACCCGCGTCTATTGAACAGGTGAAGAGGCTCATCCCTTGTTCCTTGTTTAGGATGTGGTGTCCGGCTTTCTCTTTTCCAATCTTTTCACTCTTACGTAGCCCCCTGCGTTTCAGTGGTGTTGCCGCCTTGCTCGGGGTGATATGATTAAAAAAAAAATCTATCTGTCTATCTGTCTATCTGATTTTTACCGTGAAGTAATTATAACCAATTTAGTCTCATAAGCTATTAATATCGCTGTGAGGTCGAAAATCACTGGATACTCCGCACATGTAGCCTCGTGTCACATTAAACTAAGCTTACTAAACGTCAATAAAAACAACGTGACCTTTTATGCTTTCGTCGGCTAAAGGAAAGCCAGAAACTCGATTATTAGCCTAATCTGATTTGTTGATGAAGACAGAATTCTAAAAGTTAGTATAAATCTCATATTTTTAGATAGAAATAAATTAGTACTTCATTAATATTCCGAATATTTCTATTCTTGTAATTATATCTCGTGATCAACTCAGTATTTCATGACCCAGAAATGGGGATATTCTTCGTTTAAAAATAAGTCTATTAATCCAGAAAAGAAACCGTTCTTTTATTGTTTAATAATATGTTCTATGTGTTCAACCTATCGAAACTTTGATTTTTGCTATTTTTCTGGAAATCGATAACCAGAAATAATTTTTATGTATGCGCCATGATTAGTGGCTACTTGTTGTTTTATTATCGTTGATTTTGTGAATAAATAGTATGTGCTGAATAAAAAAAGTGTGTATTAGTCTGTTGTGGGTCTATGAGTGATTGTTTCTATCTATCTATCTATCTATCTATCTATCTATCTATCTATCTATCTATCTATCTATCAATCACAGTCTGTTAATACCTATCTATCTAGCTATCAATCACAGTCTGTTAATACCTATCTATCTATCTATCTATCTATCTATCTATCTATCTATCTATCTATCTATCTATCTCATTCTGTTCCTATCTATCTATCTATCTATCTATCTATCTATCTATCTATCTATCAGTATAGACCGGCGTTGCTTGGGTGTAATGAAAGCTTTTAAACTAATCCATGGCCCTGGAGCTTAGACTCTTTGGTATCATGGCTGAGACTAAGAACTACAATTATCCCTACTTAGAGCCAAACCCGAAGCAAAAACTAAAATAAAGGGGCTGAAAAAAATACAGACATACAGGTAGATAAACACACACACTCACACAAGCATCTTGCCTTTTATATATATATATATATATATATATATATATATATATATATAATCGATTTTCTGCACTATTGTAAGAACTGCAGCCTTGAAACTTCTGAATAACGTTTCTAATGTCTTTGTCTACAAGTGTATCAAATTTGATTAAAATCGGACAACTCCTTATATAACCTGATTTTTTCGATTATCGATATTTATTGGGGGTACCTCGACACAAAACCTAACTAAGAACACTTACAGACGCTTATAGTACAACTGTGCATATTTTCAAGAAAATCGGTTCAGCCGTTTCGGAGTTTATAGGTAACGAACACACACACAAAGACAAAGTTCTTTATATAAATAAGTTTATATATATATATATTACGGAAATTAACCAATTTTAACGAAACTTGGTCATAAGCAACCGACAATTTGAAATGAATTGTTTGAACATTATTTTTTATCGATACTTGTATTTAAGTAGATATTCTGTTTTTTTTTTTAATTAAACAGTATTATATATTTTTATCTACCGGCCTGATTATTTACGATAAATGTTATTACGAAAATGTGTGCCATTCGGCAGGATTAGAACCTGCGACCCCTATTTACATAGGGGAAGCTACCATTTGATCTGGCAACGTCTTAGACCTCTCAAAAGTGGTAAGATTTTATGGGTTTGAAATTGGGAAGCCAAGTTAATTTTACGACTGATTGTTCACTCTAGCATCCACTGTAACAAACACACACACACACACACACACATATATTAATACATGTTTCATTAAATTATATCGAAGTGTTTTGTCTAATTGTTTTATGTAATTTTTTTTCATATTCTCTGATAAGCTTAATAGCATTATCATTAAATGAAGACAGAAAATTACAATATTGATACACACTTTTTAATAATCCTATCTGAGCTTTCCGCTTACATAAGCCATTTTCAAAGATGTCAAATTACATTATATATTATAAACACGGACAAACAATAATGACAAACTGTTTTTGTTTACAGGGAAGATTTCCAAGCAACAACAAACTCATGCATTTAAGACTCTGGAAGTGAATGTCTCATCACAGCTCATGACGTCACACATGACCAAGCGAGAGTGAAAACAAGAAGTATTAAGTATGGTCATGTGCTACGTTTTCTTTTTTCATTTGAGGATAATGCTAAGCTTATAAGAATATATGGAAAATATTACATAAAATAATTAGACAAAACTTGTCTATAAATATATATATATTTTAATAATCAAATCACCGCAAGCAAAGCATTTTACTGCCACTGTTTTGCAGGGGGTTACATAGGAGTTATGAGAAAGAGGGACAGATTATAGGGAGTGTCAGGAAGTGTATAAGAGAAGGATGAGAATACTGAGGAGAGTGGAGTGGACGGAGAAAAAAGCATGAGAAAGAGGATGTAGATTAGTGAGATAGGAGATGACTATTGACTTTACATTTAAATTCTTGGAGATTGTAGCTGTCTGGAAAACAAGTAAATGGAAGGGAATTCCACAGGCGGGAAATGCGAGAAAAGAAGCTGTTGGAGTAGAATTTGCGTTTACAATTTATTGGTTTCACAGTAAAAGGATGGGACCTAGTTGCTAATCTTGTGGCTCGAGTAAATTTATATAGAGGGGGCACCAGTGAGCTAAGGTCATCGGAGTAGAAGCCGTGAAAGTATTTGTAAAAGAGACACAAGGAAGCCACAGTACGCCGGTAAAAAAGTGACTGTATCCGAGCTACCAAGTCAGAATTGTGCAGGATTGTTTCAGACGCAAAAAAAACAAACTTTCTGGCCCTATACAGAGAACTGGCTTTCTTATCAGCGGATTTAGCTATGGATTCTATATATTCATTTTACTTGGGGTCTGTTGTCAGAGTTAAGCCGAGGAGGCGCAGTGTTTTATTTTCAGGGAGAGTAGCCTGATCCATGCTAATGGATATTATTTAATGAAACATGCACTAATGAAAATATGCTTCCTAAACACACACACACACACACACACACACATATATATATATATATATATATATATATATATATATATATATATAGTGTTCAGTTGTCATCATTTTTGAAAATAAATGGTTCGGCAGAGAATTGAATTTAGATTTCTAGATTCAAAATTCAGAATGCTAGATATAGTTTTATTGAACCAACTGTAGTTCGAATGTATCCTTATGATAATAAATTATAACTAAAGACCTAGAAAATGCAAATATTCTATCTGTATTTGAAACTTATATCACTAGATTCAGAATCTTGTAATTATTACATCATAGATCCGACGCCCGTTACATGTTCTGCTTATGTGAATTAGTTTTGTAATAATAATATATATATATACTTAATGACAAACTCCTCATTTTTAGAGTACATCCGTCTGACTAGCTCATCCTGTTGCAGACACCTGCTCAGGCACTCTTGTATTTGTTCAGCATCTACATAACGATCTCTTCTGCCGTTTATACTGTTACTTTGCTGAGAGGATCCTAGTTATTCTGAGAGAGAGAGAGAGAGAGAGCGTGTGTGTGTGAGAGAGAGAGCGTGTGAGAGAGAGAGATCTTGAGAGAGAGAGCATGAGAGCGAGAGAGAGAGAGCGTGAGAGAGAGAGAGAGCGTGTGTGAGAGAGAGAGATCTTGAGAGAGAGAGCATGAGAGCGAGAGAGAGAGAGAGCGTGAGAGAGAGAGAGCGAGAGAGAGAGAGAGAGCGTGTGTGAGAGAGAGAGAGATCTTGAGAGAGAGAGAGCATGAGAGCGAGAGAGAGAGAGAGAGAGCGTGAGAGAGAGAGCGTGAGAGAGAGAGATCTTGAGAGAGAGCGTGAGAGCGAGAGGAGAGAGAGAGAGAGAGAGAGCGTGAGAGAGCGTAATCTGGGAGGATCAGCAATTTGAACAACGCCAGCACGCTCCCACTCTCGGCCACTCCTGTGACTTTTCACTAGTACAACAGGGTTCTGGGCATGACAGTAAACTGCATCCGGCAGGCCTCTGATTGGGAGGTTGTGAAGAGCATGGAACCACCTCTTAATCGCTGTTGTTTCCAGGTTCACCCTGACCCTGAGTGGTAGCACCTGTTAGGGTCCCAACTATGGTTAAATAGTTAACCCCCAAACTGGGGTCAAAACACTATGACAGTATAAAAATACTCTTTTATATATATATATATATATATTGATAGACTTTTATAGAAAAATATACATTTTTGAAAGAAAAATATTACTAACAATAAATTTTTGAAGAAAAAAAATATCATAACACATTTTCGAAGGAAAAAAATACTAGAAGACATTTTCAATTTTCTAAAATAAAAAAGAATGAGAACAAAAAATTTTCATTAAAATCTAGATCAACCTTCTCAGTATAACTGGACATTAAAAGAAAAATATCTCCTCCCCCCACCGCTAGCGATTTGCAAAAAAACAATGTAGTTTATAAATTCAAATGCCCCTTTCGAGAATGTATCTCTAACAAACTACATTGGCTCTCAAGGCGTCTTACACTACACTTAAATGACAATTCCAACATATTCCGACATTTAAAACACCACGGTTATCAACGCACACTTCTCAGAAAACACTTGTTGAAAATACATGTATACTTAGACAAGAAAATAATAAACCAAAACTCAAAATCCTAGAAGCTATCTACATAAAACAGCTTAAACCTAGCTTAAATAAAATAAATTTCGATATCTCTACTAACATACTCCAATGCCTTTAATCGACGGGCGATGTCATAGTTACTACTCTTACTCCCTCTACCCATAGCAGTAGTAGCTCGCAGACCATACCCCTCATGCCACTATACCCTCATGTAACCAAGAACCATACCACCACCACTTTGTCACCGTCTTCGGTCATCCGCCACCTTCAAAATGGACTTGTCTCTATGTTTAATTCACTTTGTTTAATTCTACTTTGTCAATAACTTACATGTTCATTCTTTGATAATGGCATATGTAAGCCGAAAGCTCAGACCGGATAAAATATCAACAATTACTGCGATTTCTTGTTGTCTTTTAACGATAGCACTATCAAGCTTATCAGACTATACGGAAGGATCCTGCATAAAATAAATCGACAAAACTTGTTTATATTATTTAATGAAACCTGCATATATATATATATATATATATATATATATATATATATATATATATATATATATAATCTCAATTAAGTTTTTTTACAAATGAATGTAATGTCTTATGATTGGTACAAAGGTGGTTAAAAATGTTCATAGCAGTAATTGCCGAAAAGAGTTTGTGCGTATGCATTTGCGTTTGTTTGTTTGTTTGTTAGGAGTGTCCTTGAGGTCTCTGCTTACACCATCGGGTACCGGTCAGTTATTAAGTGGCTCAGTGAACAGTGAAGAAGAAGATGAGAGAGACAGGAGAGGCAACCATAATACGATCGCTTGACGTGTGTCAAGGGATGTGTTAATTACGCTCGTATTTTCTCAACTGGCAATTGTTTTCTTGTATCGTCCTTTTATTTTGTTTTCGGGGCTCCGAACAAGTCATTTGGGAATTCACAACCGGATTTATTTCTGGGCTTTCCATTGGATGATAAACAAAATTCACATCGGCTCGCGAAAAGGGTCCGTAAAAGGAATTAGATATTTATTTTTGGTTTTCCACCGGAACATCTGCGTGGAGCCCAGATGCGCAAAAACCAGTTTTGGTCATTTGCTATCTGGATCTCTGAGGGCAAACATCCGGTACCTCTCTTGCTAGTTATCACCACAAGTGATTCTATTGCTTTTCATCCAGTCAATATAAACACTCCAATTGCAGCTGAATTATCTGAAAGACTGGAGAAAATGGCTTACCTCCGGGACGAACACTGAATTGGACGTGTCTCGCATGTAAAATATTCCCCAAAAGATAATGACGGTTTCACAAGACGTATATATAAATCAGCTAGATCTCGGATAGATTTTCCTGAGAATCTCTTTTAACATATGTAAATTTGAAATGTCAGTCAATATATAAAAAGGCGATTGAGGAAAGTTGGACTACTGTAATGAATAGGAGGTACGTGTTGTTGGATTGTTTGACCTAAGTTCATACCGCCATTTTATTAGTAGAAGGAAAGGATTCTGGACATTTTGGATGTGCGTTGTGGTGCAGTGGATATCGACTCAGAACGACAAATCAAGGAGCCGAGTTCGAATTCTAGTTGATTTTTTGTATTCACTTACGCGCAAATACCATTGGGAAAGCTATTAATCCGTCTCTTCCCTACAGTTTTGGGTTAAATATTAGGACAGTCTACCGCAGAAAGTAATGGCAACCTACTGCGGGTTAATCTTCTGCCGAGTCAGTCATGTCCTTTTCGAGACATGATCGCCCAAAGCATGTATCACGCATGGTAACTAAATGACTGACTAAATATAATAGTTAAAAACATAATTAAGCCTTCTACTGGGCATAAAGTGAGGGATCAATTTTATATTGTTATGAAGTAATAAACTGATTTCCTATTAATTACTACTTAATAATATAATACATTCCTTCCCCCTCTAGCTATGAGTCAAATAATAGGACAGATTTGGTTCTATAGCCTTGGTTGGCAACCAGTCTACAGCAGAAAGCAATGGCAACCTACTGCGGGATAATCTTCTGCCCAGTCAGTCATGTCTCTTTCGAGACTTGATTGCCCAAGTTAATTTCCTGAAATTTCTAGAAATTCGCGAGAGTTCGCCCATATACCTAATTTTAATTAAATTCGGAAGTAATTAAGGAATGCTAATCAACTGTCTTTTTTAAAATTAAACCTTTTTCAGAAAATCTTATCCGAATTGTGAAAACAAAAATGCAATAAAGTTATGCCATTTAGATATTTAGATAAACTTTTAATTGGATTTATAAACTGTAAGGAGATTATAGTTTAAAAAGAAAAACAGTTTTTTCAATGAATAATGTATTTTTACAAGAAGTTTTTTCATTTTTATTAATTTTTTATAATAATAATTTATAAAGATTCAAAAATATTTTAACATTTCCTCCTTCGTCGTTCACGCTAGGTTGTTAAGTTAATCCGTGAAGACTATATTTATCAATCGAAAAATTGAAAAACTTAATACAAATAATCGAGCCATTCAATTTTAATTTTAATTTTAATTTTTAAAATAATTTAAATATTTTAATTGTGCTCGTATGATAACCTGCTTTTTTTTACGTGTGGCCGTACATCATAAAAGGTCACATGTTTCAAAGGTTGCACTCCTTACAGGAAAAAAACAAAACAAAAAAAAACAAAAAACAAAACAAAACTATATAAACATTTTTCGGCAGGGTACAATTCTTTCATCGCGTTTCAGTATTTCCTGTGCCCTACGTTTCAACATTCAACGGGCTTTACAAAATTTAAAGCAAGTTTTATATTTTAATTCCTAATTTCCTAATTTTGTTAAAAAAGTAATTGAGAAATTTACAATTTGTGGAGATATCTAAAAAGAATATGAAAAATAGATATTAAAAATAAAAATGAATAAATGCCATAACATTTCATGGATTATTGAGTTACCTCTGTCATGTTATGCAATTTCATTCTCTGTTATTAAATTGTAAAATTATTTTAAAAGAAAGTTTTATATTCTAATTTTTATTTTTCATAAAACAACTTCAAACGTAAGTACATACAGCTAAACTAACTAAAATTCTATAAAATATTACATAATTTCTGAAAATATTGTCAATTTTTTAATTTTACTATATAGTTAAAAACCAAGAAAACGTTTAAGTTACATAAAATTATGTCAAATTCGTCTTCCATACTTTTTTGACAGCTTCCGTCTTTCATGTCAATTATTGCCTCTGATAACACGATGATAACCCCTGATAACAAGGCTACCGTAATTAAGAAACACTTTTATAGTACATTTCAGGCAATAAGCAAGTAATACTTGTTTCAAATCCGATTAAGGTAAGTTTAATTTGCTAATTTGAATAAAATAATGTACCAGCGACGTATATTTTATTTTTGCAAGATTTTTTAAAACTGAGAATTGGCTTCTGTTTTATAAAATGTGTCGATCAATGAAAAATGGTCAAAAAATTGAAATTTATTTTTAAATCTGAAAAATTTTAGATTACAATCAATACAATTTAGATTTGAAATACAACAGAATATTTTGCTTACTGGAATTAGTAAATTTATTCTCTTGGCTTTCTATTAAAGCTAAAATGAAAGCTTCAAGAACTGTCATTTTTAATCTAGTTATTAGACTCAATGTGCAAAATAGCGTCGAGAACGGGCCCATCACATGATGCATATCACGCTGCAAGTTTGAAGATAACATGAAATAAGAAAACGTTTTAAAAATCCTATCGTCTTGGTGCATAATATTAATTGAAATGGTAAAACGCAGCAGAAGAATTTGAATAAAATGAGTAAAAATGATTCAAAAGCTGTTGAGCCTTTTAAGAACATCTTTGTTAATTACACACATTTTCTTTCATCAAATTCTCTGAAGAACAATGTTTGGGAGAATCAACAAGAAAAGCCGCGAAAATAGCAACAGGTGAAATAAACGTAAAGCACTGGGAAAAAGAAAACGAAGAATTGTGTAAAAACAGGAAAAACAAAGAGAAATCTAGTTTCATGTAGTTTGACATTATTGATTTTCAACCATCGTTCTTTTTTGTTTGTTTAGTGGCATATCAATCGGTTTGGGTCATTTAATGGCCAAATTTAAATACGAAAGTTTAAACGTTATAATGAATTCAAGTAAATTACATCATTTTATGGTTAAACTAGCAGTATAGCCCGGCGTTGCTCGGGTGTAATGAAAGCTTTAAAACTAATCCATAGTCCTGGAGCTCAGACTCTTTGGACGTTGGCACGAAAGACTAAAAAGCAATAGTTGTTTCCAGTTAAAGCGAAACCATAGACTGAAAGAAAAATGAATGGATGTAAGTCAAATTTTGGTTTCCAGGTATCGATATCAAATAAGTTTTTTCGTCGTAAACTGAATTTTGAAGGCCAAATAAGTCCTCTGAGTAAATGGTATCATGGCTGAGACTAAGAACTACAATTATACCTACTTAGAGCCAAACCCTAAGCAAAAACTAAAATAAAAAGGCTGAAAAAATACAGACATACAGGCAGATAAACACACACACACAAACATCTTGCCTTATATATATATATATATATATATGTATTATCGATTTTCTGCACTATTGTAAGAAGTGCAACCTTGAAACTTCTGAATATAGTACAACTTATAGTACAACTGTGTAAATTTTCAAGGAAATCGGTTCAGCCGTTTCGGAGTCTATAGTAACGGACACACACACACACACACACACACACACACACACACACACACACACACACACACACAAAGTTCCATTTATAAATAATTTTAGATTTTAATCAAGCAAGGCGTGAAATCTTGTTTCTCCTTATAAGAAATGAGGATAATCATAGCGAATTGCTCTTTAATTTCTTTTGACAATGTATGCCATATCAGTCTATATTTCTGAGATGAGGTATTGTAATTATTTACATAATTTACATTTCGACTGTTATCAGCAAAACCTGTTTAAAACATTAAAAATATAATATTAAATCTGATAAAAATGGTTAGTGAGACATTAAGTCTACAAATCCCAAAATTTCTGACACATGGCAAATAGTTCAGCAGTTGTGAAAAAAACCTTAAAGATGTGAATTAAATAGTGAGAACTAGGACATCTGGAAGTAGCATGACTCATGGAACGAGAACAATCTTTCCTAGTGAAAGAAATAAAGGATTAAATTCAAAACTTCAATCAACTGAAGAAGGTTGGAGCGTAGACGTGGGTAGACGTGGGTAGAGTGTGAACCGGGCGATAGTTTAGTCAATCTACACCAATTGAAAAAAAGAAAAGAGTGAAAAGATTGGAAAAGAGAAAGCCGGAAACCACATCCTAAACAGGGAACAAGGGATGAGCCTCTTCACCTGTTCAATAGACGTGGATGGAGTGTTTTACTATAGAAATGCATTGGTTATTATTGCTTTAAAAATGTATTGTTTGTAATTTTTTTTATAAAAATGTATTTTTAGTTTCTTTGTATTTTGATTTTTTGTGGGGAGGTTCACTATTTGTGCATAGCTGGGACCACAACAGGTGCTACCACCCTAGACCGGGGGTGAACCTGGGAACAACGGCAATTAAGAGGTGGTTTCACGCTTCTTAAAACATCCAATCTCCGATCAGAGAACTTGCTACCTGATGTAGTTTATCGTCATACCCAGGACTAATCTACCATGAAGAAATCAGTGAAAGGGGGATTTATAAACTGAAAATTTGATCTTCAGATTTTTAAGCAATTTTATTTTATAAATACAGGCAAGATGTTTGTACGTGTGTCTGTCTGTCTGTCCTTTATACAAATCCACAATTTTTATCCGATTCTAACCAAACTTCACATAAATATTCTTTAGGCTTCCGGTAGGTCATGGGCTACTTATTTTTCCGACTTCCCTCGATATCAGAAATCGATATCCCGATATCCTATCGGTTCTGATCAAAATCAGGTTTTCAGCCCTTTTATTTTGATATCGATACGAGGAAATCAAAATTTGACTTACATCCATTCATTTTTCTTTCAATATACGGTTTCGCTTTAACTGGAAACAACTATTGCTTTTTAGTCTTTCGTGCCAATGTCCAAAGAGTCTGAGCTCCACGACCATGGATTAGTTTTAAAGCTTTCATTACACCCGAGCAACGCCGGCCCATACTGCTAGTTATTTCTAATTGGAAAGTTTTACTTTCAGTTTTGTTTCATGTTTATTAATTGATTTAATCATTCATTTTCTACGGCTTATAAACCCTTTGCAGGTTATCTAAAGCCAAAAAATATTAGATTGTAAGAAATGTATTTTTGAAGACGATCATTATTTAGCGATATAAGTCTTACTAATTGATCTATAGTTGGGTAGAGAAGTAGTGCATTATTAACTTTCATATTTTCGCCCAAGTGAATATTTTTTTAATCATTTCACCCCAAGCAAGGCGGTACCGCCACTGATATGCAGGGGGCTACATAAGAGAGTTAACGTTTTAGACAGGAAAAGAGTGATGACAAAGACGAACCAGGTACATGGGGTGAAAGAGAAAGGGCAAGAGAAGGATGTGAACACAGGAGTGAAGACAGTTACGAAAGTAGAGAGAAAGGGAAAGAACAATATACACGGGGTGATGCGGAAAGGGCTGGAGTTAAGTGGATAAGAGATGGGAATTGACATTGCATTTAAATTCTTGGAGGTTATAGCCGTCAGGAAAGCAAATATATGGAAGGGAGTTCCACAGGCAGGAAGCGCGAGAAAAGAAACTGTAAAAGAGTGGGACCTTGTTGCCAGTGTGGTTGCCCGAGTAAATTCTTGTGACGGGTCACCAGTGACTTAAGTTCGTCGTAGAAGAGGCCATGAAAATATTTGTAGAAGAGACTGAGGGAAGCCACATTCTGCTGATGAGAAAGTGGTTGGAGTCGAGCTGCCAGGTCGGGACCAATCACACTACATTTTCTTCTTTGGAGCCTATCGAGAACACTGAGACGAACAGCAAGGGCGCCAGAAAAGAGCACAACTGGAATTAAAACTCGGCTTTCAGATTAGCAATTCCGAGCGATTATAAATGGTACCACCCGTAAATCTAAACTTACAACACCTGGTATTTCCAAGCTGTCACCAATCTAGGTACTGACCAGGCTCGATGTTCCTTAACTTAATCGTTAGAACCGGTGTTTCGTCACGATGGGTTAAAGCATGGTTCAATGTTTGACTGCAGGGCAATATAAAATATTTTATATTTTATAAGCATAATAAAACAAACAAATTTATTTAAATGCAGTCTATTTTTGGCGTCACGTGTGCAATGGACATAAGCAAATTAGAGGGTCAATTGTGCATAAGAATGAGTCTTCTCATCAGGAACAGAGGCACATTCTTTTCTAAAACATTAGACATTAACTTAGGATCAAAGTATAGCATATGTTTTCTCGTTAAACGAGTTGTTATCTAAGCCTAATATAGTCAGTTAAGTGCCATATGTGATACACGCTTGGGCGATCATGTCTTGAAAGAGACATGACTGACTGGGCATAACATTATCCCGCAGTAGGTTGCCATTGCTTTCTGCGGTAGACTGGTTGCCGACCAAGGCTATAGAACCCAATCTGTCCTGCTATTTAACCCATAACTGGAAGGAAGAGACGGATTAATACCTTTCCCAAGGGTATTTGCGCGTAAGTGAATACAATGGATTCAGCTGGAATTCGAACTCGGCTCCCCGGTTTTTCGTTCCTAGCCGATATCCACTGTACCACAAGTGCCGTTCTGTTTTTGTTATCACTGGTTTTCTAGCGGTTATAATATTAAATCATAGACACGTGACGTCTATACGAAATACCCTGAAGGCTGACTTCAACGGTTATTATCATAACAAATCAAAAATGTGGCAGAACGTTAAAAGCGGAGATTGGAAAAGGATGGTCTTCTTTGTCTTATCATAAAACTTAGCTAACCACAATCACTGACCGAAATATACCGCATTATTCCTCACACCAAAACAACATGTTCTTTCTTACCATTCTTGCAACATCTCCCATAATACCCCACAATCTCAATGAAGTCCTAACTAGTCTCCATATGTGCAATTCTTGTCTGTGGAGAGAGGGGAATATGATATATCCCGAAAAGGGATACAGTATAAGAAGATCAGTTGAAGAATGGAACTCCACACCAGGAATAAGAAATACAGATTTATTGTACTAAAGTACAATTAACAATAATACACATATAGACAAGCCACGGTTTGGAGTGGAATCGACTATCGAATAGTGAATGCCTTCGCTAAGGCCTTTCTGTATTTACTAGCCTTCCCACGCAAGGGAAGATGTGACACATGGTCATTTTATAGTGGGTATTCCCGGCCATATAGCCGGGCCAAAAAATGTCTGTCTATTTTCCCCAGTCGTGGTTCTACCCTTCGGCGGAACCAAGACTGGGTTTGTGCTCTCTGCTCGGAAGCAGAGAGCGCCCTCTACCCGAAGGCAGATAGCTGACAGTGTCATAGAGCAGTCAGGCGAATGCCTAAGACCATTCTTGTATTTACTAGCCTTCCCACGCAGGGCCAGATGTGACACATGGTCATTTTATAGTGGGTATTCCCGGCCATATAGCCGGGCCAAAAATGTCTGTCTATTTTTCCCCAGTCGTGGATCTACCCTTCGGCGGAACCACGACTGGGTTTGTGCTCTCTGCTCGGAAGCAGAGAGCTAACAGTGTCATAGAAAAGTCAGGCGAATGCCTAAGAGCTTTTGTATTTACTAGCCATCCCACGCAAGGCCAGATGTGACACATGGTCATTTTATAGTGGGTATTCCCGGCCATATAGCCGAGCCAAAAAATGTCTGTCTATTTTTCGAAGGCTAGAACCACGACAGGGTTTGTGCTCTCTGCTCGGAAGCAGAGAGCTGACAGTGTCATAGAAAAGTCAGGCGAATGCCTAAGAGCTTTTGTATTTACTAGCCTTCCCACGCAAGGCCAGATGTGACTCATGGTCATTTTATAGTGGGTATTCCCGGCCATATAGTCGGGCCAAAAATGTCTGTCTATTTTTCCCCAGTCGTGGATCTACCCTTCGGCGGAACCACGACTGGGTTTGTGCTCTCTGCTCGGAAGCAGAGAGCTAACAGTGTCATAGAAAAGTCAGGCGAATGCCTAAGAGCTTTTGTATTTACTAGCCTTCCCACGCAAGGCCAGATGTGACTCATGGTCATTTTATAGTGGGTATTCCCGGCCATATAGTCGGGCCAAAAAATCTCTGTCTATTTTTCCCCAGTCGTGGATCCACCCTTCGGCGGAACCACGACTGGGTCTGTGCTCTCTGCTCGGAAGCAGATAGCCGACAGTGTCACAGAGCAGTCAGGCGAATGCCTAAGAGCTTTTTTATTTACTAGCCATCCCGCGCAAGGCCAGATGTGACACATGGTCACTTTATATTCGGTATTACCGGCCATATAGCCGGGCCAAAAAAATCTCTGTCTATTTTGCCCTAGTCGTGGATCTACCCTTCGGCGGAACCACGACTGGGTTTGTGCTCTCTGCTCGGAAGCAGAGAGCTGACAGTGTCATAGCGTCGTCAGGCGAATGCCGAAGACCTTTTCCCACGTAGTACCGCTCGTTACCGTCTTTTATAAAGTAGAGCATTCTATTCTCGGGGATGGCAGGATGTCCCACTGTAACAGAATAGAACAACAATTTAAAAACCTAAACCTCAATGTGTATTTACAATATGATAAACTATTTACAAGAAACTAAATAAAATAAAGTTTGTAATACTCCCCACCCACATTCCTTATTTGTTACACGAACGAACTTAAGTCACTGGTGCCCCTGCAACAGGTGTTTACTCGTGCAACCAGATTGGCAACTGGGTCCCACCCATTCACAGTTAGATTAACCAAATGCAGACGACAATTCTACTCCTGCAGCTTCTTCTCTCGCACTTCCCGCCTGTGGAACTCGCTTTCATATTCTTGCTTTTCTGATGGCTACAACCTCCAGGAATTTAAATGCAATGTCAATACGCATCTATTAACCACCTGACTCTAGTTCTTTCACCACCCCGTATATCCTTTCCTTTCTCTCCACCTTTGCAACTGTCATCACACCTGTATTCATATCCTTCTCTTGCTCCTTTCCAACTGGTTCGTCTTCCCTTTCACATAATTCTACATAATCTTTTTACTCTTATGTAGCCCCCTGCACATCAGTGGCATTACCGCCTTGCTCGGGGTGATACGATTAAAAAAAACAAAAAACATTAGGTAACCTGGCTTTTGATCTTACGACCGTGTTCGGGTGTTTTTTGGCTGATGGGGAAGGCGGTGCCTGTACGGATAGATGGTTTCGTTTTATTTTTATTATTCAGAAATTCCCTAGGTTTTTCGAGTTTCTTGAAGTTTTCTAAGATTGATCGTATCTTTGCTGTCTCATGTTCGCGTAGCTAACCCTAACCCTTGGAACTGGTAGAGGAAAGTGGAGTTGTTTATGCCTTTACTCGTTGAGGCTTCCAGGGACGTTGGGGCTGCGTGGAACTTCGTTTTGGTTTTACCAACCACCTGACATTCACCCTTTTCTTTCTCCGCAACTGCACAAGCGGTAAGCAAAAACTTTTTCCGGGAATGAAGACCGACATAAGCCAAAATCAACTCAACGGTTATTTTTTTTTTTTTTTGGTAAAAAAACGTTCTTTGTATGCTTGTTGTCTAACGTGTTTCTAACTTGTAGCAACTCCACTGGTTTTAAAATAGGTCTGATCGCGCCAGTAACAAGCCTTTCAAGGTCAGGACTCGTTGGATTGACTCCAACGGGATTTTTCCGACGACTTGAAGTTCTATATTTAAATTTCTAGACTAGTCCATTTGTGTCGCCTGGGGGTAATATTTACTCTACAGTAGTTTTGAATCCCCAAACATTCTTATTATCTTACATATTCACAGTATAGTGGAAGCAAAAGAACGTCCGGAATTGACCGACCATAATTGTAATTATATATGTCCGTTGAGTCCTGTAAAACAGGGCCCACTTGAAAAGAAGAATGAAAATTAGTTATTTCTCAATAAAAGCAACTCATAAAATATTCATGAAAATCAATCGATATTATCACAGTAATACTGTCTCACACGAACTAGACAAACACCTAATAAAAACAAAATGACATTTATAGATTATTTCGCGAGTTTATAAAAAAAAAACTTTTACCACTTAATTATTCATTCTACTGAATATTTTATTCCTTGGCCGGAGAGCTTTCCCCAATGGCCAATTCTTTTACATTACAAACATTTTCTGATGGATGTGTTTTATGCTGCAAACTTTTCAATTTTTGAGGGGCATGTGTATCGGTTTACATTCGCAAATGAATCATCAATTGTCAGGTAATAATGTAAATGTATGATACTATAATATAATACATATACCAAAGATTTGTGATAGAATAATATAGAACACTAGCAGAACCCGTGGAATTTCCATGGCTGGATAATTATGATTTCCTGGAAGAATTTTACTTTGTCATACTATAAATGATAGTAACGTCTTCAAACATAAAGGTATTGGATTATAAAATAACGATAACACAGTGTGTAATTTTATTAAAATATCTATAAAAGTAATGTCCATAGAAGCTACTTTACTGTAATCTTATATTAAGCGGCGTATGCACAGACCATAACCAAAATATCTATAAAAGTAATGTCCATAGAAGCTACTTTACTGTAATCTTATATTATATTAAGCGACGTATGCACGGACCATAACCAAAATATCTATAAAAGTAATGTCCATAGAAGCTACTTTACTGTAATCTTATATTATATTAAGCGGCGTATGCACAGACCATAACCAAAATATCTATAAAAGTAATGTCCATAGAAGCTACTTTACTGTAATCTTATATTATATTAAGCGACGTATGCACGGACCATAACCAAAATATCTATAAAAATAATGTCCATAGAAGCTACTTTACTGTAATCTTATATTATATTAAGCGACGTATGCACGGAACCAATAACCAAAATATCTATAAAAGTAATGTCCCATAGAAGCTACTTTACTGTAATCTTATATTATATTAAGCGGCGTATGCACAGACCATAACCAAAATATCTATAAAATAATGTCCATAGAAGCTACTTTACTGTAATCTTATATTATATTAAGCGACGTATGCACGGACCATAACCAAAATATCTATAAAAGTAATGTCCATAGAAGCTACTTTACTGTAATCTTATATTATATTAAGCGGCGTATGCACAGACCATAACCAAAATACTGTACACTATTTTATGAAAGATTTTGAAAGAGAAAATGTTTTTTTATATTACTGAAAAATCATGGCTCCCGTGTCCATTGGAAACAGAAACGACCAACTGAGTAATGGCCAAAGGTGTAGAGGCCAGAAATTTCGTTATTAGGTCGCGGGATACAACAGCAAACCTATCTATTTTTACTATATTGTACAGTACACACACATACACACACACACACACACACACACACACACACACACACACACACACACACACACACACACAAAATTACTGCTACAACCACCTGCTTAAGCTGCTACTGCTACGGTAACGCTATAGGCTCTCTCCTCCTACTCTTTCACTCTTTATTACCCTTCCGTTTGGCAAAGGTGAGAGAAAGGCTGAGGAGAGTAGCGTTTATAGATTATAAAAAGATAGAGGGGAAGGAAAAGCTCGTGTAGAGAGTAAGTGTGTTATCTTTCTTCAGTGGCGTAACGGACGGAGGAACTAAGTAACTAATTAAGGAAGGAACAAGCAGAATTATTATATGATAATGATAATAATGTTTTTTATTTCATTGATAAACGTATGAGAGTGTTGTCGCATACTCTACGCTTCTTTCTTTCTTTCTTTCTTTCTTTCTAAGATGAAACAGCTTCTCCGACATACATTTTCCGTCTTTCCTCTTGATCAAAATGGAATATTCAATTATTTAAGAGTAAATGGCAGGCCATAACATATGGACTAAGTAACCAGGGAACTAAAGAAGAAGAAGAAGAACAACAACAACAACAATAATAACAATAATAATAAATTGGCGTCACAAATAATCTTTAGATGTGTATATGAAAGAAGCCCACATCAAATATTTGTAAAAATGAAATATCCTTTTGATACGACCAAATATGTAATAATATTAATAATAATATTAATAATACAGTGGAATCATAGATAGTCTTCAGCTGTGTGCATGATAGAGTATAAATGCTTGTAAAAAATGAAAGGAAGGGTAGTAAAGTGTGAGAGAGTAGGAGGAGAGAGCCTATAGCGTTACCGTAGCAGTAGCAGCTTAAGCTTGTGATTGTAGCAGTAATTTTGTGTGTGTGTGTATATGTGTGTGTACTGTAAAATATAGTAAAAATAGATAGGTTTGTTGTCGTTACTGTTATTTGTAGTACGACAAAGTAACATCTTTCCAGGAAATCATGATTATCCTTCCGTGGAAATTCCACGAGTTCCGCTAGTTATTATTATTATTATTATTATTATTATTACATGAGGGTATATAAAAATGCATCCAGGAACAGAAGCAGTAAGAAAGTAGCTTCTTCTTCTTCTTTTTCTTGTGTCCTGTCCTTTTCAGGACGTAGGCGATCATGGACTTCCACTTGGCTCTCTCTCTCTCTCTCTCTTGTCGCTCTCAATAATTTTTCTCTTGGTATCTCTCCTAACCCCTGATCTGCATTTCATTTTCTCAAGCGCATAAATCTATAATATAAATGGATAGAAAGTAGCATGGCCACAATGTGAGGGATTACTTTATGTATTGATTATAATATACAATTGATCCCCCATTTTATATCCACATAATAATTTCTGATTTGTTTATCAAATTCTGATTAGGTATGAATCCGCATCTTCTTATAACTGATTAACTACACAGGAATGGTTTTAGTTCTTCTTCTTCTTGTGCCGTGTCCCTTCAGGGCGTAGGCGATCATAGACTTCCACTTGGCTCTGTCACTTGTCGCTCTCAATAATTTTTGTCTTGGTATCTCTTCCACTCCCCGCTCCGTCAATCATTTGCTCAGACCGAACAAGTACGTCTCGTACTGCTTTCCCCTGTCTCTTCTTCCATTTATCCTACCTGTGAGTATCAACTTCTCCAGACCCTCCTTCCTCATTACGTATCCTAGGAACCTCATTTGTCTCTTCCTGGTATTTATTATCAGTTTTCTTCTCTTTTTCTTCTCTACCATCACCTCATCATTGTACACGTGATGTTTCCATAGTATCCTCAGCATCCTTCTGTAAAACCACATTTCTGCTGCCCCAGGCCTCTCCTTCATTTTTGATGAGATCGTCCTGCATTCACTTCCATACAGAAGGACAGATACCACATAGCATTCCAGCCCTCTTTTCTTTGTTTTTAATGAGATTTTCCTGTCTTTCAGCACACGTGCTCCGTCCATGGTATCCTCAGCATCCTTCTGTAAAACCACATTTCTGCTGCCTCAAGCCTCTCCTTTATCTTTGATGAGATCGTCCAGCATTCACTTCCATACAGAAGGACAGATATCACATAGCAATCCAACATTCTTTCTTTCGTTTTTAATGAGATTTTCTTGTCTTTCGCTACTCTGGCTAGCTTCTGAAATGCATCTTTGTCCATGCCAATGCATCTTTAGGTTTCCGTGTCGCATTTTCCATCCTCTGTCAAAACACTTCCCAGGTATTTGAATTTTTTTACTTGTTTTATTTTAGATTTCTGACTTGCAGTTGGCATATTAGGCTCCTCTTTCTGCTGATGACCATGCATTCAGTTTTCTTGAGGTTCATTCTCAGTTCTTTCTTTTCACTTTCTTTTGCTAACTTCTGTAGCATTTTTCTTTCTGTGTTTGCTATCAGCACGGTGTCATCCGCGTATCTGATACTGTGGCCGCCAGTGATGAATCCTGGTAAAGCTTGTATTTCTCTCATAATTGCTTCGCTGTACAGGTTGAAAAGATTCGGTGAGAAAACACATCCTTGTCTTACGCCTCTTTCTATTTTCTATTCTATTTTTGCATACTTGCTGAGTTCACTTCCTGTCTGTACACAAGCGGTTTTCTGCCAAGATAGGTTCTTGATTATCCTAATGTCTTTTCCGAAAATATCGAAGTTGTCGAGCATCTCTATCAAGTCCTTGTGTCGTACTCTGTTGAACGCCTTTGCGTAGTCTATAAAGCACAGATAAAGGTTCTACATTTGCATTGCTTGTTCAGATAGTATTTTAAGCATGAATATCGCATTCCTGGTTCCAGTATCTTTAACGAATCCACATTGTTCCTGTCTCATCTCCGGACCGATTTTGCTGCGCGCTCTGTTCATCAGAATCCGGATGATGAGTTTTGTTATGTGGCTCATTAAACTGATTGTTCGATGGAGCTCACATTCCTTTGCACCTGGATTCTTAGGTAGTGTTATAAAGATTGATCTGCTTAGGTCTTCCGGTATATTGCCGCTGCTGGAGATTCCGTTTATTATTTCTGTTAGTCTGTCGACGCCAAAGCCATTTAGAGACATCAACATCTTTATTACAATCCTGTCTGGTCTCGCTGCTTTGTTTCTCTTCAATTTGGCCATTGCCGATTCCACTTCGGGTTTTAATATTTCTGGTCCATCCGTAGTTTTTTGCATTGTTGGTTGCTTTCTCTTGTCGTGGAAGAGATTGATATACTCGTCTAATTTTTGCAGTATTTCTTCTTTTTCTAGTATTAGTGTGCCATCCTTTGTTTTTATACATCCTGTTGCTGAGTATGTCCTTTGCCCTGTTAGTTCCTTTATTTTTATGCATGTCTCCATTATTTGTTGTGCTCAGTCTAATTCGTCGCATTTGTCGTTGGGCCATTTTTTTCAGCCTGTCTACATTTGCTTCGTAGTTCCTTGTGTAGTCTCTTATTTTCCGTCCCATATCTTGGCATTGTTTTCTGTCTCTTTTGCATCAGGTCAAGAATCACTTCGGTGATCTACTCGTTTTTCTTCCGGCGAGCTTTTTCCTTTGGAATGATGTCGTTCACCGATGTTGCTAGGGCCGCTTTGAGGGCGTCCCATTTTGAGCTTCAATTTCCAATTTGTCCTTCGTATATCGTTTTAACGCTCTCCGTGTACATTTCCTGCAGGTTCGGGTCATTCATGAGTATTGTACTGTAGTCTTAGGGTCGTGTTAGGTTTCTTTAATCTCCTTAGTTTTACCCTTAGTCTGCATACAACTGGCAGGTGGTCGCTTCCGCAGTCCGCAGTGAAGGGCTGCGTTTCTGAATGTCTTGTTGATAGCAATGTAGTCAATTTGGTTTTTAGTTTCTCCTCCTGGAAGTCTCCATTTCCATAGTTTTCTTGGAACCAGGTGTTGGTTATTATCTAAAGCAGTGTAGTCAGTTCTAATTCTACTATGAATGTACTTTTTCCTCTAAATTTATTCTGTACTGTATTGTTTCCTTTTGACTTTCGGCACGTGGAGGACTATAGCCCTCCACAGCTTCATACCACTTAACTATTTACTATCTTTCTTTATCTTTAATATATATCGCGGGTGTTACATTTTCCACTTTCCATTTTTCCTCATAAAGTTTTTTTCTTTTTATAATCAGGAAGTTGGTAAGAGAAGGATGAGAATACTATCTATCTATCTATCTATCTATCTATCTATCTATCTATCTATCTATCTATCTATCTATCTCAGTCTGTTCATATCTATCTATCTATCTATCTATCTATCTATCTATCTATCTCAGTCTGTTCACTATCTATCTATCTATCTATCTATCTCAGTCTGTTCATATCTATCTATCTATCTATCTATCTATCTATCTATCTCAGTCTGTTCATCTATCTATCTATCTATCTATCTATCTATCTCAGTCTGTTCATATCTATCTATCTATCTATCTATCTATCTCAGTCTGTATATCTATCTATCTATCATATCTATCTATCTATCTATCTATCTATCTCAGTCTGTTCTATCATCTATCTATCTATCTCATCGTTCTATCTATCTATCTATCTATCTATCTATCTCAGTCTGTTCATATCTATCTATCTATCTATCTCAGTCTGTTCATATCTATCTATCTATCTATCTATCTATCTCAGTCTGTTCATATCTATCTATCTATCTATCTCAGTCTGTTCATATCTATCTATCTATCTATCTATCTATCTCAGTCTGTTCATATCTATCTATCTATCTATCTAGTCTATCATATCTATTCTATCTATCTATCTATCTATCTATCTATCTATCTCAGTCTGTTCATATCTATCTATCTATCTATCTATCTATCTATCTCAGTCTGTCATATCTATCTATCTATCTATCTATCTATCTATCTATCTCAGTCTGTTCATATCTATCTATCTATCTATCTATCTATCTATCTATCTATCTATCTATCTCAGTCTGTTCATCTATCTATCTATCTATCTATCTATCTATCTATCTATCTATCTATCTATCTATCTATCTATCTCAGTCTGTTCTATCTATCTATCTATCTATCTATCTATCTATCTTTTTTGTATAATCCTATCGTCACAAGCAAGGCATTTTACTGCCACTGTTTTGCAGGGGGTTACATATGAGGAAAGTTCTGACAAAGTGTGACAGGTTATAGGGGGTGTCAGGGAGTGGGTAAGAGAAGGATGAGAATACTCATGAGAGTGGAGTGGACGAAGAAAGGAGCATGAGAGAAAGGATGCAAATTAGTGTGATAGGAGATGACTATTGACTTTACATTTAAATTATTGGAGATTGTAGCTGTCGGGGAAGCAAGTAAACGGAAGAGAATTCCACAAGCGGGAAATGCGAGAAAAGAAGCTACTGGAGTAGAATTTGCGTTTAGAATTCATTGGTTTCACAGTAAAAGGGTGTGACCTTTTTGCTAATCTTGTGGCTCGAATAAATTCATATATAGAGGGCACCAGGGAGCTAAGTTCATCGGAGCAGAAGCCGTGAAAGTATTTGTAGAAAAGACACAGGGAAGTCACATTGTGCCAGTGCGAAAGTGACTGTATCTGAGCTGCCAAGTAGGGATCGATCACATTACAGATTCTCCGTTGGATTTTATCAAGAACACCCAGGTGGATAGTAGGGGCACCTGACCAGATATAGCAACAGTATTCAATGCACGGGCGGATGGTAAATTTGTATATGTGCAGGATTGTTTCAGAAAAAATTATTCCGGAAATTCCGAATGCCTCCTTCTGGTTTTAGATATAAGTGTACAACAACTAGTGATATCTTAAAATGTTGTATAATTATATGCTGAAGTGCACTTTTGAATTTTATGATGGTCATAATTATTAAGTTAAGTACCGAATAAGTTGTTTGCATGTTCTTCAGGGATAAAATAAACGAGGAATTCCCCTATTGCATTGTTAGATATTTGAGCTTAGAAACCTTAGCAAAAAATGGCAATGACAATCATGCGTAGGTCATCAAAGAAGTAAGAGGGTACAAATAAAAATATTAAAATTGATAAGATTTTTCATTTCATGGAAGCAGACGTTAAACTCATGAGAGCGTTATCACTTCCACTTTCCTTTTTCTTTCTTTTTATGGTGTAGGCATTTTTTTATCTCACTAAAACTAAACAAAATCTCTGATATATCTCTTTCTTCAGTATTTCATCGCGGTCAAAAGAGAATGGTCTATTATTTATCTGAGGCAATGGCAGGGTATAACGATCTTGCGAACTTACGAAATGAAAAATGAGCAGAATTATAATATATTTGATAAGTTTTAAAAATATATTTTTATTATTACGCGTGTTTACCACTTGGACATATGAAATAAAACTAATCATAAAATATAGTAATAATAAAGAGATTATCGAGCCAGAGTAAATGTCATAAAAATAAACAATAAAAAATAGAGTAAGATTCGTAATAAATTAATCATAACAATGACATATACTGTTTCATTTAACGGTTGTATATTGTAGCGTATGGGAGTGGATTAATGTTTCTTTGATTCGGCCTTGTGTCAGACTTAACCGAGCTCACTACAGCTTACAAGTTTTATGCAGAATTATCATCAGGTTTTATATCGTTATCAGAAGTTTGGTTGTCAGTTGGAATGTGTAGAATAGTGTAGAAGAGTGGAATAATAAAATGTATATTTTAACCCTCTAGGGCCATTCGTATCATATTTGATACAGTATTTCCCTATAAGGAAACATCTGGTATTTCCCTATAAGGAAACATTTGGTATTCATTGACTGAGCAGTCAGTACTGCTTTCATTTGAAATTTATAAAATATTTCTCTTAAAAAATTTTTCTGGAAAATATTTCTTTCAAGGCTTGTTTCCATACTGTATCAAATATGATACGAATGGCCCTAGAGGGTTAATCTCAGTCTGTTTATCTATCTATCTATCTATTAACCCTCTAGGGCCATTCGTATCATATTTGATACAGTATTCCCCTATAAGGAAACATTTGGTATTTCCCTATAAGGAAACATTTGGTATTCATTGACTGAGCAGTCAGTACTGCTTTCATTTGAAATTTATAAAATATTTCTCTTAAAAAATTTTTCAGGAAAATATTTCTTTCAAGGCTTGTTTTCATTTTATTCTATTAATAAGTAGTAATTAGTGGGGGATCAGTTTATTACTTCATGACAATAGAAAACCGATCACCCACTTTATGCCCAGTGGAAGCCTTAACCCTCTAGGGCCATTCGTATCATATTTGATACAGTATTTCCCTATAAGGAAACATTTGGTATTTCCCTATAAGGAAACATTTGGTATTCATTGACTGAGCAGTCAGTACCGCTTTCATTTGAAATTTATAAAATATTTCTCTTAAAAAATTTTTCAGGAAAATATTTCTTTCAAGGCTTGTTTTCATACTGTATCAAATATGATACGAATGGCCCTAGAGGGTTAAGGCTTATACTGGGCATAAAGTGGGTGATCGGTTTTCTATTGTCATGAAGTAATAAACTGATCCCCCACTAATTACTACTTATTAATATAATATGATACGAATGGCCCTAGAGGGTTAAATGTTGAAATATAAATTTATTAAAAGGAGGAATAACATAAGTTGTAGAAGTTAATGTTCAATTAGAAACATTTTTAAGAGGTTAAGAGTAGAGTTCGTACAAAATGTTCGTAGTAGTAATTGTTGAAAGAGATAAGGAGAAAGAGAAAGAGGACATTGTCCAAGTCGCTTGAAGTTGAAAGTTACATTTTAGATGTGTGTTGTGGTGCAGTGGATATCGGCTCGGAACGAGAAATCGGGGGAGCCGAGTTTGAATTCCAGTTGAATTCATTGCATTCACTTACGCGCAAATACCAATGGGAAAGATATTAATCCGTCTCTTCCTTCCAGTTATGGGTTAAATAACAGGACAGATTGGATTCTATAGCCTTGGCTGGCAACCAATCTACCTCAAAAAGCAATGGCAACCTACTACGGTATAATCTTCTTCCCATCTCTTTTGAGACATGATCACCCAAGCGTGTTTCACGTATGGCACTTAACTGACTGTCTCTCTTTCGCTGCTCCCATCTCTCAATCTCTGACACTGCGAAGACATTTATATGTTCTTTTGAATTTCGTACTGGATCGCTAAGACCTTTCAAGTCTTACAAGTCACGTCCATTGGTCAAAATCATTTTAACACCTACTTGCAAAATCTGGTTTCGATTTTTTTGTTAAGCAGATGGTCAATCCTTTTTCTATTTGGGAAAACCAGGATTTCACACGTCGTTGTGAATTTTTGCAAAAAATTAAGAGAGTTGATTTTAATTAATTGCTTATCCCCTACAATATAAACCGTCTGAAAGTTGTGATGAAATTCCAGCGATATCGAATGGAAGAAACATTGAAAATTCGTAATAAATAATTTTCAGTCTATTTTTAGCATGTTATCTGAAATCAAGTTATAATAATGCATTATTAGGCGTTATTTCTTGTTCTAGTATAATTAAATTGCTCGTAACTATCAAAGCTGATCATTTATTGACGTCACCGACATTTTTTCATTCCGGAAGGACCAGCTGCATTCATTAATTACGATATTCCTTGATTGCCTTTCAACATTGAAAACCAATGAATATTGGCACGAAGATATTCCCTTGAAAGTTGATAAAACCAATAACTGTTTTGGCTTTTGTTGCAGTGACAAGGCGTATATTTTATGCGTGGAACCGGAGACCAATAAACGTTTAAAGACTCATTTGTAATAAAGAAAAGAATTAAAAAAAATATGCTGGCTAAAAGTTTGTTTCTCTGATCTGTATGGATAAAAAAAATAAAAATCGATATGTGCTGATTGCTTACTGTGTGTCTACAGGATGATATGGTTCAGTGCCGATTTGACCAACAGGACTTGGTCAATTTATGCCGACTTATTCATCTGTGACCGGTAATTCTGAAATACATATACTCGGATTGGTTGCATTGATAAAAAAAATAAGAGAAAAGCTGTTGCGTTTGACTGTATGTGTGGTTGCATCCGCTTCAGAATAAATCAATTTGAATACCATTCATTAGACTAACTCTGTCTCTTTAGCACACACTGACTTTCTCTTCCCCCACTTATCTCTCTCTCGCTCTTTTTCTCTCTCACACACACACACATACATTTATAGGAAAAGAATAAGTAACTAACAAGTAGGAAAAAAGTGTCTTTAATCGAACATGTTTCACTTCCATAAGCTTTTTCAGAGATATTTTACAGACGAATGATTTAAAAATTTAAAAATATTAAAAATTGAAAGAGACAGTCGGTCAGTTAAGTGCCATACGTGATACACGCTTTGGGCGATCATGTCTCGACTGGGCAGAAGATTATCCCGCAGTAGGTTGCCATTGCTTTCTGCGATAGACTGGTTGCTGACCAAGGCTACATAACCCAATTTGTCCTATTATTTAACCCATAACTGGAGGGAAGAGACAAATTAATACCAAGTGTGAGTGCAAGGAATTCGACTGGAATTCGATCTCGGTTTCAAGATTTCTCGTTCCGAGCCGATATCCTCTGCACCACAACGCACAGCGAGACAGTTTGTTGATTTAAATTTGATTTCATTGGTCAGATACGTGTCATGTGGAATAAAACAACACATGAACACTTTTAAATGTAGAAAAAAACTTATGCCTGTTTACATGTGCGTCACATATAATAAAAGCAATAGATGTTTATTTTAAATGTAAGTGTATGTAACCGAAAATAATACATGTGTCAAGCATATATAGACTATAGACGAATTAAGTGTTTATATATTGGTAACTTTAGTATGTGTGTGGATAACAAAACGAAATAGATTTCCGTTCAAAATTGTAGCGAAATAATGTATACAAGTATCAAGCAATGGACGATTTCCGTTTTTAAAATAAAATATGCCTATGAGAGAATCATGTATGAATGTGTGTGTTTGTGAGTCGATAAAGTTAGTATGTGTGTGAATGATAAAGAGAAAAAGATTTCCGTTCAAAATTGTAGCGAAATAATGTATACAAGTAATAAGCGAACTTTTTATAAATAAATAAATATATTTTTTCAAAATAAGTTGCTAAACAGTTAGAATCTTCAAATTAAATAATATGTATTAAAATACTAAATATATAAACTTATTTATAAATGGAACTTTGTCTGTGTGTCTGTGTGTCTGTGTGTGTGTGTCCGTTACCTATAGACTCCGAAACGGCCCAACCGATTTTCTTGAAAATTTACACAGTTGTACTATAAGCGTCTGCGAGTGTTCTTAGCTAGATTTTGTGACGAGGTACCCCTGATAAATATCGAAAATCGATAATCGAAAAAATCGCGTTTTAGAAGGAGTGGTCCGATTTTAATCAAATTTAATACATTCATAGACAAAGACATAAGAAACGATATTCAGAAGTTTCAAGGTTGTAGTTCTTACAATAGTGCATAAAATCGATAATATATATATATATATATATATATATATATAAAGCTATATGTTTGTGTGTATCTTTGTTTATCTGCCTGTATGTCTGTATTTTTTTTCAGGCCTTTATCTTAGTTTTTGCTTCGGGTTTGGCTCTAAGTAGGTATAATTTTAGATCTTAGTCTCAGTCATGATACCATTTACTCAGATGACTTATTTAGCCTTCAAAATTCAGTTTACGACGAAAAAACGTATTTGATATCGATAGCAGGAAATCAAAATTTGACTTACATCCATTCATTTTTCTTTCAGTCTACGGTTTCGCTTTAACTGGAAACAACTATTGCTTTTTAGTCTTTCATGCCAACATCCAAAGTGTCTGAGCTCCAGGACCATGGATTAGATTTAAAGCTTTCATTGCACTCCAGCAACGCGGGGCTATACTGCTAGTCTATTAAAAGTATTACCATGTCATAATTAAGTAATATAAATAATACATAGAAATGCTAAAACATTAGGCGAATCATATGTAATTTTCACTTTTGAGAACCAATTGTAATGTCGAATATATCTTCCTAACTAACAATTCTATGTAGATGGATATAAATTTTATAGTTTCGAAGGTAGGGATGTCTACTTAGATACTTGTTTCCATTAAATATTTTATTTATATGAATATTTCATTTACTTACTTCCCCGATAGCTACATTCTTCAAGAATTTAAATGTAAAGTCAATAGCCACCTTCTATCTCACTAACCTGCATCCTCTCTCTCTCATTCTCCTTTCTCCGTCCACTCCACTCTCATCAGCATTTTCATCATTCTCTTACCCACTTCCTGACACCCCCTATAAACTGTTTCTCATAACTTTCCTTCTATGTAATCCCCTGCAAAACAGCGGCAGTAAAATTCCTTGCTTGGGACGATATGATTGTAAAAAAAAGTTCAGTGCTATAAAGTGGGGGATCAATTCTACATTACAATCAATATATAAACCGATCCCTCACTTTGTGGCTACAGTCATCCTTGTCTTACCCACTTCCTGACACCTCCTAAAAACTGTCACTCGTTCTCATAACTTTCCTTCCATCTAATCCCCTGCAAAATAGGGACAATAAAATGCCTTGCTTGGGGCGATATGATTGTAAAAAAGTTTAAATGATCTTAAATTAAAATAAATCAATTGTTTAACTTTGTTGACGTTTCAGGTACGAAAACAAAGCAAACAGGTACAGACTTCGACAGGGTTCCAACAAGCGATATGTGCATTTCTTATATCAGATAATTGAGTCTTCGTGTAGCCTAATGTTAAAGTTCGCCTGAAGCTTAGAAAGGGAATGAAAGTTTGATTTCTGTCAGAGGGCACATTACTTTAACAAGACTTTCTATTTTAAGACCGGTCAGTCAGTTAAGTGCCATACGTGATACACGCTTGGGCGATCATGTCTCGAAAAAGACATGACTGACTGGGCAGAAGATTATCCCGCAGTAGGTTGCCATTGCTTTCTGCGGTAGACTGGTTGCCGACCAAGGCTATAGAACCCAATCTGTCCTGTTATTTGACTCATAGGTAAAGGGAAAAGAAATCTATTATATTATTATGTAGTAATTAGTGGGGGATCGGTTTCTTATTGTTATGAAGTAATAAACTGATCACCCACTTTATGACCAATATAAGCCTTAATCATTATTCCAACTATTATATTCAGTCAGTCAGTTAAGTGCCATACGTGAAACACGCTTCGGCGATCATGTCTCGAAAGAGGCAAGACTGACTGGGCAGAAGATTATCCCGCAGTAGGTTGCCATTGCTTTCTAGGGTAGACTGGTTGCCGACCAAGGCTATAGAACCCAATCTGTCCTGTTATTTAAGCCATAACTGGAAGGAAGAGACGGATTAATACCTTTCCCAAGGGTATTTGCGCGTAAGTGAATGCTATGAATTCGGCTGGAATTCGAATTCGGCTCCCCGATTTCTCGTTCCGAGCCGATATCCACTCTACCACAACGCACATGCGCGGTACATAATACCGGTACATTCTTATAAACTTTGGGGGCGGATTTCTGACACCGAAACAAGGTAAAATATCCATATAAACATATGTTCGAAAGGCCATCGTTGTCACACAACACAGCAATTCATAAAAAAATGTTCAAAAGGCCCTCATGCATGCTTCTACACACGCATGCACCCGTCGGATCATTGACTGGTGGACCCTTTCAAATACTCCCACGCGGTTTTGAATGGTTTCACAGCACCACTCTCTATGGCACGTTGATGAAGCATCTCTGCATTATTAATGACTGTTGGATAAACCAATTGTTTTAGGTGGCCCCACAGATAAAAATCTAAAGAACTGAGACCGAGGGTAAGTGTAGGCCGTGCAACCGGCCATTCCCCTTCCTATCCATCTTTCATGGTAGAAGGTCAGCCAGTGCATCGCGAACAATGTGTCTAAAATGTACTGGAGCCCAATCATGCATGAAGCACACGCATCTTAGTATTAGCAAGAGAACATCCTTTAGCTTTACGGCCATGTCACATTGAATACACCTGTTCTCGCTTGATCACCGAAGTTAAGCAACGTTGAGCCTCGTCAGTACTTAGAGGGAAGACCGCTTGGGAATAACAAGTGCTGTAAGCGTATAGTGACGGATGTGCGTTGTGGTGCAGTGAATATCGGCCCGGAAAGAGAAATCGGTGAGCCGAGTTCGAATTTCACTTGAATACCCTGCATTTACTTAAGCACTGGTACCCTTGGGAAAGGTATTAATCAGTCCCTTCCCTCCAGTTATGGGTTAAATAAAATATATTTTTTAAAATATCAAATCCCAATGAATCTTGATACTCGAAAAGAAAAAAAGTATTACTAGACACAAAACTTATAAAAAACAACAGTAAATTGTTGAAAGAAAAAGGTATTACCAGCAATAAATAAATAAAGTTTAGTTGGCAATAGACCGAGGTTGATATGCCATAAAACCAACCAACCAACCAACCAACCAAAGAACCAACCAACCAACCAACCAACCAACCAACCAACCAACCAACCAACCAACCAACCAACCAACATTCTTTAGCAGGTGGTGTGTAAGTGTATTCGAAATAAAGTCCGTTTAGACAGCTTTTTAAAGACGTGCTGTGAGAACATATGGACCTACCAGACAGTCACCTACAATTGCAGTTTCACACATTAATCGTAAACTGATGCCTGTATTGTACCATGCGGATTCTAATCCACCCACAAGTGTTGGTCGTGTAAATTTGTTATTTCATCTTTTACAAATGTTGGCACGTCCATAAAAAAAAACGTACTGAAGAGAGAAATATCGGATGGGCAGTTTGTGCAATGACCCATCGGCAAAATTATTGCTGGTGATTGATCAGAGGGTGAAAGACCCTGCACACATTTCAAATGATACGGGTACGTAAGCTGCTCTGGAATTACCCTCCATTTGGTTCAACGACTTACAAGATCCACTTGGAGTGTGCTGATACCTGGATCGTCTCCGATGTCCTTGTAGAATGTGTTCCTCGTGGTCAGGCGTACGACTGAATCTCGGTCTTTTTTTTAATACGTACAAAGATTTTGTGTTTTTATTTGAGTAAATTCAGGCCGACTTCGAAATTTCGTGAGGGCACCGTTATGATATTCTACGTCGTCTGGGCACCTTGCCGCTAGCTTCAGATTTTATTTTGGCTTACATAGAACATAGTGTGAATTTGTGGGAGTGGTCTTATTTGTGGTTGGTTGATTTTATTTTTCTTATTTCTTTTTTTAATTTTTCCTTTTTATTTTTATTGTGTAGTTGTTTGAATGCGTGTTTGATTAATTGGGTTGGGCTTTTTTGTTGCATTGACCTCTTTTTTATTGGTTTGAACTTTTCTAAATGCGTTGGTATGTTTTGCCGCGCGATGTTTAGTTTTTCTGGGTCATGGTTGGACGTTTTTGTGCATATTTATGTTTGTGGGCTTTACGTGTGTTTTTTAATTTTTCGTTTGGTGGTTGTTGTGTTATTTCGTTTTTTTTTCTATTTTTCGTATTTCTATTATTTGCATGTTTTGTTTTTGACTTTATATTTTTATTTTTTATACTGTTTATATATTTCGTTTGATTTTGTTGTTGTTTATTTTTGTTTGTGAAGCACAGTAGATATTTATTCGCATGCCCACTTTTTTCTATTATATATATATACTTTTTGCCACCAAATTTTCTGAAAGTATTTTTGATACACTATATATATATATATATATATATATATATATGTGTGTGTGTGTGTGTGTAGCTGTAGGGTTATAGTGAAAATGGTCATCAGAAGGAGGTGTGTTATATGAATGGAAAAAAAGTTGTAGGAAATTAAGCTTAGGAGGCTGAAATGATTTTTTGTTTTAATCATATCACCCCGAGCAAGGCGGTAACGCCACTGATGCACAGGGGGCTACGTAAGAGTAAAAAGAATGGAAAAGAGGAAACTGGAAACCACATTCTAAACAGGGAACAAGGGATGAACCTCTTCACCCGTTCAATAGACGAGGGTGGAGTGGGAACCGGGCGATAGTTTAGTTGTGGTGCATTGGATATCGGCTCGGAACGAGAAATCGGGGAGCCGAGTTCGAATTTCAGCTGAATTCAATGCATTCACTTACTCGCAAATACCCTTGGGAAAAGTATTAATCCGTCTCTTCCTTCCAGTTATGGGTTAAATAACAGGACAGACTGGGTTTTATAGCCTTGGTAGGCAACCAGTCTACCGCAGAAAGCAATGGCAACCTACTGCGGGATAATCTTCTGCCCAGTCAGTCATGTCTCTTTCGAGACATGATCGCCCAAGCGTGTATCACGTATGGCACCTAACTGACTGACTCCAGGTCAGGATCGAAGTATTTAGGGAAGAAACTGCGCGAGTGTTTGTTTGACAAAGTAGCAGTTTTGTTAGGAAAAAAGTGAGACTTTCTCATATATGGAATACAGAAGAAATAAGCGTGATTCGAACCTGTAGAAGAAGGGAAAGAATGGTGGAACTAAAATATAGATGTCTCTTAACGGAATCTGCAAGTGTAGGTTCTTGATTATTCTAATGTCTTTCCCGAATATGTCAAGGTTGTCAAGCAGCTTTAACAGGTATACAAAAATAAAATGGGGTGTAAGACAAGGATGCGTCTTCTCACCGGACCTATTTAACTTATACAGCGAGGAAACTTTGAGAGAACCAGAAGTCCTGCCAGGATTCGTCATTGGCGGCCACAATCTGAACAATATAAAAATACGCAGTTGACACAGTGCTGATAGCAGACACGGTAAAGAAACTACAGGACCTCCTACGGAAAGCGAGGAGAAAAGATTCAACTAACTAAAAGAAAACTGAATGCATGGTCATGAGCAAAAAGAAGAGCCCAAAAATGTCAGTTACAGGTCGGGGATTCTATAATCTAGCAGGTACAGAAATTCAAATACTGGAAAGTGTTCTAACAGAGTGCGAAAGGTGTGACACTGAGATCCGAAGGCATATTTGGGTAGCCAAGGACGCATTCCAAAAAACAAAGCAGGGTATTAAGAGACAGGAAAATTTTGTCGGAAACAAAGAAAACAGTTGCGTGATATCTGTCCTCATATATTTTTTTTTTAATCATATCACCCCGAGCAAGGCGATAACGCCACTGATGTGCAGGGGGCTACGTAAGAGTGAAAAGATTGGAAAAGAGAAAGCCGAAAACCACCTCCTAATCAGGGAACAAGGGATGAGCCTCTTCACCTGTTCAATAGACGTGGGTGGAGTGTGAACCGGGCGATAATTTAGTCTATCTACTCCAATTGAAAAAAAAATCAGCAAATGCTGGAAAATCTTCTCAAAGTTGAAGGAGAGACTCGAAGCAACAGAAATGTGGTTCTACAGTAGGATGTTGAGGATGAATATGGATCGAACATCTGAGCAATGACGAGGTTTTTGAGAGAAAGGAAATATTAAGGAAATTTCTGCCTAAAATCAGCAAGAGACAGAGTTTCTGAGATACGTGATGAGGAAAGAGGGCTTGTAGAATCTGATACTCGCAGGGTGGATAGAGTGAAAGAGAGACGGAGAAACTGCACGTGACATACTTGTTGTGCTTAAGCAAATGAATGGCAGAGCAGAGTTTGGGAGAAATAACAAAACAAAATAGATTAAGATCAACAAAAGATAGTAATTTGTCCAATTATTCAATTATCTTGGGTAAATGACAACGACTCCAACGAACAAGGAAGGGAGAGTGCATGTATCAATAACTCTTAGAAAATAGCATCGATCTGTCTACCCTATGTGAAGATGTTATCGGAAAAAATACAAACGATCTTCTGAAGTGGTTCTACCCTTTGAAGGTACCTTTCCCGAGTAAGACCCCCCCTTTACCTTCCTTTATTTTATTAAACGCATTGTGATAGCCTTTAAAACCTACCCATACTCATACACAATGCTTCAAGCAAATTACAAAACTCTATTCTGACAAGTTAGTCAAACTAAATAGTCTTCTTTTTCATTTTGGCTAGAAGCAAAAATTTTGATCATTTTTCCATCTATTTTTTTATGACATTTTTGGGGCCCCAGAAAGTAAACCTTTAAAAATTGTCTTACTGTTGTCTTCACATTTGTAGTACGAGCAATGGCTACCAGGGGGCGTCATAAACGTTAGCAAATCGGCAACGTTTGTTCCCTTCTTTGTTCTTACTAAAACATATCATTTTAAGCCTGTTTATTGTTGCAATACAAATCCATTAAAATATAGAGCTTTCCCAAATTTTTTAAATGAAATTTACTAAGATCCCAGATAATTTAAATTATCCAAGAATTAATGATAGTAATTAAGTCTTATTCATTGAAGATCTCGTTGAAATTATTATCTCACATTAGGACCAACCAACGGCTTAGTTTAGATATTTTGTAGAAAATATATATATATTTTTTTTTTATAAGCGTTTCACCCCGAGCAAGGCATGTCACTGCTACTACTGTGCAGGGGGCTACGTAGAGTGGAGAAAGGCTGATTAAATATAGGAAATGACAGAGGGTGGGTGATAGGCGGGTAAGGATACCGAGAATGAGGGTTGGGTAGATGAGAGTGTTGTGAGAATAGTTGGGAGTTAGTGTGATAGGAGGTGTCGATTGACCCTACATTTAAACACCTGGAGATTGTAACTGTCGGGAAAGCAGACTTGTGGAAGGGAGTTCCACAGGCGGGAAGCGCGAGAAAATAAGCTGTTGGAGTAGAATTTACGGTTACATCTTATTTGTTTAACTGTAAAATGGTGGGACCTAGTTGCTAATCTAGTATCTCGTGTAAATTCGTGCTTAGGCGGCACCAGTGATCTAAGCTCATCGGAGCAGAAGCCATGAAAGTACTTGTAGAAGAGGCACAGGGAAGCCACATCACGCCGGTGTGAGAGCGGCTGCAGCCGGTCTGCCAAGTCAGTATCAACCACGTTACAGATCCTCCTTTGTATTTTGTCAAGAAGCCCAAGGAGAGCAGCAGGGGCACCCGACCAGATATGGCAGCAATATTCAATACACGGGCGGATGGTAATACAACTTGAAGATCTGCCTTTCAGCGAAAATGTATCATACCCAAAATCTATCGAAATTTTTCCTGTTTGCTAAATGTTTTAATAAATACAACAAAAAAAAAAAAATTACATAAAAAAATATTTTGCTAGTAGATAAATCATTTCATTTTCGTTATTGATTAATCTTTATTGGTTTATTTTAGTGGAAGGCAAAGACTGTCGAGTGCCGTTTGGCTAAATACCAGCCCTTTTCAATGACGAAACGATTCAGCCATTTTTAATTGTTTTCCGCAATAAGTATTTTTCGTCTAGACTCTCATCTGGAGAACAGTTGAGAACAAAGCAACCTCAGATAGACGTGATTTGGTTTGTGGTTATTTTTATCAACCAATCATAGGATTCCAAATGGATTCGAGGAAACCCAAAGAAAAAAAAATATTGGTTATAAATTTAGAAATTCTCCTGAAAGTAGTAAGCGTGAAACATAGACGACCACACATTTACTTCTGCAATACATTATAGGAAATAAACACTTACTAATAAATGTTCTATTTACTAAAGAACGATAAAAATGGTGGTGCAGTTGGCTCGGAAGAGAGAAATCGGAGAGCGAGGTTCGAATTTCAGTTGAATTTGTTGCATTCACTTAGGCGCTAATATTATTGGGGAAGGTATTAATCCGCCTCTTTCCTCGAGTGCTATAGTCGCGTTTTGTTTTATTTCGGTTTTCATACACCAATTTGATTGTCTTATGCCTCACTTGATTAAATATACCTAGACAGTAACTTGTCGCATCGTTTAATGGTGATTACGAAGTTGTTTAAAGTGATTACCAGTGATGGCTACATTATGCCTCTATCTATCTTCCTGAGTCAAGAGGATGGCTTCTGGAAGAGGCAATGCCTGATAACAGGACTTTTCACCATGCCAAACAAGAAAGAGAACCTAGTTATGGCTGTCAGATCATTTCTGCAACCACACCAGCTTTAACATCTGGCCACCTAACTCCAAACTGTCAGTGTTATTCTGTGCAGTTTAGAAGATAATATATTCATCGTACCTTATATATATATATATATATATATATATAAATTGAAAACGAGTTACTACGCGACCTAGGTTTTTACCATGAGTGGTGTCATCAGGTGATTTGAAATTCGCCGGAAGACACCACTTATGGTAGAAACCTAGATGGGCTTATTAACTCGTTCACAAATGGGAAATATTCAAAAGTTCTACAATATAATTGTATTGAACACTTATTAATACAAATGTGCTCAATCAATCAATATATATATATATATATATATATATATATATATATATATATATATATATACATAAAGGTGACAAGGGTGGACGTTGTGTAAGTATTTGCTATGTAAATTCATCATATGTTTCTTATTCTTATTTTCCCGTAAACTACCCGATTGAAACCGGGCTAAACTGCTAGTATATATATATATATATATATATATATAAGAGAATGGATAATCCAAAAGATTTTATACAATTAATATAAAAATAAAGAGCTCAGGGGATATTATCCAGTGCATATATATATAGCACTATGAAATACTGAGAAGAAAACTCAACACATAAACGGCTTCAATTCTGTGTTGTTTTCCTCTCGATATATATATATATATATATATATATATATATATATATGAAGTGATTTGTTTGAACATTATTTTTGATCGATACTCGTATTTAAATAGAAATTCTGTTTTATAATCAAACTGCATATATATATATATATATATATATATTTCTAATATGTCATTTGGCAGGATTCGAACCTGCGACCCCTATCCACATAGGGGAAGTCACCAGTTGAGCTGGCGCGTCTTAGACCTCTCGACCACGAACGACCAACAGTTTAAAAGCAGCTGAATGAAGCCTATATAAGACAATTTTTATGTATTTTAACACCATTACTTATTATGAAACAGATTATTAGAGTGAATATTAAAAAATTTATAATTAGTAAACCAGTTAACGATTTATTAAATTGTAACTGCAAGAAACGAGAAAATTGTCCCCTCACTGGTCGATGCTTAACAACTAAAATCAACTAAAAGGCAAAGGGAAATTCTACAGCCCCCCTTCTAGGACCCTTATTGCTTCTGTAGAATGCCAACGTAAGAGACGATACTACAATTACAATAGATCCTTGATTTAGGCCAGTATTGAAATAGCACCACCCTGTCAAAATACGTCTGAGAATTGATAGAAATAAAATATTCGATTTCGAATACAAGATTAAATAAAGTGAAGAAAGGTCGGTCTATATTATTTACAGATTGTACCAAGAAGAACTTCTGTCAAAATTAATGTTCACAGATAATTCCCAGTTATTGAATAAATGTTCGGAGAAATTTTTGACATGTAAAATATATTTACTGGTCAACAATAGTTTACACGTGTGTATATTTATGTAACTTAATACAGGCCGTACATAGGTAAAGTTCTGCTTTTTTTTTTATTTTTAAACAAAAATGTTTGCGATAAAGCGTTTCTGTAATTATCAAATCCAAATTATCAAATCCAAGGATTTCACTAAAAAGTCTCGTCTGAAATCTTTAAGAGTATATATATTTAAAAATATTTTGAATTGTGTTAAAATTAATAATTCATATAAATTTTTATTAAGTTTAATTGCCATTTGATACTACTAATTTACTTTCGCGCAAATACCCTTGGGAAAGGTATTAATCCGTCTCTTCCTTCCAGTTATGGGTTAAATAGCAGGACAGACTGGGTTCTATAGCCTTGGTCGGCAACCAGTCTACCGCAGAAAGCAATGGCAACCTACTGCGGGATAATCTTCTGCCCAGTCAGTCATGTCTCTTTCGAGACATGATCGCCCAAGCGTGTATCCTGTATGGCACTTAACTGACTGACTGAATATAATAGTTGGAATAATGATTAAGGCTTATATTGGTCATAAAGTGGGTGATCAGTTTATTACTTCATAACAATAGGAAACCGATCCCCCACTAATTACTACATAATAATATAATAGATTTCTTTTCCCTTTACCTATGAGTCAAATAACAGGACAGATTGGGTTCTATAGCCTTGGTCGGCAACCAGTCTACCGCAGATGGCAATGGCAACCTACTGCGGGATAATCTTCTGCCCAGTCAGTCATGTCTCTTTCGAGACATGATCGCCCAAGTGTGTATCACGTATGGCACTTAACTGACTGATACTACTATTTATTTTTTTGTTTCTGTTAATCCATTCTACGGGAAGGAATCTTGTAGATTGACCTTCTTTGAAGTCAAATAAATTTGATCAAAATCTTTTATAACCATTGACTACGAAGCCTAGTAATACAAGTCCTGAAATCTATTAATCTGAAAGACATATGTTCAAAGTTATATTCAAATATTTATTTTTCCATCCATAGGATATTTATAAGTCCTATAGTCCGACCACCAGCCATTTTATTTTCTCTTAATCCCGCTAAAACGAATCAAAAACCTTTGTACGCTTTTATTGATTTGAGTTTTTATTAAATCGTGGAACTAAAAGTCCATATTTGTATGATAATCGATGTTTATTTATTTCAGAAAAAAATAATCTATGCTTATCAGTTACTAGGGAGTTTGGCTTTTTGAAATCCAAATATCAGTGACATGAACGAACGAGGTTTTAGCGTTCAAGGCCTCACAGAAATAATGACGGGAAGGTCTAGTTTTCATATTATTTATCTTTAACTTAGTGGCCATAAAACTTAACAAATGTCAGGCAGAGATTGGTCGTTATAAATGTTCCGACATCAGAGTTGTTAGAAAAATGATTATTTTCTGTTATTGTATGTAGGCGAGCCTTTTAAGGACACGAGACAGAGAATGAAAGCTAAAAATAGTCGATTATAGAGTAGATGAAAAAGGAAAATAAACGATCTATATGTTTTATTCCATACGATGCTGTTTTATTTGAATAGCTAGAAAAGAGTACAAAATAATAAAAAAACAAAAAAGATTCTTTGTTAAGTATCGACTGGTATTCGAGACAGAAAACAAGGAAGTGTCCAACTCGCGAAGAATCGAGTTTCGTGTTTGACCGAAAACCATATGTTATACTTTTTTTTTCTTTCATCGGGAATGTCTAATTTGTGATCTCATCCCGTCGATCGAAAAAAAAAAAAGCCCAGACAAGTCACGTTTGTTCATAAATAGGCTAATATTCCAACTAGTTTGATCGAAGAACATTGAACAGAATTATATCAAGGGACAAAATTGCTATGACAACGATTTATGCTATTATGCCAAGGCGAGGCCCAGAGGGGAGACGTGTCGATTAAAGTTTATTGAAGGCTTGTAGTTTTCTTGTTAGAACGTTATTAGGGAAAGTTCAGTGGTCATAGTTTTTACAGCAAATGGCATTCAACTGTTCCTCCTCATTAGAAGAGTACAAGGATTCGGGATGGGGAGTAAGTCTTGTTAATCTTTTGTAAAATTCAATCATTGATAAAATTGCGACAGGTTACTGTCCAGGCACATTTAATCAAGTAAAAATTAGTAAGGCATAAGACAATAAAATTGGAGTATAAAAAGCAAAATAAAACAATAACACAAAATGCGATCAATGACAGACGCTAGCGATGGAGGAGGTCGTTAACAAACTCGTCTAATTAACCAGTCCCTTATGCCTGTGCATGTCTGGGTAGAAACGACACTACTGCATAGCGTGTTCGAATGAGTCTATCTATCTATCTATCTATCTATCTATCTATCTATCTATCTATCTGTTCGATCTATCTATCTATCTATCTATCTATGTCTGTTCAGATCTATCTATCTATCTATCTATCTATGTCTGTTCAGATCTATCTATCTATCTATCTATCTATGTCTGTTCAGATCTATCTATCTATCTATCTATCTATGTCTGTTCAGATCTATCTATCTATCTATCTATGTCTGTTCAGATCTATCTATCTATCTATCTATCTATCTATCTATCTATCTATCTATCTATCTATCTATCTATCTATGTCTGTTCAGATCTATCTATCTATCTATCTATGTCTGTTCAGATCTATCTATCTATCTATCTATCTATCTATCTATCTATCTATCTATCTATCTATCTATCTATCTATGTCTATCGATCTATCTATCTATCTATCTATCTATCTATGTCTGTTCAGATCTATCTATCTATCTATCTATCTATGTCTGTTCAGATCTATCTATCTATCTATCTATCTATCTATCTATCTATCTATCTATGTCTGTTCAGATCTATCTATCTATCTATCTATCTATCTATCTATCTATCTATCTATCTATGTCTGTTCAGATCTATCTATCTATCTATCTATCTATCTATCTATCTATCTATCTATCTATCTATCTATGTCTGTTCATCTATCTATCTATCTATCTATCTATCTATCTATCTATCTATCTATGTCTGTTCAGATCTATCTATCTATCTATCTATCTATCTATCTATCTATCTATCTATCTATCTATCTATCACAACGTTTATTTTAAGCATGTTTCCTTGAATTTTACAGTCAAGGTAAATATGACAATTTTTAAAAATTTATTTTTCCCAACATTCTTACATTTTTCCGTTTGTTAGGAGTAAGGGAGTGTAGAAATTGTTCGGATTGTATCAGGCACTTTCGGCCACTTCTTTAGCCATTTCCAAGCTGATTTAGGTGTTGTTAACTTATCTTCTCGTTGAACTGTTTAAGATAGGTGTTTTGTGCTCTTTTAAATTCAAGTAGGAGTGTTTGGATTTTTGAACAGCTAGCTCTTTTTCGAAAATCTGTTTCGAATAATAAAATAAAAAAATGCAATAAACTATGGCATTATTAATGCAATAAACTATGGCATGATAAGATTTTAAACGCTTTTAAAATAAATTAAAAAACATATATGTATTTAGGAAAATTTTTTTTTCGATCAATAACGAACTTTTACATAAATTCTTTCCATTTTTTCTCTATTAATTATAATAATTTATGAAAATTCAAAAATATTTTTAAAAAATTCTTCAAAGCTTTGTCACGGTTAGGTTAAATTATTTAGTGAAAACTATATCTACTAATCGAAAATTAAAATGTTTGATACAAATTTTCGGGCCAAAAGATTTTAAAAATAAGTTTTGTTTTGTTTATATTTTGTGTATAGGGAGTTTTGTTAAGTATGGTATTTTCTGTGTTGCATTAAAAGTTCACATGTTTCTTCCCCTTATGGGACAAAAATTGAACAATTATATCAATTCTGGTCAATCATACTTATGACATCTGGCTGTCATTAATCGCTTCGAACTTCTGTGAATAAGAAATAATTTTTATTCTAAATTTCACGATACTTGTGTAAATCAGATTAATTTAACATTAAATTTGCTAATTTTCTAAAAATAACGTGTCACAGATCTATATCTTATTTTTGTAAGTTTTTTAAAACTGATAATTAACTTTTGTTTACAAACTAATCAAGCTGTCAAAATGGGTGCCAAAAATGATAGCTTTTGAAACCTCTCAAAAAGCTCAGATTCCAATCAATATAATTTCTGTTTGAAATGCACCGGAATATTTTGGTTACTGAAAGTAGTAAATTAGTAAACTTAGGCATCGCGAATTATCGTGAAAAAGTAGACGTATTTACATAACTATATATATATATATATATATATATATATATATATATATATATATGGAGCAGAAATCTCAGAATTGATGGGGATAAACATTTAAACCAAATAAACCAAATAATCCATATTGACAACCGCGGACTATATAGAGATGATGGATTAATATTAGCACCAGACAACAAAAGAATGAATGATAAAATCAGGAAACAGCTTTTTAAATTATTCAAAGAACTAGATTTTGCTATTACAGTGGACACAAATAATAAAGTGGTACAATATTTAGATGTAGAACTTAATTTACAAACTGGAAATGTCTCGCCATACATGAAATCAAACACTCAAAGCCCAATCATCCACATAATATAATTAAACACATTTACAAAGGAATAGAACACAGACTATCTAATAATTCGTCAAACAAATCAATATTTAATGAAAAGAAAAATATATATGAGGATGCACTAAGAAATACTGGCCATAAAAATATTTTACAATATAATTCTCAACCAAACAGACAAATCAAAAACAACAATAGAAAACGAAACATTATCTGGTTCAACCCACCATTTAATTTAAAAGTAAAAGCCAAAATAGGGCATATATTTTTTAAACTAATAGATAAGCACTTTCCAAAAGAATCAGAATTAAACAAAATTCTCAACAGATAGTTGCACTAATAATTTAAATAATTTAAATAGTTTCATAAAAAAACAAAAAAAAAAACAAAAAAAAACGCCAGAAACTTAAATAGCATCGTACAAAACAAAATCACTAACAAAGAATGCAACTGCAGGGACAAAAATAAATGTTCGTTTCAAGGTCTCTGCAACACAAAAGAAATAATTTATAAGGCAGAGGTACATGACCCAGATGGCCAAAACAAAATATATTTGGGCTCAACCAAAGACACCTTTAAGACCAGGTGGTTCAACCACAGACCTACATTTAAAATAGAAAAATTAAAAAACAATACAAAATTGGCTAACTACGTCTGGAAATTGAAATCAAAATATGGAAAAGACCAAAATAACGTGGAGCATTGTAAAAACAGCCAAGCCTTACAACTGTAAAAAGATATGTAGACTGTGCCAAGAAGAAAAATTAGAAATTATGACATACCCAAATAAAGATGAATTTTTAAATGAAAGAACAGAAATTATGACAAAATGCATCTACACTAAGAAATACCTCTTAGATTCATACAACCATGGATGAAAACGTCATAATTCGTTTGAATTTAAACAATGCGCGTTCATAAATTCTCTGCCACGTGAACGTTCAAATAAAATACCGTTACAAGAGCGTTCTTAAAAAGAAAAACGGTAAAAGGTAAAATCAGTTCTTAGAAATTGCCCGAAGACACCACTCATGGTAGAAACCTGGGTAGCGAAATAACTCGTTTAAAAATGAAATTTATATATATATATATATATATATATATATATATATATATATATATATAAGCAATGGTTACTAAAGTGCATTCCATAGATACTTACTTTTAATAAGTAGACCATGGATATAGGATAATAATAATAACAATAACATACTGCAACTCAATGACTATAAAGTTTCGGTGTTAAAATACCATCATCAGGCAGTAAAATGTGGTTAATTTACTTAGTAATATATATAGATAAGGAGATTTAAAAAATAAAATGAAAATAAAAAAGTAAAAAAAAAAAACATAAGAATAAAGAAGTCATTCAATGAGATGAATGAAGTGGGGTTGGGAGGTTATGGCATTTTAAGAAATGGTGTGTATATGACTCATAGACAGTAGTGTTTCAATGCTTTGCCACTGGCAACCTACTGCGGGATAATCTTCTGCCCAGTCAGTCATGTCTCTTTTGAGACATGATCGCCCAATCGTGTATCACGTATGGCACTTAACTGACTGACTTTATAGTACCGCAATCCTTTGTAACTTTCTTCATTACCACAGTATTTATCCTTTTGGACTTTCGGTCCCTTTTTTTCCTACACATCACTGCTTTGTGCCCCTTCTTCGCACATTCAAAACATATTTTATCTCTAAAATAACATTTACTTGTGACGTGATTATTTTTGCCACATGCTTCGCAGTATGGTTTTCCCTTTTCGTAAGCTTGTTGCTTAACTTTATGAATTCAAGCAACGCTTTTTTCTTCAATACAAACATTATCTCTTTTAAGGTTTATCAATTTTGGGCATTCTTCCGACACTTTCTGTAGCGTTATTTCTTCATCCTGATCCAACATTGTGAGAATCTTAGAACATACTTCCTTATCTTTCGGTGCCGTTAACCCTTGTACAAAGATTAAATATTTAAACATGTCTTCTTTGATATCTTTAATTTTAAACCGTTCGCATTGTGAGTTAACTTTTCCAGCGTACGTAACAAAGTCTTCATGTTCTTCTTTTACGATATTTAAACACTTATATCGTGTATAGAACAAACTTTCCTTTTTTCCAAACATTTTCGACAAAATTTCGACGAACGAAATATCTTCAGGTTTTTTCGGTAAAATAAAGTTTGTGTATTTCATATTCTCCTGTGTTCCTATCTTTTGTAATAGAAGCATTATTTTTTCCTCATCGGTCCATGCTTTGCACCATCTCGAAAAAATCGTTTCATATCTTTTATAGTACGAAGGAAAAGTAATTCCTTCTTCAGGATTGTATACAAATTCTGTAAGAGAGTTTGAAATACCCACTGCAGAGAAAACTGTAGAATCTTCCTTCGGTTCGTCCTGCTTTGATGCCATTTTTTTCAAAACCTCTTGTTGAAGTATCATTTGTTGTTGGAGATCCGTTTGTATTTTTTGTTGGCTTCCCTGTTGTTTTAATATTTGTTGTTGCATTAACTGTTGGACTGCTCCTCCCAGCGTCTTTGCAACTTCAGCTAATTGTTCCATATTTTTATATGTACACCTGACCAATAAGTTATACTCTTCGACAAGAACAATAAACGTAGTTTTTTTTATGAGGGGTTAAAAAAACCTACCTGTTACCTTAACTTATTTTTCTTTCTCGTCAACCTTTTCAAATTTACGTCGTCACTCTGATATATGGCTAGAAGTTACTGCCTTTTTTTTTTTCAATCGCGTAAACTTCCAAATCTCGGTCACCAATTTGATATTTTGGCGAGCCCCACGTAACTGCCAAATCTTCGTCGCCAATCTGATATATTCCCGGAAGGAATTTCAGGGAAAAGAATAGTGTAAGAATATTACTTAACACTGAAGATAGATTAGAAGAGATTTATTATACAACAGTACAATAAACCAATAGACGTACAAGAACAATCAACGAATAGTAACCGGAATATCGATCAAGTAGAAAATGTATTCGCCTATGACCCCGATTCGTGGAAAGCGTCAATAAGGAATATGAGATACCAATGGAGGTTTTATAAGACACATTTGAAATTAAACCAGCCGCGAACGTGGAAGTACCGACGGAGGTAACTAATGATTCTCCTGAAAGTGAGGACACAAGGAGAAGAAGTAAGAGAAAAAGAAAGAAAACAAAACCCTTATGTCCAGATCCCAAAAGAAAAAATATACTGAGCAAAATTCCACGAAGAATTTAGCTCGAGGGGAGGTGTTGTAGAGGAACATCCTATCCTACCCGTAATTGATATGGTCCAGTCTATAAAAGACTGTGACTGTGGGCAAACGTCAGCATACGCCACTAGACGGGGGCATACATCACTAGACGGACGCATACGTCACTAGACCGGAGCCTACGTCACTAGACGGAAGCATACGTCACTAGACCGGAGCCTACGTCACTAGACGGACGCATACGTCATAGGCGGAGACATTTTCTGCTTGATCGTTATTCCTGTTACTATACGTTGATTGTTCTTGTACGTCTATTGGTTTATTGTACTGTGGTATAATAAATCCCTATTAATATGTCTTCAGTGTTAAGTATTATTCTTGCACTATTCTTTCCCCTGATTATTCTCTCCCGGGATATATCACTACTGAAGCTTCCCAAGAAGCTCATGATAGTGTGAAAGACTGTGACTAGAGGCATACGTCATAGGCGGATATAACAAAGATAAAGGAAAAAAAGAAAATAATAAAGAGAGAAAATGAAGAAAAGAGAGAGAAGAAAGAAAAGAGAAAGACTAAGGCGAGATGAAAATTGAAACAATAATAAAATAAAATAAAGTAAATAAAATCAAATAAAAAAACAACATAAAGGCTAAGAATAATATAAAAAATATAAAATTAAAATTAAAATTAAAATATTTTCTTTTGGTGATTTGTTAAGAAGTACAAATAAAAATGCTAGTAATGAAAAACATTAACAATTAAATAAGCTAATATTTAAGGAAAAACGGTAAAAAATATTAAGATAAAATTGAGATAATATCAAATATATTAAAGAGTATAAAAATTGTCTTTTTGCAAAAATTAGTTATTTCATTACGTTCGTTCAATAAGTCAGTTTTTGGAAATTTTATTATATGGATCTTTTTTTTTTGTTCTAGCTTTAATTAATATTTTTCATTTAGCTGTAAATTATTCTTAGCACATCCAATATAATGTATGGTAAGATTAGGATTTTCAGTAATGGAAATGGTATCTTGGTATACTATTGAGTCTGTAAGACATTTAGTTTGCAACAGATATACGTTAGGGTTATGACAATTTCTTTATAATCATGTCGCCCAAGCAAGGCATTTTACTGCCACTGTTTTGCAGGGGGATACATAGGAGGAAAGTCATGAGAAAGAGTGACAGGTTATAGGGGGTGTCAGGAAGTGGGTAAAAGAAGGATGACTGTGGCCATAAAGTGAGTGATCAGTTTATATATTGATTGTAATGTAGAATTGATCCCCCATTATTTTATTATTTCAAATATTCTTTAGGCCGAGTCTGAGGACCAGGACCATGGATTAGTTTTAAAGCTTTCATTACACCCGAGCAACGCTGAGCTATACTGCTAGTATATATATATATATATATATATATATATATATATATATATATATATATATATATATAACTGTATTGATCTATGTCAGTCACTTCAATTCTATTTTAATCAATGTCTGATGAACTACCTCGACGCCACTGCTATGTATATTAAAGTTGTTAATCTATTTTTAATTAGGTCTCATCCTTTCTGAATGTCGCTCCAGTTAGTAGATTGCTCCACCAGCGCACTGTCTCTTCTTCTCAGCTATCTTCGACGTTTTGTCAGATCCCCACCGGTAAAACGTTCATAGGCAATTATCGCAAAGCAAAATGTTCTATTTAAATTGCTCAATGGTCATCTGATAGAAACAAGAGCCCAATGACGCAATTCTCTCTGCCAGAAATTTGGAAACGGTGCAGAAGTTCGCCACAGATCGCATGAACAGCAGACCTCAGTTATTTAACCCATAATTGGAGGAAAGGGACAGATTAATATCTTTCCCAAGGGTACCAGTGCGTAAGTGAACGCAGAGCACCCGACTGGAATTGAAACTCGGCTCACCGATTTCTCCCTTCAAGCCGACATTTACTGCACCACATTGCACATCCGTCAATAAACTCTTACAGCACCTGGTATTCCCAAGCGGTCGCCCATCTAAGTACTAACGAGGCTCAACGTTGCTTAATTAATAACGTTGTTATTAGAAAAACTACTAAAATGTTGTGAGTTAAAAATGTATTTTTTTTACAGTATTTATTTATTTCTGTTATTATATATATATATATATTTGATATTTCAGACCGGCCTCGGCGTTTCATCAGAAACAAATGATTTTAAAATTTAAACTAGAAGCGTCCGTCGCGAGAAGCGTCCGTCACGTGATGCTGAAAGCAACATTTGAATATTTTTAAACGTAAATCTAACTGTAATAATACTTTTAAATGTTGTTTTAAAGAAGAATTTTTGTAAGTGTATCTATTTTTTAGATACACTTAAAAAATATTTTTAAGTGTATATATTTTTTTAGATACACTTAAAATTTTTTTTCTTTAAAACAACATTTAAAAGTATTATTACAGTTAGATTTACGTTGAAAAATATTCAGACTCTGTTGCTTTCAGCATCACGTGACGGACGCTTCTCGCGACGGACGCTTCTAGTTTAAATTTTAAAATCATTTGTTTCTGATGAAAGGCTGAGCCCAGTCTGAAATATCAAATATATATATATAATAATAGAAATAAATAAATACTGTTAAAAAATACATTTTTAACTTACAACTTTTTAGTATATATATTTTAGTATATATTTTTTTTAGTATATATTATTTTTAGTATATATATATATATATATATATATATATATATATATATATATATATATTAATAATAAATATATTCACCGGTAGCATAACCTAATTTAAGAATTGTATATTTTTTATTAATAAAAAAACTCCCAGTACGATGAGGGAAAGTAATGTATTGTGTTTGTGTGTGCGGGATGTAGATGAGTCCGTGTCGGTGTGTGTGTGTGTGTGGTATAAAATATTAGTGCGTAGGTAATGTAAGTAAAACAGAATAACAGATCATTTGTACGACCTCCCAATCATCGTTCGTAATCTTTCTTAATCGGCTTTATCAAAGGATAAGTCTTTCAAATCCTCCACTTACCCCAACAGCCGGGATTAACCCCACCAAACGCACATGGCCACCCGTTTACCGATATTCAATTTTACCTTGATTGAGCAAGTCATTGGTAAAAATCAATGATCGATAAGGAATCATCCGATTGGAAGTTTTCCATTTGACGATACTGTGACATCATATTCCATTTCAGGTTTCATTCTTCCGAATCATTTTAATTTATGGAGAGTACACACACACAGACACACACACACACACACACACACACACACACACACACACACACACACACACATTATAGAATGTGATATATATAATTCTATATAGCATACTAAAATGCTTAACTGAATGACAAAATAGGAAAAAATTCTATGTGACATGTTTCAGCCCTCAAAATGACATTTTCAGACTAAATAATGATTTTTTTTATAGAATCAGATATGTGTGGGTAGAGGTAACTAAAGTATAAACAAATATTGGCTATCAGGGTCAGTAGAAAGGTTTCGTGTCTCACTCCCCGAATCTTTAAATACATGGCCCTCAGTTTACTATATCACAAGTCTCATGAGGTCGTATTCATATAAAATACAAATTCTTATTTTAATCTAATTGTTGTGGCGGACCTACCCATTAACATAGTAATGGACTAACTCAACCTGCATAAATACCATGTGACTAGTAGCCACCTGGAGAGCACCAGTCTGGTATGAGTCAGACACCCGTAGAGTGACTTACCGAACAGAGACTTTGATATCCAACACCGCTTGCTCGTCAGCTAGACGAACAAGCTGGCATATTGTACCTTTACCCGTTATTTTGTTAATGCAATTGTTTACACTAATCCCGTGTTCCTGATTTCATTTGTGATCCCTTAACAGGGTCACAACACTAATTATGTACAATAATGCATCATATGCAATCTAAGTAAACAATTCAACTAGAAAAATTGACAATAAATAAAATATATCTAAATACAAATTAGAGACATGTCATAATAGAACATCTCATCTTAAATGAATCAACAACATTTTGGAGTAAATTTTAGCATCAAGTTGAGATTTTTATTGCTAAAAATTGGGATAATTTTAGCACGTTCAACATTATGAATAAAAAATAGTAAATTTTATATATGATTTTATTAGACTAAGCATTATAAAAAAATGGATTTTGACAAAAAAAGACCCGAATAGTTTTCACCCTTCAATGATCAGTCAGTCAGTTAAGTGCCATACGTGATACACGCTTGGGCGATCATGTCTCGAAAGAGACATGACTGACTGGGCAGAAGATTATCCCGCAGTAGGTTGCCATTGCTTTATGTGGTAGACTGGTTGCCAACCAAAGCTACAGAACCCAATCTGTTCTGTTATTTGACTCATAGCTAAGGGGAAAGAGATGTATTATATTATTAGATAATAATTAGTGGGGGGTCAGTTTATTACTTCATAACAATAAAAAACCGATCTCCCACTTTATGCCTAGTAGAAGCTTAAATCATGTTTTCAACTATTATATTCAGTCAGTTAATTGCCACAAGTGATACACGCTGTTGGGCGATCATGTCTAGAAAGAGACATGACTGACTGGGAGAAGATTTTCCCGCAGTAGGTTGCCATTGCTTTCTGCTGTAGACTGCTTGCCAGCCAAGGCTACAGAACCCAATCTGTGCTGTTATTTGACTCATAGCTAGAGGGGGAAGAGATTTACTATATTATTTAGTAGTAATTAGTGGGGTATCAGTTTATAACTTCATGACAATATAAAACTGATTTCCCATTTTATGCCCTGTAGAAGCCTTAATCATGTTTTCAAGTATTATATTCATTCAGTCAGTTAATACCATACGTGATACACGCTTTTGGGCGATCATGTCTCGAAAGAGACATGACTTACTGGACAGAAGATTATCCTGCAGTAGGTTGCCATTGCTTGCAATAAATATTGTAAAGCATAATATAATTAAATTCGTTAAACGATTACACATTAGAAATACATTGCGACACGGAAATTTCTATGTTTCAAGATTTCTATCTTGTCATCAGGCAACGTTAGATGTTAGTTGTGAAAACGATTTTTATTCCTTTTTTTGCTTTCACAACTAACATCTAACATTGCCTGATGACGAGATAGCAATCTCGAAACAGAAACTTCCTTGTCGAAATGTATTTTGAATTTGTAATTGTATAACAAATTTAGTTATATAATCATATATATATATATATATATATATATATTTTTAATCATCTCACCCCAAGCAAGGCATTCCACTGCCACTATTGCGCAAGGGGCTACATAGGAAGGTAAAGAGAAGGAGTGGTTAGACATAGGGAATGTCAGGAGGAAGGTGACAGATGAGTAAGGATACCGAGGATGAGGGTTGGGCAGATGGGAAGAGTGTTTGATAGAATGGGAGCAGGTTAGTGTGTTAGGAGGTGTGTATTGACCTTACATTTAAACTCCTGGAGATTGTAGCCGTCGGGGAAGCAATCGTTTGGAAGAGAATTCCACAGTCGGGAAGTGCGAGGAAAGAAACTGTTGGAGTAGAAGTTACGGCTGCATTTTATCGGTTTCACTGTAAAAGGGTGGGATCTAGTTTCTAATCTAGTATCTCGTTCAAATACGTATTTAGGGGGCACTAGTGATCTAAGTTCATCAGAGCAGAAGCCGTGAAAGTATTTATAGAAGAGACACAGGGAAGCCACGTCACGCCGGTGGGAGAGAGACTGCAGGCGGTCTGCCAAGTCGGTATCTATCACATTACAGACCCTCCTCTGAACCTTATCGAGAAGCCCGAGGAGAACAGCAGGGGCACCCGACCAGATATGGCAGCAGTATTCAATGCACAACAACATTTTTCTGTGTCTAATGTAACTAAGATTAATAAATTTCTGCCTCTCTTTCTTAGATGCTACAGTACTGTATACATACGTTGGATGTTTAAAAATAAAATTTCCATACCACTTTTAACATTAAATTAAAAGATGACTTCATCATCATTAAGAGTTGTTAAGTGTTTCAATTGATGACCGTTGCAGATGAAAACGCGTTCTGCTAGAATTGCATGCACCATTTTCTCTGATACCGGGGCGCATTCTCTTTTAATGATTGTTTTTGTCTCATTTGTAATGACCTAAGGCTGTGGCATTAAAATGACAACATGGAAATGCCTAAATTCGTTTCGGCCATTAGATCAGTTTTATCTAGAAATTAATAAATATTTAGCAGGTTGACAGAATTTGAAGGTCTTCAAAAATTGACTTTACTGATATCATTCGTAGATTTCATGCATGAAAAATTTTTTTCCGAAAAAAATAAACACTAAATTATGTATAAACATGTTTAATAATTTTTTGAACAAACATATAAAGCTATATATTTATCATTCATATGTTATGTTTTAATATATTATTCATTGACTAAACAATTAATAACTCATGCTTGGTAAATATGATAAGTCTTGTCATTCTAGATATTATTTATGCTTTGTGAATTAATGACGTGTCACAATGTCGCTGACAGTATGATTAATATAATTATTGTAAATATTGGAACAGTAAAGTGCGTCACTGAAATTCAAAGAGACATTGGGGTTTTTAAAAATACATTCCAAAGAGTATCAAGAGAGAGAAGAAATTCATTAGAAACAAAGAAAGGCCAGCAATCCTGTGGTTGGATGCCTGGCATCTCAGTTGCGTGTTTGTCTTTCAGCAGAGAACAATTCAGTCGAGGCTCGGTGTACGGACTGGGAATCTATAAATACTTTCACGGCTTCTGCTCCGATGAACTTAGATCACCCTAAATACGTATTTGAACGAGATACTAGATTAGCAACTAGATCCCACCCTTTTACAGTGAAACCGATAAAATGCAGCCGTAACTTCTACTCCAACAGTTTCTTTCCTCGCACTTCCCGACTGTGGAATTCCCTTCCAAACGATTGCTTCCCCGACGGCTACAATCTCCAGGAGTTTAAATGTAAGGTCAATACACACCTCCTAACACACTAACCTGCTCCCATTCTATCAAGCACTCTTCCCATCTGCCCGACCCTCATCCTCGCTATCCTTACTCATCTGTCACCTTTCTCCTGACATTCCCTATGTCTATCCACTCCTTCTCTTTACCTTCCCCTATGTAGCCCCATGCGCAATAGTGGCAGTGGAATGCCTTGCTTGGGGCGAGATGATTAAAAAAAAATCAGCTGAGAAAGACAGACAAGCTCTCTGTATTCAGTCAAGGCTTCGTCTACGGACAGTTACTTGGCTAGAAAGAATAGAAAAGCTTGGTGCCCGATCCGTCGTATGCCAGGGCTGGGCAAATTTTGAACGTGTTCGCTCACGAGTTCTACACGTAAAACCTGACCTTGTGTCGCTTCCTGTCTCACTGCAGAGGTATGGGTAAATAAATACTAGCGTTTCGTGTCCCAGATAACTGTGATAAAATTGTAGTATCAGTTCCAGCAGCATTAGCCGACAGCTAGCTCAGGGCTACAGTCAGGAACAACAGTTTCAGCTAGCCAGTTATCATCGTTTCTAGCTTACCAGCAGTTTTCCTGCCGATCCATTTAGCTCCATCAAGTTTCTTCAGCAATAAACTTTCCTTTTCAGGACAAAGTTCTCTAGTGACCACGAAACTGTCCTTCACAGGATAACGCTCATCAGCGACATGAAACTGGCCTTTTCAGGATAACGCTCCACGTGACATGAAACTGGCCTTTTCAGGATAACGCTCCACGTGACATGAAACTGGCCTTTTCAGGATAACGCTCCACAGCGACATGAAACTGGCCTTTTCAGGATAACGCTACACAGCGACATGAAACTGGCCTTTTCAGGATAACGCTCCACAGCGACATGAAACTGGCCTTTTCAGGATAACGCTCCACAGCGACATGAAACTGGCCTTTTCAGGATAACGCTCCACAGCGACATGAAACTGGCCTTTTCAGGATAACGCTCCACAGCGACATGAAACTGGCGTTTTCTGGATAACGCTTCATGCGACATGAAACTGGCCTTTTCAGGATAACGCTCCACGCGACATGAAATTGGCCTTTTCGGGACAACGTTCTTTAGCGACTACCAAAAGTGTTCTTCTCAAGATGATTCTATTCTCAACTGCTACATGACCTTGCAGAATTACTGCTTTTGAATAGCTCACTGTACAATTAACCTAAACAAAAATAAACTACTCCATCAGCTTCTTTTCTCGCACTTTCCTTCCATTTACTTGCTTTCCCGACAGCTACAATCTTCAAAAATTTAAATGTAAAGTCAATAGTCATCTTCTATCTCACTAACCTGCATCCTCTCTCTCTCTCATGTTCCTTTCTCTGTCCACTCCACTTCTATCAGTATTCTCATCCTTCTCCTACCCACTTCCTGACACCTACTGTAACCTGTCACTCTTTCTCATAACTTTCCTCCAATGTAACCCCCTACACACGAGTTGCAGTAAACTGCCTTGCTTGGGGTGATTTGATTATTAAGAAAAAATTCTATACTATTATAATATGGGTAAAAAGGGGGGGTCCATTCTAGATTACAATTAATATATAAACCGATCCCTCACTTCATGGCCACATTCATTTTTCTCTTATCCACTATAACCTGTCAGTCATTCTCATAACTTTACTCCAATGTAACCCCCTGCAAAACAGTGGCAGTAAAATGCCTTGCTCGGGGCGATATGATTATTAAAAAAAATTCTATACTATTATCATGTGGGGATAAAATGGCGGATCAGTTTTACATTACAATCAATATATAAACCGATCCCTCACTTCATGGCCAGTCATCCTTCTCTTATCCACTATAACCTGTCACTCTTTCTCATAACTTTCCTCCTATGTAACCCCCTGCAAAACAGTGGCAATAAAATGCCTTGCTTGGGGCGATATGATTATAAAAAAATTTTTTTTCTATACTATTATAATGTGGATATAAAGTGTGGGATCAATTCTACATTACAATCAATATATAAACTGATCCCTCACTTTATGGCCACAATCATCCTTCTCTTACCCACTTCCCAACACCCTCTATAACCTGTCACTCTTTCTCATAACTTTCCTCCTATGTAACCCCCTGCAAAACAGTGGCAGCAAAATGCCTTGCTTGGGGCGATATGATTATTAAGAAAAAATTCTGTACTATTATGATGTGGGTATAAAGTGGGGGATCCATTCTACATTACAATTAATATATAAACCGATCCCTCACTTCATGGCCACATTCATTTTTCTCTTATCCACTACTACCTGTCACTCATTCTCATAACTTTCCTCCACTGCAAAACAGTGGCAATAAAATGCCTTGCTTGGGGCGATATGATTATAAAAACAAAACAAAAAAAACTTGGCAATATTTGATTTTTATTCTAGTATTCACTTTGTCTGTTGTTGCCTTCCATCATTCAATATCTGTTTGTGGGCTAATATCCCACTCAAAACAATCAATTCATCCCAAGCAAGGCAATAAAGTCACTAAGACACAAGTGGATACAGTGAATGAAAAAGAATGAAAAGAACCCGGAAATCCAACTCTAAACAGAGAACAAAGGAGAAAACCTTTATCCCCTTCAAAAGAACGGAGAAGAGTGTGAACCGCACGATAGGCGAAACTATCTACTCATATTTAAAAAAATAGTAAATAACATTTTAATATTTAGGTGGAGACTTTAGAATTATAAAATTGATGTAGGATTTAGACGGAACAGGAAACCAACCTCTAAAGAAGCAAAAATGGTTCAACTTCTCGTCCTGTTAAAAAAATATAATTTCTTTGAGCTGAAACAAAGCCATTAATACTCTTGGAAAGGTAGACAAGTACAGTTATTTTTTGTGAATAGAGAGGATACCATTTTGTTGCGTGATAGCCACTTCTATGATGATAACTACCAATGAATAGACGGCAGCAGATCGATAGGAATCGATTAAAATAGATATGAATATACCAGATAGAAATATGCACAAATGGAGAGCGATCGATATGAACTAAAATAGATAGGCATGATCAAATTGGGCCAGATAAGTAAAGATGCATAGAGATAGATAAACATAGTTAAGTGTCATACGTGATACACGCTTTTGGGCGATCATGTCTCGCAAGAGACATGACTGACTGGGCAGAAGATTATCCTGCAGTAGGTTGCCATTGTTTTCTGCGGTAGACTTGTTGCCAGCCAAGGCTATAGAACCCAATCTGTCCTACTATTTGACTCATAGCTAAAGGGGAATGAGATGTATTATATTATTAAGAAGTATTTAGTGGGGGATTAGTTTATTACTTCATAACAATAGCAAACCGATCCCCCACTTTATGCCCAGTAGAAGTTTTAATTATCTTTGCAACTATAATATTCAGTTAGTCAGTTAAGTGCCATACGTGATACACGCTTGGGCGATCATGTCTCGCAAGAGACATGACTGACTGGGCAGAAGATTATCCTGCAGTAGGTTGCCATTGTTTTCTGCGGTAGACTGGTTACCAGCCAAGACGATAGAACCCAATCTGTCCTGTTATTTAAACCATAATTGGAGGGAAGAGATGGATTAATACCTTTCCCAAGAATATTTGTGCGTAAGTGGATGCAAGGAATTCAACTGGAATTCGAACTCGGCACCTCGATTTGTCGTTCTGAGTCGATATCCACTGCATCACAATACACATCAAACTCAGACTGAGAAAGAGAGAGAGAGAGAGAGAGAGAGAGAGAGAGAGAGAGAGAGAGAGAGAGATGATAACAGACTAAGATAGACAGACATACAGTTAGACAGATATGTACACACACACGCATATATACATATATAGTTATGTATCAATTGTACATTGCGACACGAAAATTTCTATGTTTCGGGATAGATTCTCATCATCAGGCAATGTTGATGTTAGTTGTGCAGATGATTTACATTGAAATATCAAAAACCTTTGGTTTGCTGTGAATGTATGTGGCTAATTAGAATGGATTCATTTTTGGATTTGACTCCAAAGAATACATACTAACCAACTTTTTCTCTCTTTTTTCTTTTTTCCTTTTTCCCCCTCATCCTATCCTACCCTTCCCTTCATGAGGGGAGAAAAAGAAAAAAATTCTGATGAGCCCAAAGAAACACCCACATACATTCACAGCAAACCAAAGTTTTTTTCATTTAAATGTAAATCATCTGCACAACTGACATCAACATTGCCTGATGATGAGAATCTATCTCGAAACATAGAAATTTCCGTGTCGCAATGTACAATTGATACATAACTATATAATTATATTAAGCTCTATAATACTCATTATATTGAGCACTGCTTATAATGAAATAAATGCCAGAGCACTCAAAAGAAAAAACAAAAACCTTGAGTTCTCTTCACCTGGAATTATATATATATATATATATATATATATATATATATACGAAAAGAGAGAGAGAGAGAAATATTGAAGAGATAGAAAGACATACATATAAACAGGTATGAACAGACCAACCAACACACACACACACACACACACACACACACACACACACACACACACACATATATATATATATTTATATATGACTACGCTCTCACACCTTGATTGAGCATTCTGGAGAAATGATAGACTTTGAAAAAAAAACAGTAGCTACTCTAGCATTTACGCATTGTTCATTCAGTAAGGAATCATAACACTCTTAGCTACTGGCGTAAGTTTACATGGTATGTCACACACTAAAAGTCTGCCTTCTTCTACCGAGTGCTCATAGCTCAGAGCTAGATTCGCCGACCGATGTCAATTCGGTCGGGTTTCAATCCTGGTTAAAAGCAATGACTAACCGTACTGATGAAATGTGAAACAGCGAAACAGATCTCTCTGCGGATATTGTTGATAAATGTAATTTTAATTCTGTGGATACCTGCCCGGTGCAGGGCAAATGTAAATCCGCCCAAGTAATTTATGAAGCCCGTATTTCTCCATTTAACAACAAAGACAATTACCGGACTTATATTGGCATGTCCGCGGGCCCTTTCAAACAGAGACTTTACAACCACAAGTACTCGTTTTCGAACCCTAACCAAAGATTCCAGACGGCACTATCACGTAGATTCTGGAAAATGAAGGAGGAAGGGCAGGACCCTATAATCAGCTGGAAATTAATAGGCTCAGCTTGTACCCCTAAAAATTTTCGTGATAGGTGCCGTCTATGTTTATTGGAGAAGATTCTGATTTTGAAGTATCCTCATCAGGACTTACTTTTTAATCATAGGAAGGAATTCATTAATAAGTGCCGTCATATTTTAAATTTTAATTTTTAAATATTAATTTTTTAAATTTTTTAAATTTTTAATTTTTTAATTTTTAATTTTTAATTTTTAATTTTTCTTTTTATAATTTTTATGTATATGTGTATGTTTGTGTGTATGTGCATATTTGTATATATGTGTGTATATATGTATATATGTATATATGTATGTGTGTATATATGTATTTATGTGTGTAAAAAATTTTTTTAGCTATTCAAATGCTCTTTTTTATAATATTCATTAATTTTTTATATTTTTTATATGTATGTGTGTGTGCATATGTATAATGTATATATAAGTGTGTGTGTGTATATATATGTGTGCATGTGTGTGTGTACACTTATATATTGTGTGTGTGAATTTTTGTATATGTGTGTACACATATATATGTGTGTATGCGCATGTATGTGTATATACGTATATAAGTGTGTATGGAATTGAATGTGTGTGTGTGTGTGTATGTGTATGTATGTATATATGTATTCATAATCGAAAAATTGTGTGTGTGTGTATGTGTTAGTATGTATGTTTGTACTTCTTTATGTATGTATAATTGTAAATGATTTTTTTTTTTTTACCTAGCGGTGTCTTTATTTAGTTTAAATCAAATGACCTAATTTTTTGAAAAAAAAAATTTATTTTAAATCCTATATTTTTTTTTTTTTAATCATCTCACCCCAAGCAAGGCATTCCACTGCCACTATTGCGCATGGGGCTACATAGGGGAAGGTAAAGAGAAGGAGTGGATAGACATAGGGAATGTCAGGAGAAAGGTGACAGATGAGTAAGGATAGCGAGGATGAGGGTCGGGCAGATGGGAAGAGTGCTTGATAGAATGGGAGCAGGTTAGTGTGTTAGGAGGTGTGTATTGACCTTACATTTAAACTCCTGGAGATTGTAGCCGTCGGGGAAGCAATCGTTTGGAAGAGAATTCCACAGTCGGGAAGTGCGAGGAAAGAAACTGTTGGAGTAGAAGTTACGGCTGCATTTTATCGGTTTCACTGTAAAAGGGTGGGATCTAGTTGCTAATCTAGTATCTCGTGCAAATTCGTATTTAGGGGGCACCAGTGATCTAAGTTCATCGGAGCAGAAGCCGTGAAAGTATTTATAGAAGAGACACAGGGAAGCCACGTCTCGCCGGTGGGAGAGAGACTGCAGGCGGTCTGCCAAGTCGGTATCTATCACATTACAGACCCTCCTCTGAACCTTATCGAGAAGCCCGAGGAGAACAGCAGGGGCACCCGACCAGATATGACAGCAGTATTCAATGCACGGGCGGATGGTAGATTTGTAAATGTGCAGGATAGATTTAGACGGAAAAAACTTCCGGGCCCTACACAGAGAACCGACTTTCATAGCAGCGGATTTAGCAATGAATTCGATATAGTCATTCCATTTGAGGTCCGCCGAAAGTGTGAGACCAAGGAGGCGTAGTGTTTTACTCTCTGGGAGGCAAGCCTGGTCCATGCTAATGGGAGGTAGGTGAGATTGTCGATGGTTAATTGACAGTATCTTCGTTTTAGAAGCATTAAAATTTACTAGCCATTTCTTACCCCAGTCCAATATGGATTGGAGGTGTTTTTCAATCTCGGCTGCGAGTTTAGTTTTGACGCCTACACCAGATTTTTGTTGGAGGCGAGAGTAAACTGTGGTGTCATCGGCGTACAAACCTATTTGGGTTCTTATGGAATCAGGGAGATCATTAATATATATCAGGAAGAGTGTAGGACCTAAGATGGAGCCTTGGGGCACACCTGCGTTTGTATGGTAGTTCTGAGAGGCATGTCCGTTTAATACCACTTTCATTGTGCGGTTAGAGAGGAATGACTGGATTAGTTCAAACAAATGTCCAGTTATACCATAGCTCCGCAGTTTACATAGAAGGCCAGCATGCCAAACTCTGTCGAACGCCTTAGATATATCCAATGCAACGGTTCGAGCTTCGCCATTCCTGTCGAGTGCCTGGTATATGTACTCGGTGATGGTCGTTAGCATATCAGCAGTAGACCTGGTGAAGCAGAAACCATATTGCTTGTTCGAGAGGAGCCTGTGTGCTGTGAGATGCTGAACCACCTCGGCGTTGATAATGGCTTCGAACACTTTGCCAAAGATCGGAAGAAGGCTGATAGGGCGGTAATTTGCAGGGTCAGAGGGTTCTCCAGTGTTTTTAAATATAGGAACTATAGAGGAAGATTTCCAACAGGCAGGAAAGCAGGAAGCAGATAGGCAGAGGTTGTAGAGCTTAGAAAGGATAGAGGAGAGTTCAGGGGCACATTTCTTTAAGACTATGGTTGGGATTCCGTCACCACCGCTCGCTTTGTGAGGGTCAAGTTTTAAGATTATCTTAGAGACAAGCGAAGGTGTAATGTGGACATCATTCAGTTGTGCCTCGGTTCTAGGTGAGAAGTCGGGTGTAAAAACTCCAGATGAGTCCAGACTCGAATTGTTCGAGAATCTGCGGGCAAAACATTCAGCCTTATCTGCTGGGGAGGTGAGGACCTCAAATTTGTTGATTAGCGGGGGTATTGTGGACTTGCTCTTGTTAAGTACTCTTTTACAGAGTCGCCAGTAGTCTTTAGAGCCGAATTTAGAGCATGCTATGCGTTGCTTCATTCTGGCAGCAAACAACATCTTAGCTTCGTTAAGTATCCTTTTACACTTATTACGAGCTGAAGTGAAAAGGCGCCTGTTTTGTTCCGACGCATAGTTACGATAGAGTCGGAAGAAATGATTCCGGTGGGCAATGGCAGCCGAGCAAGCGGGTGAGAACCATGGAGACGAATGAGATTTAAGCTGGAATTTCCTAGCAGGGATGAAGGCATCGATGCCAGCCTTAACCCAGGAGGAGACCTCGGATGCACATTCTTCGATGGGAAGACTAAAGACGTTGTTCCAAGGGATGTCACAGAGGAAGTCTCGGAACGAATCCCAGTCTGCTCTTTGATAGCAGTAGGATATTCTACTTGTCTGTGTTTCATGGGTCGGGCGGGAGTAGAGTGAAATATTGACGGACACTACAGCGTGGTCAGAGTTTCCAAGTGGGCAGAGTTGTCTGGTAGTGCAAGAGTCTGGGATGGAAGTGAAGCAGAGGTCTAGAAGTGAGTCCCTTCCGTTAGGGTTGTCGGAGAAACGCGTGGGGAAGTCCACTACTTGCGTAAGGGATTGGGTGATTGAAAAGTTCATGGTGTGGACACCAGCAGCGTCAGTGACAGCGTTCTTCAGCCACTTGGTGTGGTGGGCGTTAAAGTCACCAAACACGAATACATGGGCAGAGGGATGGGTAGAAATGGCTTTGTCAATATTGTCAGAAATGATGTCAAGTAACGAACAGTCAGGGGAGGAAGGAGAGCGGTAGAGAAAGAAGAGATAGCTAATCGAGCTGAGAAGTGAGAGGCGGAAGCACATGAAAGAATGATCTGGGGATTCAAAAGATGACACCCTAGCTAAAGGAAGGTGTTCGCTGACATAGACACCAAGCCCATGCATATGAACATTGGAGTCCTTCCTGAAGAGGGGAAGGTAGCCAGGAACGCAGAACTCAGATGAGGGGATAAAATGGTTAAGATTAGTTTCACATAGGGCTAATATATCAGGTGAGTTATTATGGAGGAAAGAATCTACGCTGAGGAAGTTGGTGCGGATGCCGCGTATGTTAGTGAAAGAGATGCAGACAGGTTTGGGCGTTTTCAAATGAGCTGGTTTAGTTTTGTTATTATGTTTGCTTTTTTCCATAGTAATTCAGTTAAGGAGTGGTCTTAGAATAGAATCAGTCGGTCAATCATTTGCAACTTGTGAAGGATGGAAACTGGCGCGGCCTACAACATAATGTGGCCTCAGGGTTGCCCACCGAACGTTCATGCAGGGACGCCCGTCCATGCGCGATATGGCACTACAAGAACCCCGGTATTATTCAACTGTTGATCAGAGCAGCCTCTCAAGACGCTACGCAAGAGTTCGGGCTCCTAACTACCAGTCGGAAGCAGCAACCAGGAAACTGCCAACCCGGTACCCTCAGAATGTAAAGACGTTGCCACCATACTACGTAACTGCAAAGATCTTCCAGCTGAACTAACACCAAGACCAGAGAAAGGGAATGAACCGGGAACCCCTTCCTAAACAAGAAACAAGGTGATCACCTCTAAACTCATTCAAAAGAAGGGGGTGGAGTGTGAGACCGGGCGATAGTAGAAACTATTCCCTTTAAAAATAATTATGCCTTTTTAAGTAAAGGCCTTTTTCTAATACTTCAACGTTTTTGGGAATTTAGGTTTTTGAATATGTCCAGCGTCTGTAATATATAAAAAATTTTTTTCTTTCTTTTCTTTTCTTTTTCCCCCCTTCCTTCCTTTATCTCTCTTATCTCCCACATTTTTTCCGTGTTCCTTACATCAATTCAACACGCGGTCCGTTAATTTTAAGTTACAATTCTCTTTCCTTTTTTTGCGAACCCAGACGATGTCATTTTTTTCTTTTCTTGTTTATTTGATTTTATTTTGTTTTATCTTCTTTTTGGTTTTCTTTTCTTTTTTAATTTCTTTGCAAATCTATTTAAAAAGGAAAATTAGACTGATTTTTCTCCAGTTTCTGAAAGGATTTTTCTGTTGCTGAGGTGATGTGTTATCCCCCGTGGGGATTTTCATATCGAAATGATCATCCAACATCATTGAATTAATCCTTTTTTAATTTAGGTATGAAAAGACCGAATTATATAAATAAATGAAATAGATAGACAGATAGATAGATTTGAAAAATCTATCTATCTATCTATCTATCTATCTATCTATCTATCTATCTATCTATCTCAGTCTATTCATATCTATCTATCTATCTATCTATCTATCTATCTATCTATCTATCTCAGTCTATTCATATCTATCTATCTATCTATCTATCTATCTATCTATCTATCTCAGTCTATTCATATCTATCTATCTATCTCAGTCTATTCATATCTATCTATCTATCTATCTCTATCTATCTATCTCAGCCTACTCATATTTATAGATAGATAGAAACAGACTGAGAAAGAAAACCCGAGCCTCCTTTTATCCCCCCCCCCCAAGAGTAAGCGCTTAACTTTATAAAAGGACAGATGATTTTAAATCACGGTTATCCTGCAATTTCACCTCCCTGGCAATGTTCTTAAGACAACAATAATTATAACCATTCAGAATATAACGAATAATGAAAACATTTAATCTCAGAATTCCCGAAAAATTGTGACGAAGTGTCCTGAAAGATTTTAATGTTGAACTTCCAGACCCTATAGGTGACTGGGTTGCCTTCACTTGTGATGTTCGTGGTTGGCCTTGCTTGAGTAAAGCGAGAAAACTGAGTCATAATTAAAGTCATCCTATTAAAGTACCGACCAAATTCGAAATGACATTAATTCATGTCAAGGTTACGGAAAAGATCGACAAGCCATCTTTTAGGCTGAAAAGACATGAAGACAATCGCCAAAGTTAAGCCGACAACAACAAAATGCACGTATATCGGATTTCTACAAAATCTATATAAGATGTTTTAAAACTTGCTCAGTTGAAAGAGCCGTATCCGTTTAAGCATCTGCGTGGGTGGTGCAATGGATATCGGCTCTGGATGAGAAATTATAGAGCAGAGTTCGAACTCTGGTTGAATTCGTTTCATTCACTTACGTACAAATATTCTTGGGAAAGGTATTAATCCATATCTTCTCCCTCCAGCTATGGGTTGTATACTAGTACATATTGGGTTATACAGCCTTGGTTGTCAACCAGTCTATCGGCAACCTATTTCGGGAAAATCTGCATAATCATTCATGCATCGAAAGATACATGATCGCCTCAGAGTGTATCGTATGGCACTTAAAGTTCAAACTGAGTTTTGAAAAGTTATTTGTATTTTGTTCATCATTTCACCCCAAACAAGTCAGAACTGCCACTGGTGCGCAGGGGGTTACAGTAAGAGAATAAAAATGGTACAGGGGATGTCGAAGAAAGGATAAGAGATGGATAGGAATTAAGTCGATAAACGATGGCAATTGACGTTAATGTTATCCTGCTCGATTTCATGTTCGGAAATTAAAGCCTAAAAGGCAGCTCCCGAGAGCCATTCTTTTGTCCTGAGTAATCAAAATAATTTAACTAACAAGGGCTGTATGTGGTTTGATTACAGAGGTCTCTGGAGATCATTAACCCATTTTAACCCAGTGTCCTCAGGTTTTAGAACATTAAATTAATTTACAAATCACAAGAATTTTTCTTCCAATTGGGCAATATTTGGAAGTTAATTTTATTGATGAATCAATATGTCCTCACTACCTTCATATAATAATGGTTTTATATAATGATTTATACTCATTATTTTGTACAGTTTTTTATGCTGTCCTCAGATGAGGACACTGGGTTAAAATGGGTTAAAGAGAACATTCTGCCAAATGAATCAAGCTAATATAAAGTTGATTGAGATATTAAGTTTACTATTCATTATTGACAAAGACTATGCAGCGTCAATCTTTGAGGCCATCCAAAGTCACATCAAAAGTTTCGTCAAACATTTCTGGCAAAATTTCTTGAAGCAATGTGATTTTGAAATTGCTATGAAGTAGGCTAGCCAATATAGTAAAGAGAAGCGAGAAGAAATGGCTATCAATTGGATGAAGACAATATATGATTATAAGCAAAAGGGACAATTATCCAATTTGATATCGAAGATTATTACTCGTCAGTAACATTAGAAATCTTCAAGTCTGCAATAGATTTTGCTAAAATCTACACAGATCTAGCGGATGAGGAGTCCAACATTATTTTGAATGCGAAGAAATCCGCCCTCATCCATGGAAAAGAACAATGGATTAAAAATACTGATGATAACTTTGACATTACAAGGGGGTCACTCGACTCAGAAGATTACATAGACCTCATCGGACTATTTGCTTTATATAACCTAACTGCATTTCAAGAAATTGACATTGAAGATATCGGATTGTATAGGGACAATGAGGTTATGGTAGCTAAAAAATTAACTAATTTTAAAATTGGTAATATTAGAAAACTTATAAATAGTGTTTAAGAGCCTAAATTTAAAAGTAACTATTGACACCAAAATAAAAAAGCAAACTTCCTAGATATAACTTTAGACCTAATGAACAATAGATATGAACCCTATAGAAGACCTTATAGCAATCCTCTCTATATCCACCCTCGGTCAAACCACCCTCCTTTTATAGTTAAACAAATAGCCCTAACCATTGAAAAAAAGGATCAGTAGAAATTGCACAAACAAAAAATTATTCCACGAACATAGCGAATTTTATAATCAGGCTTTCAAAGAAAGTGTCTATAAATACCTCAATCTATATAAATAAAAATGTCCTTGTCAGTTTGTTACTATCCGCTAATCTAGAAAACGGCTGAACCAATTGTTTTGAAATTCTACTATAGCATTTTAATCGAATACGAGCGTGTTTTTATATACCTTATATTAAAAAATATTACAATTAAAAATATTTTGCAAACTCGATTAGAGCCGATGATTTTTTTTTATAGTCATATCGCCCCAAGCAAGGCAGTTTACTGCCATTGGTGCGCATAGAAGGAAAATTATTAGAAAGAGTGACAGGTGATATGGGATGTCAGGAAGTGGGTAAGAGAAGGATGAATGTGGCCATAAAGTTTATATATTGATTGTAATGTAGAATTGACCCCCCACTTTATATCCACATTATAAATGTATAGAATTTTTTTTATAATCATATCGCCTCAAGCAAGGTAGTCTACTGCTACTGGTGCGCAGGGGGTTACATAGGAGGAAAGTTATGAGAAAGTGTGACAGGTTACAGGGGGTTTTAGGAAGTGGGTAAGAGAAGGGTTAAGATACTGAGAGTGGAGTGGAAGGAGAAATGAGCAAGAGAGAGAGAGAGAGAGAGAGAGAGAGAGAGAGAGAGAGAGAGAGAGGATGCAAGTTAGCAAGATAGGAGATGACTTTACACTTAAATTCCGGGAGATTGTAGCTGTCGGGGAAGCAAGTAAACGGAAGGAAAATTCCACAGGCGGGAAGTGCGAGAAAAGAAGCGGAGGGAGTAGAATTTGTGTTTACATTTGATTGGTTTCACAGTAAAAGGGTGGGACTTAGTTGCTAATTTTGTGGCTCAAGCAAATTCATGCATAGGAGAAACCAGAGAACTAAGTTCATCGGAACAGAAGCCGTGAAATTATTTGTAGAAGAGACACAAGGAAGCCATATTGCGGCAGTGAGAATGTGATTGTATCTGAGATTCCAGGTCGGGATCGATCACATTACAGATTCTTTGTTGGATTTTGTCAAGGAGTCCTAGGTGGATAGCAGAGCCACCCGACCAGATATGGAAGTAGTATTCGATGGGCGGATGGTAGATTTATATTTGTGCAGGATGGTTTCAGTCTGAAAAAACTTCCTGGCCCTACACAGAGAACCGACCTTCTTAGCAGCAGCTAAGGAAAGGGTATATTGGACCCTCAAGAGAAAAGCTCTGGATTCAAAACCGTGGAGAAACCAGTTGGAAATCATTTCACTATCTTCCGCAAGAAATCATGGCAATTCACTAATAATAAACAATTGGGAGCTGAGAGATAATATTTAAAAGAAAATTGTAACATATTTGATATGGTAAATTAGATGGTAATTTTTTTTTTCAGTTTATTAGAATCAGATATCAGTATTTGCTTTACGGGCTAAGCTGTCTTTTTTAAAGGAGAATTTTAGTGTCTTTTGAGCGGTCAGGGTTAGGCTACTCGTTAGAGTGCCTGGAAAAACCTGTAGACCTCCACTTTCATATCGTCGTACAAAATCAGCAATCTCAATGACTGATTATCAATACTCTTCTATTAGAGAACACAAAACGTCTGAGCAATTGTTTGTGGTTGGCCAATAATGTTGATTACGTAAATCAATAACATAATCGATTTATGTTTATCGGAGAGAGAGAGGGAGGGAGAGAGTGTGTGTGTGAGAGAGAAGGAGAGAGAGTGTGTGTGTGCAAGAAAGAGAGAGAGAGGGAGAGAGATTGTGTGTATGTAAGAGAGAGAGAGTGTGTGTGTGCAAGAAAGAAAGAGAGAGAGGGAGAGAGTGTGTGTGCGTAAGAGAGAGAGAAGGAGAGAGAGAGTGTGTGTGCAAGAAAGAGAGAGATGGAGAGAGAGTATGTGTGTGTAAGAGAGAGAGAGCGAGAGAGGAAGAGAGAGAGTGTGTGTGTAAGAGAGGGAGGGAGGGAGAGAGAGTGTGTGTAAGAGAGAGAGAAAAAGGGAGAGAGGGAGAGAGAAAGTATGTATGTGTGTAAGAGAGTGAGAGAGAGGGAGGGTGTGTGTGTTTGAGAGAGAGAGAGTTAGGGGGGAATAAAAAAGTAAACAGAGTGGGATAACGGGATAAATGTAATGGAAAACATACAAAATTACTACTGAAACAAGGGGTAAAACCGATTGCGAGAGAGAAGAAAAAATAGTGATAACAAGGAAAGGTGATTATCCTGGCTGTCATTAAAAAGACACCCAACACACGTTTATATATATATATATATATATATATATATATATTAAAAAAGGATTAATTCAAAGGTGTTGAATGGCCATTTCGATATGAAGCTCCCCACGGGGAATAACACATCACCTCAGCAACAGAAAAATCCTTTCAGAATATTTGCTCTGTAATATTTTATTACATGGAACTCTCTTCCTGTATCATTTTTTAATATTAAAATAAAATTTTTAATATTAATTAGGATCGGGTTTTTGGAATTTACCTTCCTGCTTTTTTCCCTTGGATTGAAGTATCTGAATTAAAATATATATATATATATATATTGCTTTAAAGTTAATTTTTTTTTTTGTTACAGAGCATAATCAGGACAAAAAATAAAAAAAGGAAACAACCGGTTTCGCTCCCACTTTTCAATTTTTTAATTCGAAAAAGTTACAGTCAGATGTAAGAGGTTATGAGAAATGAATTTGGTCAATGATGGGAAAGAGGAATGAACTCCTGGAGACTGATTCTCCTTTCCCAACAATGGCCATTTTTAGGTATGGAATATTCTTTTCTTCTTAAATACGTGGACAATATTGTAGTAGAAGTAGAGAGAGCCATAACATCGTATCGAAACTCTGTCTTGTTCAACTCTCTGCTTCTGAACAGAGAAGGACCCAGACAAGGCTCCCGTAGAATTTCATTTGGGGTGAAAAAACAAGAGCCCGACCCAGCTTTAAGCTACGGGATATTTTTGACTGAGCTTACGAGTTCAGAGTTTCCCCTTGAATTGACCTTGTGTCTCATCCGCATTGCTGGGAAGGTAATAAATACAGAGAACGATCACACTTAATCTACACTTTGTCCTGCTAAACTCTCTGCTTCCGAGTAGAGAGCGACCTAAACGAGGCTTCGCCGAAGGGTAGAGTCTCGTTTGGGATGAAAAAACATGAGCAGCCCGACCCAGCCTTAAGTTGGGTCTACGGAATAATCTTTGCTGAGCTTACGGTCTCAGAGTTCCCACTTTAATTGACCTTGTGTCACATCCGTCTTGTTGGGAAGTTGGTAAAGACAGAGAGCGATCATACTGAGAGTGATTATACTGACAAACAGTTCACTAGAAATGTATGTATTCCATGAAACGTGCGGGTCTTGTACTTGTTGATATACTATTATTCCCAACCTCCATTTTGAAGAATACTCATGCAGTAACTTTTGGGGTTACAACATATACATAACCGGCCATAAGTATTAGGCCACCCCAGTTTTTTTTTTTTAAAGAAATGATGTATTTCATACTAATTTTTAGTAATTTTAAAATTTCATACTAATTTTAGTGGATAATTCTAAAAGAAAATAGAATGGTTCTTTTGTTATTATTAATTTGCAAAGTTTTACAAGGCAATGAAGCAAAGATGAACTCGTCCAAATTATCCTAAATTTTCTTCATTCTTTTATTGATGAAACTGCAATATAGGCAATTATTAAATATTTATAAAATCATTTGATGTACGTATTATTGTGCATTATTAACAAAAGTAAAATGAAATAAGATAAAATAAATCATCAAATGTTGACACGTTGAATGGTCTGTTGTTTTTTCACATCAGCATGTGTATAAATAGATAAACAGATAAATAAATAAACAGATGAATGAATCGAATGTTTATCCCAATTTGAAGTGGTTTTGGTCTGGGGTGACCTTTTTAGTATGCTAAAATTATCTTCTAGTCGCCTTAGCTTGTCTATTATCGGTCATTTGGTTGTTCTTTATTGCTTTGACGGAGTTTCGAAATTTGTGTGTGTGTGTCTGTGTGTGTGTGTGTGTGTATGTGAGCGTTTTTTAAAATTTATTTCGTCTTTATGCTTTAGAATTGTTTTTTATGGGTCATCTGGTTCTTTGTTATTGTTTGGGGTTATCTTTTGAATTTGGTGTGTGTGTGTATGTATGTAGGTTGTGTATGTGTGTGTATGTATGTGTGTGTCTGTATGTTTTTCGGTGAGTGTGTGTGTGTGTGTGTGTGTGTGTTTCATGTTTTGTTGAGCGAAGGCTTGTATTTTTTTTTTAATCTTTCTCAATATTTCATAATCTGTGTTTTGATATAAGGGTATAACTCTGAATTTTCCATCACTACATTCATGCAAATGTTGGGAAACATATAATTTCCTGTTACCTGATAATTTTATATTGCTTCTATGAAAAGAAATTCTATTGTTCAAGCATTATGTCTCTCCTACGTATATCTTTGCGCATTTGTTGCATTTTAGATCGTAAACTACATTTTTCGAGTTGCAGATCAGATCCGAAAAAGAAAATACAGTCCATTCAACGTGCCAACATTTGATTTATTTTATCTTATTTTATTTTACTGATTTTATTTATTTTCTTATTTTTTTTACTTACTTATTTATAAAACAACAACTTGACGATCAGAAACAAAAGGAAATTTATACGTAAAGCCGCAAATTTATTCGCCTGAAGAGAGTCAATTTTAGACTCGAAACACGTCTAGCGTCACAAATATCATTATGGACACTTAATGTATCATAACATGTATAATACCAAAAACAATAAATATACACTTTAAAGTAAATGTTCACGGCTTCTCACACTTTTTATTCTATACCAATTTCTCTCGTTGGAACAACCCTATTTCTTTATCTAATATATATATATATATATATATATATATATATATATATATATAATCTAACAATCTTAATAATATATAATAATATAATATAACAATAATATAACAATCTTAATAATATAACAATAATATAACAATAATATAACAATCTTGAGAGCAGAGTCTCTGATCGAATGGAGTGGAAGGCATGTTGTTTTGATGGTCTTCAGCGTTTCAAGGCTGACAGTCTGAATCATTTGAGTCAGAAACGAGAGAGAGTCAAGCGGGCTGTATTGGTACCTGCAAGTACATCCCATAACCAGCACACTTGCACTCTGTGTGGATTGATTTGTAAGTCCCTTGCTGGACTTAGATGTCATCAGAGGCTGAAGCATGGATGAAGTCAGAGTTGTCGGAACCTCATACGTCGAGATCGACGGGAGAGTCCATCATATATATATATATATATATATTATGCTCTCATTACGATTGATCTTTCTGGAGAAGAAAATTTTAAAAAGAGTTTCCACTTCGGCTATAAAGCGTGACTCTTCAGAAATGAACTGAGTTCTCTCGGTGACTGGCGTCTATATACACTGCTTACATACAAGACGTTAAAATTTCCCTTCTCTGACCCCATGCGCCGATGGTTTAGGGAGTAGAGACTCCGACTGACACCAAATCGGTCGAGTTTCGATCCCGGCCAGAAGCAAGTGGATATGTCTAGCCACACTGATGAGCTGTGATACAGCGAAACGGGCTTGTATGTGGATGACTAATATATATATATATATATATATATATATATATATATATATATATATATATACTAAAACTGGATATAAAACGATAATCTGGTTAATAATAAATATTCCTCTAACATTGTAAATAAACAATATTTACAATATAAACCTTATACAAAAAAAATGACGTGCTTGACATGTTAAAAACTTTTACAGTATATAACGCACTGTAAGTAGTATATTAAACAATCTTAATTAGGAAGGTTTGAGTTCAAATCTATAAGAAAGATTAAGAACTGGTCGCAAGCAGTTGGTAGTTTTAGGCCGTGTACCCCACTCCATATGACAACCTGGTCGGGTATCCCATTCTACCTTCGTGGGAAGATAAATGTCAAGTTTGTATATGCGTGTGTGTAAAATTTCAGATATAACTAAATATACGTATATCTGTAAAAGAAGGATATGAATGAAGAAAGAAGGAAAAATTAAAAAAAAATATTACCCACTTTTGTTTATCATATATTAAATTATATCCCTTAGCAGCTTCCATAATTTAGCTTAACCTTTCAATTAGCCAGACGTCTATTTATGAGCGTTGTTAAATTTTAAAATTTTGAAAAAGTAACATGTTTTTCCTTTTTTGTTTTATAAATACTTGTGATAAAAAAGGATGTACGTTATGGTGCAGTGGATATCGACTCGGAACGACAAATCAGGGAGACGAGTTCGAATTCGAGTTGAATTCATTGCATTCACTTACGCCCAGATACCCTTGGGAAAGGTATTAATCCGTCTCTTCCCTCTAGATTGGGTTCCATAGCCTTGGTTGGCAACCACTCTACCGCAAAAAGCGATGGCAAACTACTGCGGGATAATCTGCCCAGTCAGTTAAGTCTCTTTTGAGACATGATCGCTCAAGCGTGCATCACGTATGGCACTTAACTGACTGACTAAGTGTTATAAAATAAGCCCCTTAGATTTGCCTTGATAAAGTCCATCAGAGGACAAAACGTAGCAGTGCAGTTAAGAAAATATTCCTTTTGTTTTAATTCATATATATATATTAGTTCACAAAAGCATATACAGCAAAACCTCTCTCTCTCTGTCTCTCTCTCTCTCTTTCTCTCTCTCTCTCTATATATTTTTAAAACCGCTATGATTTATTTGTCAACACGTCTGTTAATGTTTCTATGGAGATTAATTTTTTCTTTTTTTTCTTTTTTCCTTTTTCTTTCCTTTCCTTTCTTTTTTTCTTAGCTTACTTCCCTGTCAACCATCCCTTCCCACTTCTTTCTTTCTTTATCTTTCCACTCCCTTTCTTAGAGCCAGACAAGACTAAATTTTAACTTACAACTCATTTTGAAAGTAAGATTTTCCAAAAATCTAAAAATAGACATTGCTTTCTGTCTACTTTCTTTTAATCCCACCCCTTTAATTTTTCTGTGATGTTTATTTTTTTGAACTTCTGTCGGTAATATAACTTGCTTTATTTTGAAATAAAAAGTTGCCGATGATGCGTGAAATTTCTCTTAGGGATTTCATGTAGAAATGGCCATACAACTGATTTGAACATCGAAATTTATTTTATATATATATGAGTGGGGGAAAATAATCATACTGTTATGTGAGGGTCTGTTCAATTAATACTTGTGTGTAAACATAGACGGTAAATCGAAAGACTCCCAACCCGTAACGAACTCTACAAGCTATGTCTGTGATTTAATTACTCTGATTCAGGCTCTACCATATTTTTTGAACCATGTTGAACCCACATTTCGTTTCTCGAGGCTTAAATCTTAAGTCAAATCTCACTCACTTGAAAAAGGATCGATAATATGGCCGCGTTGCTTGGCAACTTTCGTTGTGTCTTGCTTCTTCGCGAATAATGTCGCTAAGGAAATCACATAAACATGAATGCAATGTGAAATGCTGATTTTAGAAGCATGAGCTACTGGAACAACCGGAAGTTTGATGTTCTTATATTTTATAAGGCTATATTGTCCTTGGCCTTCTCAGAGTGGCACAGAGAAAATGGTGATTGGTTGATTCGACGTCATCTGTAATTGAACCAGGATGTTTGTGCTTGATTAGAAGCGATTACTCTTTGCCATAGTCATGTAAACAGAGATTGAATGCACGTGTTTAGTGCGCCAAGTGCTTTGCGCTGTGTCAATCGATATTATCAGATGCAAACAAAGTCAAATGTATTTAACTGAGTCATGAAGGGATGTTAAAAGCATAAGAGAATTTAAGATAGGAACAAAATATAGCAAACCATCTTTAATTGAAAACTGTAATTATATAGTGTCCATATAGTCCGTGTGTACTTTAAAAAATTATAACTTTATTTGTATTAGTGATAGAAATAATCTGTAAAAATTTGCTTGAACAATTAAACTTGAAAGATAATACAAGATGGAGCTCCTGGTCACTTTGCTCTCCGTGTTAGACAGTTTCTAAATCAAGAATTTCCTAACAGATGGATCGGAAGGGGTAGAAGATTTTATTGGCCTCCACGTTCTGCTGATTTGATTCCATTACATTTTTTATGTGGACATGTGAAAACAATTGTGTATGCAACAAAGTTCATTAGAAGATTTGAAAGCTAAAATAACTAATGTAATTTCAGGCATTACTGTAAATCAGTTGGCAAATGTTTCCCGTGAACTGCAAAATCGTACTACCCTTTGTATTGCTAATGATGGAGGACATGTGGCAACTTAAATAAAATTTCAATAAAACCTTTAAAAGATAGATTTACTTCTTTCTAATCCTTTCTACATATTATTTCTATCGCAAATACAAATAAGGTTATACATGTTTTAAAGTGCATACGAACTTTACGGACACCCTATATAAACAAACTTTCTAAAAACAATAAGAAGTATTTCGATTGATATTCTTTAAGGGATAAGAATCGAAAAATAACATTTCAAAACGAACAAAAGAAAAAAGATCTATAAAATTTTCTCACTGGTATCCTCACCTTTCTTTTTTTTTTTATCCCGAATATTTGTTGTGTTTTGTCTTTTCATTGGCCCTTCTCGGTTGAACGTTCAACTTGTTTTCATTCGGAAGTATATTACAAGAACCGTAGATTATTTATGAGAATCATCTATTTTACATGATAAATATTTATTTGTCATCATGAAATTCCTTCCTTATCAATGGACTTAATTCAATGGGTAATTTCTCTCCCACAGATAGGACATTATACAGTGAAAACACCAGAACAATATATACAGAATAAATTATTACACATTAAATTTATATATATATTTATATATATATATAAATACATAAATATGTCAGTTCCCCCGCCAATTTCTTTCCAAAATCTTTTTCCTAATAACTTCATCCCATTTAAAACACTGGTTTTGTTAACACGTCCCTAGCGTTTCGACAGAGATGACATTTTTCTTTTCTTTATTTTCTCTTTCTTTTTCCTTTTTCTTTCCTTTACTTACCATTTTGTTTAGCCCACTTTCCTGTCAAACACCACTTTCTATTTCTTCCTTCACTTCCCCTTCCTCTTTTTTTAGACATAGTCAAATTTTAAATTTTTCACTTACAACTCAATCCAAAAGTAAAGTTGTCCAAAATCTAAAAACAGACATTGATTGCTATCTACTTATCAATCACAACTCCTCTAGTTTGTCTGTGATGTAAATTTTGAACTTACGCCAGTAATATCTTGTTTTATTTTGAGTATAAAGGTTGCCGATGAAATCTCTTTTAGGGATTTCATGTAGAAATGATCTTACAACAATTTTGAACTTCGAAATTTATTTTATATATATATATATATATATATATATATATATATTAACAAAAATGGTTAAATAAAAAGAAGACAAGAGGAAAACTGTATTTAACTCGCCTGCGCGTTTCATCCTGTGATGGACTGTATCAAGGCAAACAGACGAAATGAGCTTTATTCCAAATTCTTCTTCTTCTTCTTCTTCTTCTACGTGCCCTGTGTTTTCAGAACGTAGGCGATCATCGCTTTGCACGTCTCCCTGTCCCTGGTGGTTCTTAGCACGCTTTCTCCTGTTACTCCACGCAAACCTCGCTCCGTCATCCACCTGATCATGTCCTTCAAATGTTATCCGCTGCTTTCCCCTATCTCTTTTTCCTTCTATCTGGCCTGTTAGTATCAGGTTCGCCAAGCCATCCTTCCTCATTTCATGTCCCAGGAACTTCAGCTGTCTCTTCCTCATGCTCACTATTAATTTCCTTTTCGTTTCCACCCTCGATCCATGATATTCACAGCATCCTTCTGTAGAACCACATTTCAGTTGCTTCAAGTTTTTCATTCATCTTCGATGATATTGTCCAACATTCACTTCCATATTGAAGAACTGACATCGCATAGCAATCCAGTACTCACTTCTTTGTTTCTAGCGAAATTGTCATGTTATTTAATACTCTTCTCAGCTCCTGGAATGCATCCTTGTGTTTTTGGATCTTAGGAATATAAATGTATAGAAACTACGGTGACCACAAAGGAAGGGTTCAGTTTATATGTCGATTGTAATATGGAATTGATCCCCCACTTTATATCCAGTATGCTTCTGTAGAACCACATTTCAGTTGCTTCAAGTTTTTCCTTCATCTTCGATGATATTGTCCAACATTCACTGCCATATTGAAGAACCGACATCACGTAGCAATCCAGTAATCTCTTCTTTGTTTCTAGCGAAACTGTCCTGTTTCTTAATACTTTACTCAACTTCTGGAATGCTTCCTTAGCCATAACATTTCGCCTTCGGATCTCTGTGTCGCACTTTCCGTCTTCTGTTCGAAAACTTCCCAAGTATTTAAGTTTTTGTACCTACTTGATTTTAGTATTTGGCATATTCGGCTGGCCTTTTTGCTGATGACCATGCATTCGGTTTTCTTGCAGTTTATGTGTAGTCCTTTCTTGTCACTCTCTTCAGCTACCTTCTGTAGGTATCATCTGCGTTCCTTATGTTGTTTAAATTGTGGCCTCCAATGACGAATCCTGGCGTAACTTTTAGGGTCCTCAAATCTATAAACAAACATGTTTATAGATACGTAATTTGGAATACTTTCGCGCAAATACCCTTGGGAAAGGTATTAATCCGTCTATTCCTTCCAGTTATGGGTTAAATAGCAGGATAGACTGGGTTCTATAGCCTTGGTCGGCAACCAGTCTACCGCAGAAAGCAATGGCAACCTGTTGCGGGATAATCTTCTGCCCAGCTAGTAATGTCTCTTTCGAGACATGATCGCCCAAGCGTGTATCACGTATGGCACTTAACTGACTGAATTTGGAATAAAGCTCATTTTGTCTTGTTTCCTTGATAAAGTCCATCACAGGACGAAACGCATAGGCGAGTTAAATACAGTTTTCCTATCGTCTTCTTTTTATCTAACTATCCTGTCCTTAATCTCAGATCACAACTGAGTATATTTTCACAGAAACAAAAATATAGATGAAGGGCAATAAAAAACTGACCTCAAAAACAAAAAGCAAAAGAAAAGTGCTCAATACTATCCTGAGGAAGTAGAACAAAAATACACTTACAATTTTTTAGAATCCGTATCACAATACCCTGGTTTCGACCGTTAGGTCTCTTCAGGCATAGATACGGATAACCAATGGATGATGCTCCTAAATATAAACACCGGAGGAAAGAGTATTAGTAAAAGAAGATGGGGAGAAAAAAATCCAAAATAGAGAACAGGAATTACCCACTACCAAAAAGGGGTGGGGTAGCAGGCTAAAGAAAAGTAAGAAGTTCATTCGGGTTCGTAAGTACCCAGGACATTTTGACATTATTTCGTTTTCGCGTTTAGTAATTACTAGCAGTATAACCCGACGTTGCTCGGGTGTAATGAAAGCTTTAAAACTAATCCATGGTCCTGGAGCTCAGACTCAGCCTAAAGAATATTTGAAATAATAAAATAATTGCGACAATTTAGCAATCGCACATAATATATATATATATATATATACTAACAGTATAGCCCGGCGTTGCTCGGGTGAAAGCTTTAAAACTAATCCATGGTCCTGGAGCTCAGACTCTTTGGACATTGGTACGAAAGACTAAAATGTAATAGTTGTTTCCAATTAAAGCGAAACCCTAGACTGAAAGAAAAATAAATGGATGTAAGTCAAATTTTGATTTCTTGGTATCGATATCAAATAATTTTTTTTCGTCGTAAACTGAATTTTGAAGGCTAAATAAGTCCTCTGAGTAAATGGTATCATGGCTGAGACTAAGAACTACAATTATACCTATTAGAGCCAAAACCGAAGCAAAAACTAAAATAAAAGGGCTGAAAAAATACAGAGATACAGGCAGATAAACAGACACACACACAAACACCTTGCCTTTATATATAAATATTATCGATTTTCTGCACTATTCTAAGCACTGCAACCTTGAAATTTCTGAATATCGTTTCTTATGTCTTTGTCTATGAGTTCATCACATTTGATTAAAATCGGACCTCTCGTTCTATAACTCGATTGTTTCGATTATCGATTTCGATATTTATCGGAGGCACCACGACACAGAACCTAGCTAAGAACACTCGCAGACGCTTATAGTACAACTGAGTAAGTTTTCAAGAAAATCGGTTCAGCCGTTTCGGAGTCTATAGGTAACGGATACACAGACACGCACAGACACACACAGACACAAAGTTCCATTTATAAATAAGTTTAGATCTTTTATTTCTAAAAGAAATAATTGGCAATTTTCTTTGCCCAGCATAGCCTGCAGCAGATATCTCCACGGTATGTCCATGCTCCCACCTTCTTTACAATTTTTAACTTTACGGAGGCGCTGTTGACCATGTCCACCATAGTTTATGAATATAGAATACAGTATAGTACGTATTCTGTTCGATGAAACAACGTCAAAGATTAACACTCACGAGTCAGACACTCTACTGAATCTGACTGACTATATCGCCAGTACTCGGGAAAATATGGTCGCCTTTTATACACGTCGCATTGAATATTTTGAGCCTTCTGATTGGTTAAGCCTTCTATTGGTGAACTATAAAATGAGTTAGCTCATGGCTGTTTCACTAGTATACAAGCATACCCCCCCCAAAAAAAAAACTCCAACAGGGGCTTCGTCTGTATTTTCCTTGAAATGCATTTAGTGCACCTCACGTACATATAGATTGACATATCACTATATGGATAGCTAAACGGAGGGCGGGGGTTTTGCAAAGAGGCAAACGCTAGCAAGGATTTGAAGGATAGCAAGCAGGATAGAGCCATTATCGCCCACGTTCTGAATTGACACCACATATAGAAATTTTGATTGTAAAAAAAATATTAACACAAAAATGTCACTGGAAAAAATTTGAATCAGCAAAAAAAAAAAAAAATGATCATTTATTTTTTGCCTGCACTCATAGAGAAAATATTTTTTAGAAAAACGTCCATGAAATCATAGCATCGCTTCCTGTCAGAACTTCCGACAGCTCTGATGCCGTTAAAGGTCTTCATTGTTTGAAACACATTGATGGAAAGATAATGATAATATTATTTCCAAAATGATTTTAAATAAAAAAAAAACTTTTATTAATTTTCTTCTACGTGTCATGGATCCTCAGAAGATTGATAATCATCGTTCTTCATAACTTCCGGTTTCTTGTAGCTCTTAGCAATGTTTGTCTTTTTGTTATTTCTCCTAATTAATGTTCCAATTAATAATAATAATAATAATAATAATAATAATAATAATAATAATAATAATAAATATATATATATATATATATATATATATATATATATACAATAAAATAAATTTCGATGTTCAAATCTGTTGAATGATCATTTCAACATGAAATCCCTAAGAGAGGTTTATCTCATCGGCAACTACCACATTTCAAAAAGAAATAATAAAGAAATAAAAATGAAGGCTAAGAATTAAAAAAAATTACGCCCCCCCCCCAAAAAAAATCGGTAAGCAATCAACGTCTATTTTTAGATTTTACTTTTAGATAAAGTTGTAAGTGAAAAAACTGGAAAATTTGGCTTCGTCTAGCTTTACAAGAGGAAGGGGTTAAAGGATGGAATAGGAAATGGTGTTAACTTGAGAATTGGGTTAAACAAAACAGAAGGGGAGGGAGGGGGTAAGAAGGATAAAGTAAAAGAAAAGAAAAAAAAGAAAAATTTCATATTTTAGAGACGCTCGATACGTGTCAAACAAAACTAGCGTTTATAAATGGGTTAAAGTATTAGAAAAAAGATTTTTAGAAAAAACATATATAGAGGAAAAAAGCAGATATATATTTTTTATATATTTAAATAAATTTAATTAAGTTAATCTAATTAATGATAAATTTAGATATAAATAAAATTAAAAAATAAAAAATAAAATAAAAATTGAATTAAAAAATTTTTTTTCAATTATTTTTAAAAAAATTATGTTGTGCAAAAGATATATTAGTAAAAGTATCCATATTTTATAAAGGTAGATAATCAAAGGAGACAGGAAGAGGAAGGTAGAGGGGTTAAAATTACTATTTAAAAATTAAATTAATTTATCAAAAACAATTAAATTTATATTGACTCTCCTAAAAACTAAAATTAGCATTTAAAATTTAAATGTTCACAAATTTCGCTAGATGGCGGCACTTACTAATGAATTCCTTTCTAAAATTCAGGAGAAGGCGCTGGTTTGGGTACTTTAATATTAGAATATTTTCATGCAGACACAGATCGCACCTATCACAAAAATTCTTCGGAATTCGGGCTGAACCTATCAGTCTCCAGCTAATTACAAAGTCCAGCCCTTCTTCCTTCATTTTCCAGAATCTCCGAGAAAGGGCTGTCTGGTAGTTTTGACCTGGGTTCGAAAACGAATACCTGTGATTGTAATATCTCTGCTTAAAAGGTCCCGCTGACATACCAATATAGGTTCGGTAATTATTCTTGTTGTTTGATGGTGAAATGTGAGCTTCATAAATTACCTGGGTGGATTTACATTTGCCCTCCATCGGGCAGGCATCCACGGAGCTACAATTGCATTTATTTAAAATTCCGGACTCAGAGTCAGTATTACATAAATTCTTTATAATAATTATATATATATATATATATATATATATAATTATTGTTATAATAATAGCATACTGTAAAACAAAAGCTATGAGGTTTCGGTACTCTGTGCACCATTATCAGGCAGGGAAATAGTTACGGGGTCATATGTATATTGATAAAGAAATTCAAAATAAAGAATTAAAAAATCCCACCATATGAGGTGAATGTAATAGTTATTATTACAACTTAAAGGATTTGTGGATTTAGACCAATGAATAGTGAGACATTAAAATGTAGCAAAGTTAATCTACTGACAAGAGGAAAGTGAGTGTCTGTTTCGTCAGTTTAAAACAATAAAATATTTGTCTTAAAGGGTGTTGCTAATATAAAAAAGACAATTTTAATGTAAAGAAATAGATGTAAAATTATTCAGTTAACTATACTTGGTGTGATTACTCGATGTTAGAGTTAACTAGTTGTGAAAGCAAGCGTAAACAGCAGTCTAACAGATAATTAAGGTTAGGTTTGAGTTATATATAATTAAGTAAAAGGAATAGGATTATAGATTAAAGCATATAGTAAACAGTTTGAGATACTTTTAGATATATTTAAAAGTGTGAATTATCCTGTGTTGGCAGTAAGTACTTATTTCATTACGTTGGTTTAATAAGTTAGTTTTTGGGATTTAAATTATTTGGACTTTTTCTCATAAGCAAAGAAAAGAGTTTTAATGTAACGATTTACATGTTCTAGCTCTTGTTAACATCTTCCATTTTACTGTAGATGATTTATTTGCATCTTTTAATTGTAAATAGTATTTGAAAAGCAAAGTTGAGTTACTACAGTAAATATTAAGCTATGGAATATATATCCACTAGCAGTATAGCCCGGCGTTGCCCGGGTTTAACGAAAGCTTTAAAAATAATTCATGGTCCTGGAGCTCAGACTCTTTGGACGTTGGCACGAAAGACTAAAAAGCTATAGTTGTTTCCAGTTAAAGCGAAACCGCAGATTGAAAGAAAAATGAATGGATGTTAGTCAAATTTTCATTTCCTGGTATCGATTTATATATATATATATATATATATATATATATATATTATCGATTTTCTGCACGATTGTAAGAACTACAATCTTGAAACTTCTGAATATCGTTTCTTATGTCTTTGTCTATAAGTGTATTTATCGAGGGTACCTCGACACAAAACCTAGCTAAAAACACCCGCAGACGCTTATAGTACAACTGAGTAAGTTTTCAAGAAAATCGGTTCAGCCGTTTCGGAGTCTGTAGGTAACGGATACACACACAGACACACAAAGTTCCATTTATAAATAAGTTTAGATTAGTTTAAACACACACACACACACACACACACACACACACACACACACACACACATATATATATAAATAATGCATGTAGGTATGTGTGGGCATGTGTATGATGTATATATAAACTGCGTCTAGAGATTATATGCAAGTTATGAATTGATATAAAGAGTTGCGTATTTAATATTAAAAATCCTATTATGTTGTTGTTTAGATTCTACTCAATATTATTAACTTAGATATATAGTGATAAAGAAAACTATTTTTTTTTGTTGGAAAATTTTTTACCAAATTGACAAAACAGACTAATTTGACTGTCAGTAGTTTATTTGCAACTATTTATTTTGATACTTTTACATTATTATACCTTGTAAAACTAATGTAAAAAAATAATATGAAAAGATTTTAGAAGAAATTTGTCAATTTCATAAAGGAAAAACATAAAAAAGTATTTTATTTTAAAAATAAGAGATATATAAACAAAAAATAATAAGAACCTCCTAAAATTTATTGCACAAAAGCTCCTTTCTTTTCAATAACTCTTAGCAGCCTATTGTCAACGTCTGATGTTAGTTTTACAATTTTAGCGGCTGGCAAGTTGTTTGCAGCAACTTTAACTGCCTCCCAGAGGTCACACTTGCTGTTGAATTGCCTTTCATTAGAATAAATATCTCTCGAGGATGCTCCACAGGTTCTCAATGGGATTCAAGTCACAGCTATTTGAAGGCCAGTCCAAAAGAGAATCTTCAACAAATCCCTTTACTTTCAATCAGGATTTAGTAAACTTTGATGCATGACTTGGTGCGTTGTCTTGCATAAAGATCACGGATGTACGCTTGGTTAAAGACTGGCTATCAAGCAATTCAAAGAAATATTACTTTAGAAAATCACAGTAACTTTTGAAATTCATTTTAACCCCGTCTATCAATTTAAATGGATCCACGAGCTCATTACCAATACTCCCAGCCCATATCATGATCCCACCGCCGCCTTGTTGGTGTTTTAAAACTTTCTAGAGTCATGTTGCTTACAAACCCATCGACGAGCCCATCCATCGGGCCCATCGAGGTTGATTCTTGATTCGTCTGTAAAAAGCACTTTACTGAAATCTGTTTTCATGTATATTTTTGCCCACTGTAATCTTCTTTCCTTATGTTATTTTTTGTTAAAATGGGTTTCTTTATTTGATTTTTTACATCAGCAAACTTCCTTAATGCTTTACACCTTGTTTCCCTTGACATCATAGGAGCTCCAGCAGCCTCAAATATGAACGTACTTGATGCATTTGAGTTTCTTATTAATTCACTTTGGATATGTGATAGATCTCGCTTTGTTAAATTCCTGAATTCAGTCTGAGACATTTTTTCCTTGGTTGAATTCCCATTTAACATATTTTCTTGATTGTTCGATGATCCATTTTCAAATCCTTAGAAATTTGAAACGAAGATTTTCCTTTGCTAATTTCTTTGATTATATAGTTCTTTTCATTCATTGTTAGTTCTTTTTTACAAGCCCTAATACTGAATTCTAGTTCTTACAAATAATCTCTTGACACTGCAAATTGCTATAATTACTGAAAAAATACTAAATATCAATCTGAAATTGAAAATTGGGATTTAATTGCTTTCATGCTTACTCGCTATACATAATAGTACAAATTATTTCATTGGATAACACATATCTATGAATTTTACATAAAATATTTGACAATACCTCCTTTGCATATAATCTCTAGACGCAGTTTATGTATATATATATATATATATATATATATATATATATATATGTGTGTGTATGTGTGTGTGTGTATGTGTGTGTGGGCATGTGTGTGTAGGCATGTGCATGTACGTATATGTATGTGTATGTATGTATGTATGTATTTATGTGTATGTATGTATGTATTTATGTATGTATGTATATATAGGTATATGTAAATGCGTGTATAGATGTGTATGTATATATGTACTAGCAGTATAGCCCGACGTTTCTCTGGTGTATTGAAAGCTTTAAAACTAATCCATGGCCCTGGTGCTCAGACTCAGCCTAAAGAATGTTTGTGTGAAGTTTGGTGAGAATCGGATAGAAATTGTGGATTTGTACAAAGGACATACAGACAGATAAACAGACACACACACAAACATCTTGCCTTATATATATATATATATATATATATATATATATATTGTCGATTTTCTTCACTATTGTAAGAACTGCAACCTTGAAAATTCTAAATTCTTATGTCTTTGTCTATGAGTGTATTAAATTTGATTAAAATCGGACTACTCCTTCTATAACCCGATTTTTTCGATTATCGATTTTCGATATTTATCTGGGGTACCTCGACACAAAACTTAGCTAAGAACACTCGCAGACGCCTATAGTACAAGTGTGTAAATTTTCAAGAAAATCGGTTCAGCCGTTTCGGAGTCTATAGGTAATGGACAAACACAGACACACACACAGACAAAGTTCCATTTAAATAAGTTTAGATATACATGTGGATGGGTGTGCGTGTAAAAATTGACGTAGTTACATACAAGTAGGTAAGCAACTAAAAATTAATATGCAAAGCAAATATATAACATAAACTCCTTAAACAACCATCCAATGGTTGCAACTAATACCCCATTAAAGACTTTATATCCATTAATTTATTTGTATTTTTATTAGTTAATTATAATTATTATTATAATTTTATTAAGAAATATTATCATTATTATTATTATTATTATTAAAAAGTTTTATGAAATTGTATCATTAGTATTACTAGTATCCTCAAGAAGAAGAATTAGCACTTATACCTGATTGTTTTTTGTAACATTCATGCACGATAAAAATATTATTGTCATAACCAAAACGATAAGAAATTTTTGTTCTATGTGCTTTGTCCATTCAGGACGTAGGCGATCATGGCCTTCAAATTTCCCCTATACCTGATGGCTCTGAACACGCCTTCTCCTGTTACACCATGCAATCTTCGTTCCGTCATCCACCTGATCAGGTCCTTCAAATATGTTATCCGTTGCTTTCCCCTCATTGCGTGTCCCAGGAACTCCAGCTGTCTCTTCCTGATTCTCAGTATTAATTTCCTTTTTGTTTCCATCATTTCCAAGACCTCATCATTGCTCATTTGCTCGATCCATGATATTCGCAGCATCCTTCTGTACAACCACATTTCAGTTGCTTCCAGTTTTCCCTTCACCTTTGTTGATATTGTCGAACATTCACTGCCATATTGAAGAACTGACATCACATAGCAATCCAGTACTCTCTTATTTGTTTCTAGTGAAATTCTCATGTTACTTAATACTCTTCTCAGCTCCTGGAATGCATCCTTGTGTTTTTGGATCTTAGGAATATAAATGTATAAAAACTACTGTGGCCACAAAGTAAGGGTTCAGTTTATATATTGATTGTAATATGGAATTGATCCCCCACTTTATATCCACATTTGAGTTACTTCCAGTTTTTCCTTCATCTTTGATGATATTGTCCAGCATTCACTGCCATATTGAAGAACTGACATCACATAGCAATCTAGTAATCTCTTCTTTGTTTTCCTTCATCTTTGATGATATTGTCCAACATTCACTGCCATATTGAAGAACTGACATCACATAGCAATCCAGTTCTCTCTTCCTAGTTTCTAGTGAAATTGTCCTGTTTCTTAATATTTTACTCAACTTCTGGAATGCTTCCTTCGCCATGCCAATTCGCCTTCGGATCTCTGTGCGGTACTTTCTGTCTTCTGTTATAACGCTTCCCAGGTATTTAACCCTCTAGGGCCATTCGTATCATATTTGATACAGTATGAAAACAAGCCATGAAAGAAATATTTTCCTGAAAAATTTTTTAAGAGAAATATTTTATAAATTTCAAATGAAAGCAGTACTGACTGCTCAGTCAATGAATACCAAATGTTTCTTTATAGGGAAATACCAAATGTTTCCTTATAGGGAAATACTGTATCAAATATGATACGAATGGCCCTAGAGGGTTAAATTTTTGTACCTGCTTGATTCTGGTATCCCCGACCTGTATTTGGCATTTTGGGCTACCCTTTTTACTGATATATGAAATTAGTACGTACAAAATGAAGATATTATTATTACTGTTAGAATGAAAATAAAAAAGCTGACAGTTCAATTCTTCTAGTAAAAATTCGGCCCCAAAATTTACTGTCATGTATTTGAGAATGGCTAACTAAAAGTTCAGGCCAAGGTCATCTTATCGCTTGGGACAGAAACACAGCCTCCCTTAATAACTAGCACTGTAAATCTAACCCCCTATGTACATGTTCTAAAATATTATATATATATATAATTCCAGGTGAAGAGGACTCAAGGTTGTTTTTATTTTGAGTGCTCTGGCATTTATTTTATTATGAACATTGCTCAATATAATGAGTATTATAGAGCTTAATATAATTATGAATTAATTGTACATTGCGACACGGAAATTTTTGTTTCGAGATAGATTTTCACCATCAGGCAACCTGATGATGAGAATCTATCTCGAAACATAGAAATTTCCGTGTCACAATGTACAATTAATTCATAACTATATAATTATATATGTAGTCATCCACAGACAAATCTGTTTCGCTGTATCACAGCTCATCACAACGGTTAGACTCCGATTGCTTTTTAACCCAGGATCGAAACCCGACCAAATTGGCGTCAGTCGGCGATTCTACCAGAGTGCTAAATTTATAACATTTATTTATTTTCTTTTAAAATGTTGTAACACTTTTCCTGCTACATGGAAATATTTGATTTTCAACTGTAATATAAACAGTAATTCTACCTCTGAGTTACGGGCGCTCGGTAGAAGGTGGCAGACTTTTTAGCGTGTATATTATCATTATACACGCCCAATAGCTGAATGAACTATTCGTAGATGCCAGAGTAGCTACTGTTTTTCAAAGTCTACCATTCTTCCAGAGTTCTCAATCAGGGTGTATATACTAATACATATTATATATATATATATATATATATATATAGTAATATGCATTATATGCTTTGCTATTTGATCTTTTGTCTTTTTGTCTTGCTTGTTTTAGTCAGGATGTTTCGGTATTTTGTATCTGTCTTCAGTAACTTTATTGGAATTTTGAAAGTATAATTTTGAAAGTACAATTCCACCTCTTTAGTACATACCTCTGTTTAAGACTCCAAATTTACACCACTGTCTTGTCCAAACGACACGTGGTCAAGTGGCTTAAGAAATATAAGGTTGTAAGTTCAATCCCTGTGTTTGGCAGTGACAAAATGTCATATAAAAGATGCTATACTAAGCTTAATAAGACTTCTAAGTATTACTTACGAAACTTCTTCAAAGGAAGATTTACCCTCGGGTATTGAATAAAGGTTTCGGTTCGAAATTCCGACAAAGTAATTTGAAGAATGTCGGAGGGCACCACTGCCCAACTTTGTGATTATAACAAAATACGAGGGTCTTTCAAAGAATAAAATGAATTTTTCGGTTTTAGGACTTCTACGAGGGTCATTCAATATATAAGGGGAATTTTTCTGTATAAGCATTCTAATACAGATAGAAGCTTTTTGTTTTGTTTTTAATCGTGTAACCCCAAGCAAAGCATTCCACTGTCACTTTAGCGCAGGGGGTTACATAGAGCGATTGGGTGTAGGAAATGTCAGAAGGAGGGTGATAGACGACTTAGGATGTACATAGGGAGAGAGTTGGAGAGAGTGGGTGTGAGTTAGTGTGTTAGGAGGTGTCTATTGACCTTACATTTAAACTCCTGGAGGTTGTAGCCGTCGGGGAAGCAAGCATGCGGTAGGGAATTCCACAGGCGGGAAGTGCGAGGAAAGAAGCTGTTGGAGTAGAAATTGCGGTTACATTTCATCGGTTTCACTGTAAAAGGGTGGGACCTAGTTGCCAATCTAGTATCTCGTACAAATTCACATCTAAGGGGCACCAGTGATTTAAGTTCGTCAGAGCAGAGGCCATGTAAGTATTTATAGACGAGGCACAGGGAAGCCACGTCACGCCGGTGAGAGAGTGACTTCAGGCGGTCAGTCAAGTCGGTATCAATCACATTACAGATTCTTCGCTGTATTTTGTCAAGAACCTCGAGGAGAATAGCAGGGGCACCCGACCAGATGTGGCAGCAGTACGGGCGGATGGTAGATTTATATAAGTGCAGGACAGATTCAGACGGAAAGAATTTCCGGGCCCTGCACAAAGAGCCGACTTTCATAGCAGCGGATTTAGCAATGGATTCGACGTAGTCATTCCACTTGAGGTCTGCTGAGAGTGTCAGGCCAAGCAGGTGTAGTGTTTTACTCTCTGGGATGCATGCCTGTTCCATACTAATGGAAGGGAGGTGCGGTTGTCTGTGGTGGTTAATTGACAGCAGCTTCGTTTTGGAAGAATTGAATTTTACGAGCCATTTCTTACCCCAATCCACCACGGATTGGAGGTCCTTTTCAAGCTTGGCAGCGAGGTTCGCCTGGTCACCAACACCAGATTTTTTATCGAGGCGAGAGTAAACTGTGGTATCATCGGTGTACATGCCTACTTGTGATCTTATGGCATCGGGGAGATCATTGATATAGATTAGAGCGTAGGACCTAGGATAGAGCCTTGGGGGACACACGCGTTTGTAGGGTAGTTCTGGGAGGCATGTCCGTTTAATACCACCTTCAGTGTGCGGTTAGAGAGGAATGACTGGATTAAGTCCAACAAAAGACCAGTTATGCCATAGCTTCGCAGTTTCCGTAGAAGGCCAGCATGCCATACTCTGTCGAATGCTTTAGAGATATCCAAGGCGACGGTTCGGGCTTCACCATTCTTGTCGAGAGCCTGGTATATATACTCGGTGATGGTCGTTAGCATATCAGCAGTAGACCTGGCGAAGCGGAAGCCATACTGTTTGTCCGAGAGGAGCCCGTGGGCTGTGAGAATCTTACTTAAAAAAAATTCTTTTACTTCTTTTTCAAAGGGTTTTAATTTTTTTTTTCAGATTGAAAATGACTTTGAAAGCTTTGGAGATTAACAAAGATGGCCGATTAAGAAGCATGCTCCATGATTGAACAGAGGTCATTTATCAAATTTTTGGTTGCTGAAGGGTGCAAACCAGTTGAAATTCATAGGAAAATGTCAACTGCGTATTGTACCACATGTTTCAGCCAAAAAATGTCTACAAGTGGGCAAAATTGTTTAAAGAAGTTTGGAAGTGACGATGAAGTCAAAAGTGCTGTGAGCGATTGGCTGAGACATCAGTCCAAAGATTTTTACGCTGAGCGAATACGGAAGCTTGTGCATAGATGGGAAAAGTGTGTGACACTGCTGGGGGACTACGTTGAAAAAAAAAAGAAAAAGAAAAGTAAGCTTCTATCTGTATTAGAAAAATCACCTTAGAAAAATTCACCATATTTATTGAATGACCCTCGTAAAATGAACATGTTCGCTGGAATAGAAAACATCTGAGATAAACATTGACATGAGTAAATATGGAGTGTAGCCCATCGATTGTATTATGTTAAGACATGTCAAAAAGAGATTAATTTACGAAACTTTGTCTGATCAAACCTAATAATCTGCGAGAAAAGTTGAACATTGCAGATGATCCGAGCATGTCAGGACTAATGAGGTCAAAAGCAGGATTTTTTCCAAGGTGACGGAAAACAGAGAGTTGTCAAGCATTTAATTCTCTATAAATACTAAGCTTAACTTAGAGGAACACGTCGCTAAAACAGGAGATACTGTGTTGCCCCAATTTTTCAAATAAGAAGAATTTATCTTTGCTTTTCTATCCGAAATACCGACTTTACTCGGGTTCAAACAAGAAATATATATATATATATATTTACACCATTGGTTGATTTTGACGTCTTTTTTTTAAATCAGAAGAGCGTTTTGACTCCCATGGCCATAGATCTTCTTCTTCTATATGCTCTTTCCCTTCAGGATGTAGACGATCATGGTTCTCTACGTCTCCCTATCCCTTGTGGCGCTTAGTATGTTTGCTCCTGTTACTCCTGGCAACCTCCGTTCCGTCATCCACCTGATCAGGCCCTTCAAATATGTTATCCGCTGCCTTCCTCTGTCTCTCTTTCCTTCTATCTGGCCAGTCAGTATCAGGTTCTCCAAGCTCTCCCTCCTCATTGCATGTCCCAGGAACTTCAGTTGTCTCTTCCTGATGCTCAGTATTAATTTCCTTTTTGTTGCCATTCTTTCCAACACCTCATCGTTGCTTGCATGCTCAGTCCACGATATCCGCAGTATCCTTCTGTAGAACCACATTTCCGCTGCTTCAAGTTTTGTCCTCATTTTCGATTATATTGTCCAGCATTCACTGCCGTATTCATCTCCTGTTAGAACACTTCCTACAATTCATCATCATTTTCTTCGTATTTCATTGGTAAAGAGAAAAATATACTTAGCTTCCTCTTCCGAACTGCGAATAAAGCTAAACAGAATATTAAGACACAAGAAAATTTTGTTGGAAAAGAGTAGTGGCAGTGAATGGACAATCCCTTCATAGATGAAAGAGAGGCTCGAAGCAACAGAAAGGTGGTTCTACAGAAGGATGCTGAGGATACCATGGACCAAACATGTGAGCAACGGCATGAATTTGGAGAGGATGCAACCGAAAAAGAAAACTTGTACTTAACATCAGAAAGAAACAGCTGAGGATTCTAGGATACGTAATGAGAAAGGAGGGCTTGGAGAATCTAATACTCACGGGTCGGATAGAAGTAAAAAGAGGAACAGGCTCCCGAGAAGACTCTTTCTAAATCATTATGATCGTAACCCTTTCAAAACTATTGATTGATTGTTTCGAAAAACTACGGCTTGTAAATCTTTTGCAGATTATTTAAAGCCTGAAAATTTTCCAGATTTTAATTTTCTGTAAGATACTAATAATACAAGTCTTGCTAATTAACCCATAACTGGGGGAGAATGTGGTGATTCATACCTTTCCCAACGGTATTTGCACGTAAGTGAATATAGTCAGTTAAGTGCCATACGCTTTGGGCGATCATGTCTCGAAAGAGACATGACTGACTGGACAGAAGATTATCCCGCAGTAGGTTGCCATTGCTTTCTGCGGTAGACTCGTTGCCAACCAAGGCTGTAGAACCCAATCTGTCCTGTTATTTGAGTCATATCTAAAGGAGGAAGAGATGTATTATATTATTTAGTAATAATTAGTGGGGTATCAGTTTATTACTTAATAACAATATAAAACGGATCCCTCACTTTATGCCTAGTAGAAGCCTTTGACATGTTTTCAACTATTGTATTCAGTCAGTCAGTTAAGTGCCATGCGTGATACATGCTTTGGGCGATCATGTCTCGAAAGAGACATGACTGACTGGGCAGAAGATTATCCCGCAGTAGGTTGCCATTGCTTTCTGTAGTAGACTTTGTTGCCAGCCAAGGCTATAGAACCCAATCTGTCCTATTATTTGACTCATAGGTAAAGGGAAAAGCAATCTATTATATTATTATTATGTAGTAATTAGTGGGGGATCGGTTTTCTATTGTTATGAAGTAATAAACTGATCCCACACTTTATGACCAATATAAGCCTTCATCATTATTCCAACTATTATATTCAGTCAGTCAGTTAAGTGCCATACGTGAAACACGCTTGGGCGATCATGTCTCGAAAGAGACATGACTGACTGGGCAGAAGATCATCCCGCAGTAGGTTGCCATTGCTTTCTGCGGTAGACTGGTTGCCAGCCACGGCTGTAGAACCCAATCTGTCCTGTTATTTAACCCAGAACTGGAGGAAATAGACGGATTAATACCTTTCCTAAAAGTATTTGTGAGTAAGTGAATGCCAGTAATTCTACTGGAATTTCGACTTGGCTCCTCGATAATGACCGTAGAAAAATTAAAAAAGCAATTGTGAAAACTAACAAAATATTTGTCTACCAGTAGGAGCTCTAAGCAAAGGAATGGGGTTTATATACTGTAGTGATTGTAATAAAGGTTTCGGTTCGAAATTCCTAGCGCCTGAAGAAAGCCGGAGCGTACAACAGCCGAAACGTTGTACAAATGGCAACAAAGACGAGGAATAATGTAAATACTGTAACAAAATATTGTTTATATTCGGACTAATATCCTTACCTTTTTTATTATCACAACGTTTCAGTCATTGTGCTTTTCGGCCTTCTTCAGGTCAATAACAGTCAAGGAATTTTGACGTAAAATCTTTATTTAATCTACGGGGATAAATTCTTCTCATTCGGCTAACAATATATTGGTATGTCTTATGCAGCGGATTAAAGCATTGGTTCCTGAAGTGATGGCGTGGTAGTTGTAAATTCAATCAATGAAAACAGGGCAGGCAGTACTAAATGAGAAGTACTAAATATTTTTATATGTTGATTCTGTACAAGGCCCAAGAGCCACACGAAGTAGGGATTACAGAGTAACATGAAAGGGGCGCAGTTTATAAAAACATGTGTGGAAGATAACGGTTAACCGTAAATATGAACTGGTTAAGAAGATTGGGAGTTGATTCCACAAAGTAACGGTTTATGGAAATAAGCTGAAACTCTTTGAATCGTGGAATGAATGTGGTTTGATAAACACTATGCGTGGAATATGCGTGGAATATGACGGTTAGAACTGATGACACTAAGGAATGTAGTTCTTCTGTACGATTCCCATGCCAACAGCGATAGTGTAGCGTCAGGCTTGCAACGTTTTATCTTCAGGGAAAAAACGTTGCAAGGCGGAAAACAATTCAGCACCCACATTTCTCACGACATGATACTCCCCAAATATCGGTAGCAGTGCCGTGCTTAGCAACATCGCACCCCCCCCCCCAGCAGATTGCATCTTGCGGATCCTGTACCCACAGAATGCAACTTGCGCCCCAACCCCACGAACATACTGAACCACCCAATAAAGCGCATATATTCCATGATCACGAAAGAACAGAAGAAATCGCAGAATTGGTCTTTTGAAGCTCATACATTAGGAACGTTTTCACAACTTTTAGCGAAGTTTTGGTGATTTCCTCGCTATTTTTATAGCCATTTCAGTGCCTTTCGGCTCCCAGTCTTCTACAAGTTTTTCAAGGAATTTTCAAAAAAATTTCAACCCAAATTTCAAAATCATTTCGCAACAGAAGTGATACTTGTATGTATGTTGAAGTAGATATCTATAATTTATTTCTCTCTCAAGTTCATTCTTTTTTCAATTACAAATGATTTTCCGCTCGGAAAGCTTCTATAAAAAATTATATAAATATTGAAAAACAGTAGCTACTCTGGCATGTACGCATCGCTCATTCAGTAATGGATTAGAGCGCTCTGGCTATTGGGCGGGTATAATGACAATATACACGCTAAAAAGTCTGCCTTCTTCTACCGAACGCCCATAGCCCGGAGGTAGAATCGCCGACTGTGTTCTTAGCTAGGTTTTGTGTCGAGGTCCCCCCGATAAATATCGAAAATCGATAATCGAAAAAATCGAGGAGTGGTCCGAATTTAATCAAATTTGATACACTCATAGACAAAGACATAAGAAACGATATTCAGAAGTTTCAAGGTTGCAGTTCTTACAATAGTGCAGGAAAAAATATATATCTATATATATCTCAACGTGTAGGAAGTCTCTTGCTCAACTTCAAAATTTCCTGTTTTATACTGTTTCTCGTTTTGCTGGGAAGGGCTCAATGCAAAATTCCCTGAAGATTACTGAAGAAGGTCGGAGAGCACAGAGGCCGAATTTTGACAAAACCGAAATATTAATTAGCTACGTTATTGTGGTTGACATATAATTTATTTCCTAGAGGGTTTAACGAGATATCTCGCTCTGAATTATTTCGTACAAAATCTTTCTTAATAAAGATTCGTAAAAGAATGCAAACGTTGAAAGCGATGATCGTTCGCTCTGGAACTAATATTTGGCCAATATAATATGGAGTTGTAGGGGCGAGTTAGGGTTGAACAGCTGTATATAATCAGCCAATTTGATTGGCTTATCGATTAGGCTTTTTGTCGAATTAGTTGACAAAAAGATTAAGTCATCAAACTGATAAACAGGAAAAAAAGGTTAATCCTAAGATGAAGCCAAATATATACATCGATACATTTACTCAACCCCCCCCCCCCCACATGCGCACACATACGTACACGGAGGCGCAATTATATGCCTAGATACATTCATTGATATACGTGGCCTCATATATACATGCGTGTATTTATTTCAGTCAATTCATATATGTTCTTATCTATCTATCTATCTATCTATCTATCTATCTATCACAGTCTGTTAATATCTATCTATCTATCTATCTATTAAGCACAAACAATCACACACACACACACACACACACACAAACAAACATATCGTATCAACATCATAATTGTTTTTACGTACTGTGCTTAATGACCGAAACTGGAGTTAAAGATGATCTTGTTTCAGTCAGTCAGTTAAGTGCTATACGTGATACAAGATTTGGGCGATCATGTCTTTTTCGGGAAGAAGATTACCCAGTAGTAGGTTGCCATTGCTTTCTGTGGTAGATTGGTTGCCAGCCAAGGCTATAGAATCCAATCTGTCCTGTTATTTGGTTCATAGCTAGAGGAAAAATAGATGTATTATATTATTAAGTAGTAATTAGTGGGGGATCAGTTTATTACTTCATAACAATATAAAACTGATCCCCCACAGAAGCCTTAATCATGTTTTCAACTATTGTATTCAGTCAGTCAGTTGAGTGCCATACGTGATTCACGCTTGGGCGATCATGTCTCGAAAGAGGCATGACTGACTGGACAGAAGATTATCTTGCAGTAGGTTGCCACTGCTTTCTGCGGTAGATTGGTTGTCAGTCAAGGCTATTGAACCCAATCTGTCATATTATTTAACCCATAACTGGAGAGAAGAGACGAATTGATACCTTTCTCAAGTGTATTTTTGCGTAAGTGAATGCAAGGAATTCAACTGGAATTCGAACTCGGCACCCCGATTTCTCATTCCGAGCTGATAACTACTGCACCACCACGATCTTGTTTAGCTGGACTAAATCTCCGCTCCTTCTCCTCGACTATTTTTAGAACTGGACTGAGTCACTAAAGTACTTACTAAATAAATATTTACTTATTTTCTATCTGTAAATATTTATTTTTTTTAGCAACCGAGTAAATGAACTTTGTAAATATCTGTTTTAATAAACGCAACGTAGGTCACAGGGGAAATTCTTTTTCACGATGCAAATATTGAGAATGAATAAACGAAATAAAAATAGTGCGTTTTTCTTTTTTTTATTTGTGTCCAAGGAGTTCGTCACAATGTGCGCAATACTTGTGCAATATCGTTCAGTCTTCTCCACCGCATTTTATTGTGTGAAATCAATACATCCTGAAGTTTTTATCAGCCCTGCAGCGGATTAATAAACAAGAGGGAATAGTTAATGGCTATTAAGGTCATATAACAGTAAAGTAACGCGTTGGTGGAACACTTAAATCAGGTGTGATAAGCCTCACGGTTTTAGGAATATAATCACAGCTATCGACTCGTAGGTAAGATCCAGTGACCATTAAGAACAATGTTCAACTGGGCGTCTATCAAAGCACTTAAAACAGCAAGAGTTGCATGAGATAGAGGATGTATGTTTGGGGGCTTTGAGCATATAGAGCAGCGTAAATGAATATTGCTTTAGAAGCAGATGAGATCTTCTCAGCGATCTCCAAGGCGTTGTTTTCTGCTATTACTATTATAATATGAATCTGTGTGTGCGTCTGATTGCCTTGTTGACAAAATCACCTGCAATGAATTGATGTTTTTTTCCGTCTCTCGGCGGCCTTGAAGCGGGAGTCTCTCTCAAAACAGGATAGTATTAATTTCTTGTCGTGTACTTGCAGGTATAGTTCATTCATGCAGAGTAGGAAACATAAAATTAAATTATTTGTTAGAACATTATTTTTAATCGATACTCTTCTTATTTGAGTAGATATTCTGTTTTTAATCAAACGGTATATTTATATATTTATTTCTATCGGCCTGATTATTTACGATAGATTTTGTTACGAAAATTCTGCCGAATGACACACATATTTTTTTCTTGTACGAAGACTAAAAGATTTTCTGCTTATAAGTACGTGGAGTGGAGAGAAAAGGGTTCTCGAGCCGACTAAGAAAGCCTTAAAAATATTAATAATGCGTCATTCGGACATTTTTTGTACGAAAGTTTGTACGAAAATGTGCGTCATTCGAACCTGCGACCTCTATCAACTATGTAGTTGACAGGGGTCGCGGGTTCGTATTAACTATGTAGTTGATAGGGGTCGCAGGTTCGAATCCTGCCGAATGCCGCACATTATCGTAATAACAATTTATCGTAAATAATCATATAAATATAGATATATATTTATAAATATATATTAGTAGATATAAATATATAATACTGTTTAATTAAAAAAAAATAGAATATCTACTTAAATACGAGTATCGATAAAAAATAATGTTCCAACAATTCATTTCAAATTGTCGGTTGTTTATAACCAAGTTTCGTTAATTTCCGTAATATATATATATATATATATATATATATATATATATATATATATATATATATATATATATGGTATAATAGTTGTTACAATGGTCTATTCGGGTGAGTTGTGGAAAGAATTCATTTTGGGGAATGTGATATGTAGGTGATGTGGGGATGTGGGGAATTTAGTATGTCTAAGCTGCTCCGTCGGCAGTTTGTAACCATAGAGATACAGATTTGGGTTAGGAGAACATTGCTAATTCATCCCTACGGTTCAATAGTTCACCAGTCTTGGGGTACTTTAGAATGTGCAGCTTTTCACTCAGGCATAAAGGGCAGATGTCATTAAACGAGTTACAGATTCTAGTTTTTTCCAGGATTTTCCATTTTACTTTGGGTGTCTTATTTGGATCCTTTAATTAAAAAAATATGCAGAAAAGGGATGTTTGGTTTCGGTACATTTTGTTTTTGAATGAAGTTAAGTGCATATACCACCGTTGCTTAAAAGTGTTCTTTGTAGATCTGATGTAGACTTTATTGACAGTTGGGTTTTCAATTGATATTATATTGCATTGATAGAGAATTGAATTTATTTGACACCTATTTTGTAGTGGGCAATTATTGGGGTTTCTACAATTGCATGAGTTGATGTTATTGTTCTCGTGGTCATCTTGATAGTTATTGTTATTTTGATTAACGTGCTGATTTAAGATATATTTATTATGATTTGTAATAATTTTTTTCAAGGTTATTTGTGCAACTATAACTTAGTTTAAGTGTATTCTTGTTATTAGTAAAATAATAACCCAAATAAATATATCCGTCCAATGGCTGGAGACAGATGAATAAACAAAACAGTAATTTTGCTTTGAAAGGTTTTGTTCAACGTTTAGGGAAACAGGATATATATATATATATATATATATATATATATATATATATATATTTATAGTTCTTCAATATGGTCAAACAAATACACGTATATGCCACAGTGATTTTAATAAACGGTTCAGTTTGAAATTCCTAGCACTTGAAGGAGGCCGGAGCGTATAACGACCGAAACGTCGTATAAATGGCACCAAAGATAAAGACAATAGTTCAAATAATGTAAATACTGTAAATACTACCTCATCTCAGAAATATAGACAAATAGAATGATCTATTATTAAGCGTCGTACAAATGACAACAAAGATGAGGACAATAGTCTCAATAATGTAAATACTGTAAATACTACCTCATCTCAGAAATATAGACAAAGGGTTCGGTTCGAAATTCTTCGCACTTGAAGAAGACCGGATCGTACAACGGCCGAAACGTCGTACAAATGGCAAGAAAGACGCGGACAATACCCCGAATAATGTAAATACTACCTCATCTCAGAAATATAGACAAATAGAATGATCTATTATTAAACGTCGTACAAATGGCAACAAAGACGAGGACAATAGTCCGAATAATGTGAATACTGTTTATTCTACCTCATCTCAGAAATATAGACAAATAGAATGATCTATTATTAAACGTCGTACAAATGGCAACAAAGATGAGGACAATAGTCCGAATAATGTAAATACTGTAAATACTACCTCATCTCAGAAATATAGACAAATAGAACGATCTATTATTAAACGTCGTACAAATGGCAACAAAGATGAGGACAATAGCCGAATGATGTAAATACTGTAAATACTACCTCATCTCAGAAATATAGACAAATAGAATGATCTATTATTAAACGTCGTACAAATGGCGACAAAGATGAGGACAATAGTCCGAATAATGTAAATACTGTAAATACTACCTCATCTCCGAAATATAGACAAATAGAATGAGCTATTATTAAACGTCGTGCAAATGGCAACAAAGATGAGGACAATAGTCCGAATAATGTAAATACTGTAAATACTACCTCATCTCAGAAATATAGACAAATAGAATGATCTATTATTAAACGTCGTACAAATGGCGACAAAGATGAGGACAATAGTCCGAATAATGTAAATACTGTAAATACTACCTCATCTCAGAAATATAGACAAATAGAATGATCTATTATTAAACGTCGTGCAAATGGCAACAAAGATGAGGACAATAGTCCGAATAATGTAAATACTGTAAATACTACCTCATCTCAGAAATATAGACAAATAGAATGATCTATTATTAAACGTCGTACAAATGGCGACAAAGATGAGGACAATAGTCCGAATAATGTAAATACTGTAAATACTACCTCATCTCAGAAATATAGACAAATAGAATGAGCTATTATTAAACGTCGGGCAAATGGCGACAAAGATGAGGACAATAGTCCGAATAATGTAAATACTGTATATACTACCTCATCTCAGAATTATAGACAAATAGAATGAGCTATTATTAAACGTCGTGCAAATGGCAACAAAGATGAGGACAATAGTCCGAATAATGTAAATACTGTATATACTACCTCATCTCAGAATTATAGACAAATAGAATGATCTATTATTAAACGTCGTGCAAATGGCGACAAAGATGAGGACAATAGTCCGAATAATGTAAATACTGTCAATACTACCTCATCTCAGAAATATAGACAAATAGAATGAGCTATTATTAAACGTCGTGCAAATGGCAACAAAGATGAGGACAATAGTCCGAATAATGTAAATACTGTAAATACTACCTCATCTCAGAAATATAGACAAATAGAATGAGCTATTATTAAACGTCGTACAAATGGCGACAAAGATGAGGAAAATAGTCCGAATAATGTAAATACTGTAAATACTACCTCATCTCAGAAATATAGACAAATAGAATGAGCTATTATTAAACGTCGGACAAATGGCAAGAAAGATGAAGACAATAGTCCGAATAATGTAAATACTGTAAATACTACCTCATCTCAGAAAAATAGACAAATAGAATGATCTATTATTAAACGTCGTACAAATGGCGACAAAGATGAGGACAATAGTCCGAATAATGTAAATACTGTAAATACTACCTCATCTCAGAAATATAGACAAATAGAATGATCTATTATTAAACGTCGTGCAAATGGCGACAAAGATGAGGACAATAGTCCGAATAATGTAAATACTGTAAATACTACCTCATCTCAGAAATATAGACAAATAGAATGAGCTATTATTAAACGTCGTGCAAATGGCAACAAAGATGAGGACAATAGTCCGAATAATGTAAATACTGTATATACTACCTCATCTCAGAATTATAGACAAATAGAATGATCTATTATTAAACGTCGTGCAAATGGCAACAAAGATGAGGACAATAGTCCGAATAATGTAAATACTGTAAATACTACCTCATCTCAGAAATATAGACAAATGGAATGATCTATTATTAAACGTCGTACAAATGGCGACAAAGATGAGGACAATAGTCCGAATAATGTAAATACTGTAAATACTACCTCATCTCAGAAATATAGACAAATAGAATGATCTATTATTAAACGTCGTGCAAATGGCAACAAAGATGAGGACAATAGTCCGAATAATGTAAATACTGTAAATACTACCTCATCTCAGAAATATAGACAAATAGAATGATCTATTATTAAACGTCGTACAAATGGCGACAAAGATGAGGACAATAGTCCGAATAATGTAAATACTGTAAATACTACCTCATCTCAGAAATATAGACAAATAGAATGATCTATTATTAAACGTCGTACAAATGGCGACAAAGATGAGGACAATAGTCCGAATAATGTAAATACTGTAAATACTACCTCATCTCAGAAATATAGACAAATAGAATGATCTATTATTAAACGTCGTGCAAAATGGCAACAAAGATGAGGACAATAGTCCGAATAATGTAAATACTGTAAATACTACCTCATCTCAGAAATATAGACAAATAGAATGATCTATTATTAAACGTCGTACAAATGGCGACAAAGATGAGGACAATAGTCCGAATAATGTAAATACTGTAAATACTACCTCATCTCAGAAATATAGACAAATAGAATGAGCTATTATTAAACGTCGTGCAAATGGCAACAAAGAATGAGGACAATAGTCCGAATAATGTAAATACTGTAAATACTACCTCATCTCAGAAATATAGACAAATAGAATGATCTATTATTAAACGTCGTACAAATGGCGACAAAGATGAGGACAATAGTCCGAATAATGTAAATACTGTATATACTACCTCATCTCAGAAATATAGACAAATAGAATGAGCTATTATTAAACGTCGTGCAAATGGCAACAAAGATGAGGACAATAGTCCGAATAATGTAAATACTGTATATACTACCTCATCTCAGAATTATAGACAAATAGAATGATCTATTATTAAACGTCGGGCAAATGGCGACAAAGATGAGGACAATAGTCCGAATAATGTAAATACTGTCAATACTACCTAATCTCAGAAATATAGACAAATAGAATGAGCTATTATTAAACGTCGTGCAAATGGCAACAAAGATGAGGACAATAGTCCGAATAATGTAAATACTGTATGCACTACCTCATCTCAGAATTATAGACAAATAGAATGATCTATTATTAAACGTCGTGCAAATGGCAACAAAGATGAGGACAATAGTCCGAATAATGTAAATACTGTAAATACTACCTCATCTCAGAAATATAGACAAATAGAATGATCTATTATTAAACGTCGTACAAATGGCGACAAAGATGAGGACAATAGTCCGAATAATGTAAATACTGTAAATACTACCTCATCTCAGAAATATAGACAAATAGAATGAGCTATTATTAAACGTCGTGCAAATGGCGACAAAGATGGAGACAATAGTCCGAATAATGTAAATACTGTATATACTACCTCATCTCAGAATTATAGACAAATAGAATGAGCTATTATTAAACGTCGTGCAAATGGCAACAAAGATGAGGACAATAGTCCGAATAATGTAAATACTGTATATACTACCTCATCTCAGAAATATAGACAAATAGAATGAGCTATTATTAAACGTCGTGCAAATGGCAACAAAGATGAGGACAATAGCCCGAATAATGTAAATACTGTATATACTACCTCATCTCAGAATTATAGACAAATAGAATGATCTATTATTAAACGTCGTGCAAATGGCGACAAAGATGAGGACAATAGTCCGAATAATGTAAATACTGTCAATACTACCTCATCTCAGAAATATAGACAAATAGGGCTGACTATTATTAAACGTCGTGCAAATGGCAACAAAGATGAGGACAATGATCCGAATAATGTAAATACTGTATATACTACCTCATCTCAGAATTATAGACAAATAGAATGATCTATTATTAAACGTCGTACAAATGGCGACAAAGATGAGGACAATAGTCCGAATAATGTAAATACTGTAAATACTACCTCATCTCAGAAATATAGACAAATAGAATGATCTATTATTAAACGTCGTGCAAATGGCAACAAAGATGAGGACAATAGTCCGAATAATGTAAATACTGTAAATACTACCTCATCTCAGAAATATAGACAAATAGAATGATCTATTATTAAACGTCGTACAAATGGCGACAAAGATGAGGACAATAGTCCGAATAATGTAAATACTGTAAATACTACCTCATCTCAGAAATATAGACAAATAGAATGAGCTATTATTAAACGTCGTGCAAATGGCGACAAAGATGAGGACAATAGTCCGAATAATGTAAATACTGTATATACTACCTCATCTCAGAATTATAGACAAATAGAATGAGCTATTATTAAACGTCGTGCAAATGGCAACAAAGATGAAGACAATAGTCCGAATAATGTAAATACTGTATATACTACCTCATCTCAGAATTATAGACAAATAGAATGATCTATTATTAAACGTCGTGCAAATGGCGACGAAGATGAGGACAATAGTCCGAATAATGTAAATACTGTCAATACTACCTCATCTCAGAAATATAGACAAATAGAATGAGCTATTATTAAACGTCGTGCAAATGGCAACAAAGATGGGGACAATAGTCGAACAATGTAAATGCTGTAAATACTACCTCATCTCAGAAATATAGACAAATAGAATGAGCTATTATTAAACGTCGTACAAATGGCGACAAAGATGAGGAAAATAGTCCGAATAATGTAAATACTGTAAATACTACCTCATCTCAGAAATATAGACAAATAGAATGAGCTATTATTAAACGTCGGACAAATGGCAAGAAAGATGAAGACAATAGTCCGAATAATGTAAATACTGTAAATACTACCTCATCTCAGAAAAATAGACAAATAGAATGATCTATTATTAAACGTCGTACAAATGGCGACAAAGATGAGGACAATAGTCCGAATAATGTAAATACTGTAAATACTACCTCATCTCAGAAATATAGACAAATAGAATGATCTATTATTAAACGTCGTGCAAATGGCGACAACGATGAGGACAATAGTCCGAATAATGTAAATACTGTCAATACTACCTCATCTCAGAAATATAGACAAATAGAATGAGCTATTATTAAACGTCGTGCAAATGGCAACAAAGATGAGGACAATAGTCCGAATAATGTAAATACTGTATATAATACCTCATCTCAGAATTATAGACAAATAGAATGATCTATTATTAAACGTCGTGCAAATGGCAACAAAGATGAGGACAATAGTCCGAATAATGTAAATACTGTAAATACTACCTCATCTCAGAAATATAGACAAATAGAATGATCTATTATTAAACGTCGTACAAATGGCGACAAAGATGAGGACAATAGTCCGAATAATGTAAATACTGTAAATACTACCTCATCTCAGAAATATAGACAAATAGAATGATCTATTATTAAACGTCGTGCAAATGGCAACAAAGATGAGGACAATAGTCCGAATAATGTAAATACTGTAAATACTACCTCATCTCAGAAATATAGACAAATAGAATGATCTATTATTAAACGTCGTACAAATGGCGACAAAGATGAGGACAATAGTCCGAATAATGTAAATACTGTAAATACTACCTCATCTCAGAAATATAGACAAATAGAATGATCTATTATTAAACGTCGTACAAATGGCGACAAAGATGAGGACAATAGTCCGAATAATGTAAATACTGTAAATACTACCTCATCTCAGAAATATAGACAAATAGAATGATCTATTATTAAACGTCGTGCAAATGGCAACAAAGATGAGGACAATAGTCCGAATAATGTAAATACTGTAAATACTACCTCATCTCAGAAATATAGACAAATAGAATGATCTATTATTAAACGTCGTACAAATGGCGACAAAGATGAGGACAATAGTCCGAATAATGTAAATACTGTAAATACTACCTCATCTCAGAAATATAGACAAATAGAATGAGCTATTATTAAACGTCGTGCAAATGGCAACAAAGATGAGGACAATAGTCCGAATAATGTAAATACTGTAAATACTACCTCATCTCAGAAATATAGACAAATAGAATGATCTATTATTAAACGTCGTACAAATGGCGACAAAGATGAGGACAATAGTCCGAATAATGTAAATACTGTATATACTACCTCATCTCAGAATTATAGACAAATAGAATGATCTATTATTAAACGTCGTACAAATGGCAACAAAGATGAGGACAATAGTCCGAATAATGTAAATACTGTAAATACTACCTCATCTCAGAAATATACACAAATAGAATGAGCTATTATTAAACGTCGTGCAAATGGCAACAAAGATGAGGACAATAGTCCGAATAATGTAAATACTGTAAATACTACCTCATCTCAGAAATATAGACAAATAGAATGATCTATTATTAAACGTCGTACAAATGGCGACAAAGATGAGGACAATAGTCCGAATAATGTAAATACTGTAAATACTACCTAATCTCAGAAATATAGACAAATAGAATGAGCTATTATTAAACGTCGTGCAAATGGCAACAAAGATGAGGACAATAGTCCGAATAATGTAAATACTGTAAATACTACCTAATCTCAGAAATATAGACAAATAGAATGATCTATTATTAAACGTCGTACAAATGGCGACAAAGATGAGGACAATAGTCCGAATAATGTAAATACTGTATATACTACCTCATCTCAGAATTATAGACATAAATAGAATGATCTATTATTAAACGTCGTACAAATGGCGACAAAGATGAGGACAATAGTCCGAATAATGTAAATACTGTAAATACTACCTCATCTCAGAAATATAGACAAATAGAATGAGCTATTATTAAACGTCGTGCAAATGGCAACAAAGATGAGGACAATAGTCCGAATAATGTAAATACTGTAAATACTGACTGATCTCAGAAATGTAGAAAAATACACAGATATTAGTTTAAAGCATGTATGTGCCACCTACGGCCCGAGGGCCACAATCCTGTCCCTAAGTTCAGTCTTTGTGGCCCTCGATGATGTCAGAACCATTTTTTCACATCCATTTTTCAAGTTTAGCTGTGAGGAAAGAAGACAGACCAGATTTATATTGTTCCAAATATGCTGAAAATATTGGCAAGTTGCGTTCTGAATTTGGGATCAGATTTCCTGATTTCAGGAACTATGAAGTGGAGTCTGCTATCAAATGAAGGTGATTCATTTGCAGTGTGTGTCATGGATTTAAAAAAAGCATATGGCAGCAATGATGTAACTTTCTATAAAAAGTATGTCTGTGGAAAGCATCGAAATTTAGAGAAACATGCTAAGAAAATGATCTCATTTTTTTGGCAGCACTTATTCTTGTGAGCAATTTTTCTCAAGAATGAAATTTAGTAAAAGCAAATACAGAAGTCAGCTCACAAATGAACACCTGACAGAAAATCAGTCAGAGCAGACATTGAACAAATTTGTAGAAACAAACAATACCAAGTATCTCATTAACAAAACTAACTATAATTTATTTGTTGTTGTTTCATAAAATGCATTCAAGATGTGTCCATAACACAATACACAAGTTCTGATTTTGCAATTTATAACTTTACCAGCAGTATAGCCCGGCGTTGCTTGGGTGTAATGAAAGCTTTAAAACTAATCCATGGTCCTGGAGCTCAGACTCTTTGGACGTTGGCACGAAAGACTAAAAAGCAATAGTTGTTTCCAGTTAAAGCGAAACCGTAGACTGAAAGAAAAATGAATGGATATAAGTCAAATTTTCATTTCCTGGTATCGATATCAAATAATTTTTTTTCGTCGTAAACTGAATTTTGAAGGCTAAATAAATCCTCTGAGTAAATGGTATCATGGCTGAGACTAAGAACTACACTTATACCTATTTAGATCCAAACCCGAAGCAAAAACTAAAATAAAAGGGCTGAAAAAATACAGACATACAGGCAGATAAACAGACACACACAAACATCTTGCCTTTTATATATATATAGACTAATTTTTCTCCAGTTTCTGAAAGGTTTTTTTCTGTTGCTGAGGTGATGTGTCGTTCCCCGTGGGGATCTTCATATCGAAATGGCCATTCAACATCTTTGAATTAATCCTTTTTTAATATATATATATATATATATATATATATATATATATATATATATATATATTATCGATTTTCTGCACTGTTGTAAGAACTGCAACCTTGAAACTTCTGAATATCGTTTCTTATGGTTTTGTCTATGAGCGCATCAAATTTGATTAAAATTGGACCACTCCTTCTATAAACCAATTTTTTCGATTATCGATTTTCGATATTTGTCGGGGTTACCTCGACACAGACCCTAGCTAAGAACACTCGCAGACGCTTATAGTACAACTGTGTAAATTTTCAAGAAAATCGGTTCAGCCGTTTCGGAGTCTATAGGTAACGGACACACACACACACACACACACACACACACATGCACACTCACAGACAAAGTTCCATTTATAAATAAGTTTAGATACATTTCGGCGTTGCTTTATTGATCGAAAAGTTTGCACGTCCCTGCTGAAAGCTAATCTTCAAAGCATTTATTTGCCATTTTACTGCGTCATATTGTGCGTTCTCATATTGTAAAACAAACGAAAGTTGATTCTGTTAAATAATTTATTTTCCTGGTTAGTTTGTCTTTATTTAGTTTTTTAAGAAGAGAACCTAAAGCCTGTTATTCGTCACATTTATGTGGGTGTAACATTGAATGAATAACGACAGGTAATTTATTAACTAGAAGGTAATTTCCTCATCGATTCAGTGACCAAGTATTGATAAACAATCAATCATTCAATGTAAAACAGTAATTTCCAGGTTTTCTCGCCTGCCTAGGCGCATGCGCACATCCCTGTCCACGTATATTCGCAGTGTCAGACTTGTATCAATAATTAATTTTACGATCTTTGTAATTGGATAATTTACTGATCGATACAGATCGATATAAATACGCTTGAAATAGATATTTTCAAGCTGAAATAGATATGTAGCCATAAATAATTAAGCGAAGAGCACTGTCCGGAAATTACGCAACCATTCTGACTATTATCCCTAGACTATTTCGCCTAGACTAAGCCACGAGTTAGACGGGGTCTTACTCGGCATTGGCAAACAGACACTCTCTTGTGAGTTACTCAGTAAGCATTACCACAAAAAGAATTTGTGTAAACGTTTTGAGCGTCTCATTCACAAAGATAAATGCTTCACATTTTTTGTGTCTTGTACTTTTTGTTGCTGGTGGGGAGATATGTCCCCCCCCAAAATATGTAAGTCCCACTAACATATCTCGATTTGACGTTACGCAACTAAGATTCTTTTAAAAATTATCATAGACCGTGGGCGAATTTTAGGAGTGTTTGACACGTAAGTGATTGTGACTACTAAAATGTATATTTGTAGACTGTTTTGAAAAGTGAGGGGGCACTGAGAGAATTTTTGTAAGAGACTTGATAGATTGGTAGGTAGGTAGGTAGACGCAAAGATAGATAATCTGTATGCGTAGATTATAGACATTGATAATTGTGTGTATCGCCACTGAGCAATGATTTGCGATTTGTTTTCCTATAGACTTAATAGTTGTGAATGAATTAATTTTAGCTGCAATCAATTTTCTTTGAAAACCCTGGGAAAAGATGGTAATTCTAATATCACAACAGTCGCATCTTGCCCTTTATAAATTACAAGACGGAACTTTGACCAAAATTCAAAGGCTTCCTTATAAAAGTAGCGTCGAGCATCTGCTAGAAATGAATTTGTTCTCCAACATTGTCGGCAAAAGTGAATTTAAAGACAAGGCAACGTCTTTAGAAAATATCAGCATTGCTGACAATTCCACCCAATGTGACTGATTGTTCAGTCAGTCAGTTAAGTGCCATACGTGATACACGCTTTAGACGATCATGTCTCGAAAGAGACATGACTGACTGGGCAGAAGATTATCCCGTAGTAGGTTGCCATTGCTTTCTGCGGTAGATTGGTTGCCAGCCCAGGCTATAGAGCCCAATCTTTCCTGTTATTTAACCCATAATTGGAAGGAAGAGACGGATTAATACCTTTCCCAAGGGTATTTGCGCGTAAGTGAATGCAATGGATTCAATAGAATTCGAACTCGGCTCCCGATTTCTCGTTCTGAGCCGATATCTATTGCACCACAACCGATGAATGTTAGTCAGTCTATTAATCATTTTCTTAATATCTCATAGCTGACTATACAGCAAAGATTAATAACTTTTAGACTTCTGTAAAAACGAAACTAAGTCAAACAGATCAAATTAATCGCATTTTAAGTGCGTAATAATATTGATTGTTTGTAGCATCGAAAAATCTAAACTTATTTATAAATGGAACTTTGTCAGTGTGTGTGTGTGTGTGTGTGTGTGTGTGTGTCCGTTACCTATAGACTCCGAAACGGCTGAACCGATTTTCTTGAAAATTTACACAGTTGTACTATAAGCGTCTGCGAGTGTTCTTAGCTAGGTTCTGTGTCGAGGTACCGCCGATAAATATCGAAAGTCGATAATCGAAAAAATCGGGTTATAGAAGGAGTGGTCCGATTTTAATCAAATGTGATACACTCATAGACAAAGACATAAGAAACGATATTTAGAAGTTTCAAGGTTGCACTTCTTACAACAGTGCAGAAAATCGATAATATATATATATATATATATATATATATATATATATATATATATATAAAAGGCAAGAGGTGTGTGTATGTGTCTGTTTATCTGCCTGTATGTCTATTTTTTCAGCCCTTTTATTTTAGTTTTTGCTTCGGGTTTGGCTCTAAATAGATATAATTGTAGTTCTTAATCTCAGGCATGATACCATTTACTCAGAGGACTTATTTAGCCTTCAAAATTCAGTTTACGACGGAAAAAAACCTATTTGATATCGATACCAGGAAATCAAAATTTGTAATTATATCCATTCATTTTTCTTTCGCTTTAACTGGAAACAACTATTGCTTTTTAGTCTTTCATGCCAACATCCAAAGAGTCTGTAGTACCCCCTTACTAGAGGTCAGAAATAATACTACCTAAACATATTAACTTTGTCTTCTTCTCCCTCCTCTTTTCCAGGTGCTTCCACCTAGGTCACGAACTACTATCCCAAAAATCCCTTCATCTCTCTCTCCCTCTCTTTCTCTCTCTCTCTGGCCCATCTAAAAAAAAAAATGAATGGATGTAAGTCAAATTTTGATTTCCTGGTATCGATATCAAATAACTATTTTTCGTCGTAAACTGAATTCTGAAGGCTAAATAAGTTCTTTGAGTAAATGGTATCATGGCTGAGACTAAGAACTATAATTATACCTACTTAGAGCCAAACCCGAAGTAAAAACTAAAATAAAAGGGCTGAAAAAATACAGAGATTCAGGCAGATAAACAAACACACACACAAACATCTTGCCTTTTATATATATACATATACATTATCGATTTTCTGCACTATTGTAAGAACTGCAACCTTGAAATTTCAGAATATCGTTTCTTATGTCTTTGTCTATGAGTGTATCAAATTTGATTAAAATCGGACCATTCCTTCTATAACCCGATTTATTCGATTATCGAATTTCGATATTTATCGTGGGTACTTCGACACAAAACCTAGCTAAGAACACTCGCAGACGCTTATAGTACAACCGTGTAAGTTTTCAAGAAAATCGGTTCAGCCGTTTCGGAGTCTATAGGTAACGGACACATACACAGAGGCAAAGTTCCATTTATTATATATATATATATATATATATATATATATATATATATATATATGTGTGTGTGTGTGTGTGTGTGTGTGTGTGTGTGTGTGTGTGTGTGTGTGTGTAAAATAGAACCAAATGAGCCAGTGGAACCTACCTAGGTTTCTTCTAAACGGATCGTCACTTAGGCAATTAAGACAACCCCACGTGACCAGGAAATCAAAGAAAGTATAGAACACAAGTGGGTGGGGGCAACAATTTTATTACTTTTAATTGTTAATTTTCAGGGTTAGGGGTAAAAGATAGTCCCAGATGAATTTACCCGCAGAAAAATCTGCTCTTCAACAGGATGTATAAAATCTAAGGATGGAACAATCATTTTGGAGAAAGAAGAAATACTCCAACGATGGGAAGAATAAATAAAAGATATTTTCCACGACAAGAGAGAGCAACCAATAATAGTCAAAGATGAGGACGGACCGGAAATATTAAAGTCTGAAGTGGAATCTGCAGTAGCCAAACTGAATAGAAACAAAGCAGCGGGAACAGACGGCATAGTCATAGAGCTGCTAATAGCCCTGGAAGAATTTGGTATCGAAAAAAGTACTGAAATAATAAATGAAATTTATAATAGTGGGTTTATACCAGATGACCTCAGCAAGTCGATCTTCATAGCACTACCTAAGAAGCCAGGAGCAAACGAGTGTGGATTCCACAGAACCATCAGTTTATATAACAAAACTGATCGTCCGAATCCTGATGAATAGAGCGAGAAGCAGAATCAGGCCAGAGATAGGACAAAAACAGTGTGATTTCATTAAAGACACGGGAACAAGGAATGCCATGTTTATGATTAGGATGCTCTCCGAAAGGGCAATACAAATGAAGAAGGACTTCTACCTGTGATTTATTGAATATGCGAAGGCGTTTGACAAAATACACCACAAAGAACTGATGGAGATGTTCAGCAGCCTTGACATATTTGGGAAAGACTTGAGAGTAATCAAGAATCTTTACTGGCAGTAAACCGCTTGAATACGGACAGGTAATGAATTGAGTAGATATACAAAGATAGAAAGGGGCGGAAGACAAAGATGTGTCTTTTCACCGGATCTGTTCAACTTGTACAGCAAGAATATTTTGAGGACCCTAGAAGTTATGCCTGGATTCGTAATCGGAGGCCACAATTTAAACAATCTAAGGTACGCGGATGATACAGTGCTGATAGCAGACACAGAAAGAAAATTACAAGACAGAAGGTAGCTGAAGAAAGTAACAAGAAAGGACTAGAAATAAACTGCATGAAAACCGAATGCATGGTCATCAGTAAAAAGGACAGCCCAAAATGCCAAATACAGGTCAGGGATACCAGAATCATGCAGGTACAAAAATTTGAATACCTAGGAAGCGTTATAACAGAAGACGGAAAATGCGACACCGAGATCCGAAGGCAAATTGGCATGGCGAAGGAAGCATTCCAGAAGTTGAGTAAGGTATTAAGAAACAGGACAATCTCGCTAGAAACAAGGAAAAGAGTACTGAATTGCTACGTGCTGTCCATCCTTCAATATGGCAGTGAATGCTGGACAATACCATCAAAGATGAAGGAAAAACTTGAAGCAACTGAAATATGGTTCTACAGAAGGATGCTGCGAATATCATGGATCGAACATATGAGCAATGATGAGGTCTTGGAAATGATGGAAACAAAAAGGAAATTAATACTGAGCATTAGAAAGAGACAACTGAAGTTCCTAGGACACGCAATGAGGAAGGATGGTTTGGAGAATCTGATACTAACAGGTCAGATAGAGGGAAAAAGAGACAGTGGAAAGCAACGGATAATATATTTGAAGGGCCTAATCAGATGGATGACGGAACGAGGATTGCATGGTGTAACAGGAGAAGGCGTGGAAAGCCATGATCGCCTATGTCCTGAAAGGATAGGGCACATAGAAGAAGAAGACATGTAAAAGCTTACGTGTTCGTGTCTATGTTAGGCATGCGTTTATCTCGCGAGATAGAGGTAGCGCCCTGTTTGGTCAAAATTCAGTCCTTTGGTAGGAAAACTAGGTGACCTCTACAGAGCGCAGGACCGGAAACTGCTACATGGAAGCTGTGCGTTGACTAGAATACATGTCCTCACTCTTGATCGTACCGTCAAAGAAATACAGAGTATTACATTTGGAAGGACTTGGCTGTAAGTCTTTCTGGAAATTTGCAAATGTTAACAGCCTACGGCCTTCGAGGCTTCACATCGGATTTTCTGTCGGGATTTACTTGCATAGCCACTTTCGTATTTCGATATGAGTGCAAGACAGCAAGGTTTCAAATCAGAACTTTCCTTCCACTACTAGATGGACTGCCTTTCTAGGCTGTTGAGATCTGTCTCCACTAGACGGACTGACTTACTGGGTGGTTGAGCTCTAACCTCCCCTAGATTGACTGCCTTTCGGGGCTATTGAGTTCTAACCTCCTCTAGATGGACTACCCTCCTGGGATTTTGAGTTCTAGCTTCCCTTGGATGGACTGCCTTTCTGCGATGTTGAGATCCAGCCTCCCCTAGATTGACTGCCTTACCGGGCGGTTTAACTCGTCTCCCTTAGACGCACTGTCTTACGGGGATATTGAGCTCTAACCTAACTTAGATGTACCGCCATCCTATGCTGTTGAGCCTCCCTTAGATGGGCTGCCTTCCTGGGATGATGGGCTCTAGCCTCCCCTAGATAGACAGCTTTCCTGGGATGTTGTGTACCGCCATCCTATGCTGTTGAGCCTCCCTTTGATGGGCTGCCTTCCTGGGATGATGGGCTCTAGCCTCCCCTAGATAGACAGCCTTCCTGGGATGTTGAGTACTAGCCTCTCATAGATAGACAGCCTTCCTGGGATGTTGAGCGTTAGCCTTTCCTAGATGGACCACCTTCCTGGGCAGTTGAACTCTAGCTACACGAAGTAACTGGTTATTGTTGCATTTTTTTTTTTAATCATCTCACCCCAAGCAAGGCATTCCACTGCCACTATTTCGCATGGGGCTACATAGGGGAAGGTAAAGAGAAGGAGTGGTTAGACATAGGGAATGTCAGGAGGAAGGTAACAGATGAGTAAGGAATAATTTATAAAATTATAAGACTGGCCAGCGAATGCATGCCGCTTAACTCGACTATATTCTGTAAAAAATGGTTTAATTTCTATTTTAAATTTTTATTTCACAATTTTTATTTCGAAGACAGAAATTTAACTCTTCTACAAGACAAAACTAATGGAAATAATTGAACCGTGATACTATTTATCTTAAGTCAAAAATAACCTTGAATTGCAAAATAATTTACACAGACTAACTTATAACATAATTATAAGATTATTAATTATTAATTAAAATCGTAACTTATAACATAAATATAATTTATGTTGCATGTTTAATCTGGATGGAAATATAACAAAGAAAAGCTGGCTCTACAAACAAAGAACTCAATCGTGTTCATATCGGCGTCAGAAGGCATCTGCTGATTGTTTGGCGTGGTGTCTATTTATATAAGAAATACCTGGATTACCGTGCTTTGCGTTTATCGCATTTCACGATCAAATGGAGTTATCTCCTTTTTAAGTAACATAAGACTGAATGTTAGTTTGTCTTATCAATTAAGAAATTGCCAGGCAATTAAGTAATATGCGACAGGTTGCATAGAACAAATAGTAGGGAAGCATTTCTCACCTGAACGTATTTTGATCATATAGAAAATTGATGAATTACCATTTTACGATCTTAAATGGCTCCCAGGTTTATGAGACAGGGTTTTACTCCCGAGTAAAATATAACTGGTAACTGGTTTTCTCATCTCTAGGCAACCCTTAAAGTACTCTTCCGAGTGTATGTAAGACAATTGAGGTTATGTAACAATATGTAGTCCCCCAAAATGCCAATTACAGGTAGGGACTCTAAAATCAAGCAGGTACAGAAATTTAAATACCTAGGAAGTATTTTAACAGAAGACGGAAAGTGCGACACTGAGATCCGAAGGCGAATTGGCATGGCGAAGGAAGCATTCCAGAAATTGAGTAAAGTATTAAGAAACAGGACAATTGCGCTAGAAACAAAGAAAAGTGTACTGGGATGCTATGTGATGTTGGTTCTTCAATATAGCAGTGAATCCTGGACAATATCATCAAAGATGACGGAAAAACTTGAAGCAACTTAAATATGGTTCTACAGAAGGATGCTCCGGATATCATGGATCGAGCATGTGAGCAATGATGAGGTTTTGGAAAGGATGGAAACGAAAAGGAAATTAATACTGAGCATCAGGAAACAGCTAAAATTCCTGGGACATGCAATTAGGAAGGAGGGCTTGGAGAACTTGATACTAACAGGCCAGATAGAGGGAAAAAGAGACAGAGGAAAGCAACGGATAACATATTTGAAGGACCTAATCAGGTGGATGACGGAACGATGGTTACATGGTGTAACAAGAGAAAGCGTGCTGAGAGCCACCATGGACAGGGTGATGTGGAAAGCCATCATCACCTACGTCCTGAAAGGACATGGCATATAAAAGAAGAAGAAGACAATACCCACCCAATTATCATACCACAAGTAGTTCTTATCACAGTTAATCTATTATCCCGGCATCTATTAGTATCGTTGCCGCACCACATGTACTGCTGCTATGATATCGGTGGGTGTGTCTAGGGCAAGATAGCTTGACAGAGCCTGGATTTTAGGCTGGATGTGAATTCTGAGTTGTTGTTCTGGTTAACCTTCTTTTCTATGTGCCGTGTCTATTCGGGACGTTGGAGATAATCGCTCTTCACTACTGCCTGTTATTTGTAGCTTTTAATAAATTTTGTCTTTTTTTGTTTGTTAATTTTCTTAAAACTTGCTCCGCCATCCAGTTTTCTAGGTAGGTTGTCTCTCTTGCCTTCAATCTGTCCTGTGGGTATCAAATTTTCTAACTCCTCTTTCCTCATTATGAGCCATAGAAAATTTAATTTTCCCTTCCTAATGTTAAGTATAAGTGCCCTTGTTGCTCGCATTTCCCTCTTATCCAGCAGGATGGATTGAATACCAAGTTTTCTTTCTTCTAGACTACCTGCTACGCAATATAGGTTTAGTATTCCTTATTATTTTCCTTATTATTTTACGCTTCCAATGGTTTACAGATAATAAATCAGTACTAACTGCATTGGAAGATAGAAAAACATATAACCCTTTCACAACCAAAATCCTAAACAGGATCGATGTAATTACTAAAAAATAAAGAAATAGTCTTCTGCTGGGTACTCAGTCATGTCGATATAAAGGTGAATCAGAGAGTTGACCAGGCAGCAAAAAATGGAACCATTAAAAGATAAAATTCCTTTCACAGACCTAATGTAGTATCTCTCTCACCGGCGTAACGTGGCTTCCCTGTGCCTCTTCTATAAATACTTTCATGGCTTCTGCTCTGACGAATTTAAATCACTGGTGCTCCCTAGATGTGAATTTGCACGAGATACTAGATTGGCAACTAGGTTCCACCCTTTTACAGTGAAACCGATGAAATGTAACCGCAATTTCTACTCCAACAGCTTCTTTCCTCGCACTTCCCGCCTGTGGAATTCCCTACCGCATGCTTGCTTCCCCGACGGCTACAACCTCCAGGAGTTTAAATGTAAGGTCAATAGACACCTCCTAACACTAACTCACACCCACTCTCTCCAACTCTCTCCCTATGTACATCCTAAGTCGTCTATCACCCTCCTTCTGACATTTCCTATACCGAATCGCTCTATGTAACCCCCCTGCGCTATAGTGGCAGTGGAATGCCTTACTTGGGGTGACAGGATTAACAAAAATAGCAACAAGTAACAAACACCAAATGAATAAATGGCAAGAATCCTAGAATTCTTACACCAGGAACAAATCAAGACTCCGTGGGGGCTACTCGAGCATCACCCATTCTTACCTGCTTAGGAAGGAGGCAACTCCAATCAGTATACTGTGCCTGGAGGCCTATACAATATTCCACATTTTTACAACCCATTCTTACCTGCTTAGGAAAGAAGGCAACTCCAATCAGTATACTGTGCCTGGAGGCCTATACAATATTCCACATTTTGACAACCCATTCTTACCTGCTTAGGAAGGAGGCAACTCCAATCAGTATACCGTGCCTGGAGGCCTATACAATATTCCACATTTTGACAACCCATTCTTACCTGCTTAGGAAGGAGGCAACTCCAATCAGTATACCGTGCCTGGAGGCCTATACAATATTCCACATTTTGACAACCCATTCTTACCTGCTTAGGAAGGAGGCAACTCCAATCAGTATACCGTGCCTGGAGGCCTATACAATATTCCACATTTTGACAACCCATTCTTACCTCCTTAGGAAGGAGGCAACTCCAATCAGTATACCGTGCCTGGAGGCCTATACAATATTCCACATTTTGACAACCCATTCTTACCTGCTTAGGAAGGAGGCAACTCCAATCAGTATACCGTGCCTGGAGGCCTATACAATATTCCACCTTTTGACAACCCATTCTTACCTCCTTAGGAAGGAGTCAACTCCAATCAGTATACCGTGCCTGGAGGCCTATACAATATTCCACATTTTGACAACCCATTCTTACCTGTTTAGGAAGGAGGCAACTCCAATCAGTATACCGTGCCTGGAGGCCTATACAATATTCCACATTTTGACAACCCATTCTTACCTGCTTAGGAAGGAGGCAACTCCAATCAGTATACCGTGCCTGGAGGCCTATACAATATTCCACATTTTGACAACCCATTCTTACCTGCTTAGGAAGGAGGCAACTCCAATCAGTATACCGTGCCTGGAGGCCTATACAATATTCCACATTTTGACAACCCATTCTTACCTGTTTAGGAAGGAGGCAACTCCAATCAGTATACCGTGCCTGGAGGCCTATACAATATTCCACATTTTGACAACCCATTCTTACCTGCTTAGGAAGGAGGCAACTCCAATCAGTATACCGTGCCTGGAGGCCTATACAATATTCCACATTTTGACAACCCATTCTTACCTGCTTAGGAAGGAGGCAACTCCAATCAGTATACCGTGCCTGGAGGCCTATACAATATTCCACCTTTTGACAACCCATTCTTACCTGTTTAGGAAGGAGGCAACTCCAATCAGTATACCGTGCCTGGAGGCCTATACAATATTCCACATTTTGACAACCCATTCTTACCTGCTTAGGAAGGAGGCAACTCCAATCAGTATACCGTGCCTGGAGGCCTATACAATATTCCACATTTTGACAAATAGTTTAGACTTGAAGCGAACTCGACCAAAGTGCTACAAAGAAACAAACCTAAAAGAAGTATTCCTCCAAGTAAAACCTTAAATAATACTCGAATCTATAACAAAATCTAGAAAAGATTAAAATAGCCACAAATATACCCATATATATATATATATATATATATATATATATATATATATATATATATATATGTACCTCCATGAAGCTGCTGACTTCAAGATGCTAAACTACTTCGAGACGCCTACCCAAACCAAGGAGCACATTTAACTCAAGATTCTTTTAAATTCACGCAAAATCATTTTCGGCATAAAATGACCACTAAGTTTGGAATGCCGTTAAACAAAACAATCAATCAAACATTATGCATTGGCATTAATGTGAAGTGAACGGAACATTTTCAGAATTTAAAATCAGCGAAACGATTTTAATCGAAGTGTGTGATATGTTATGACTGCACGTTTACAACCTGACAGAATGCCAGGTGACCTTGCGGGTTTTTTATTCAAGTTATCACCAAGAAAAAGGAGCGGAGTTGATACCAGGAAAAGGATAAATCTCTGTAAGAGATTGCGTTCTTCCCAGTCAAACGAGTGGTAAACCTGTAGATTTCAAATTCTAATTGGCAAAAGTTAAATCAAAGTGAAAACAAATAGAAATATATCTCAGACTGTTAAAGAAAGACAAACATACTTGGAAAAATCACGAAGTAGTAGTTTTTATTAAATGCTTCAAAATCCTTTAAATGATAACAACGTTTATAGTTCGCCTCGTAAGTGCCAATATTGTGCATTTGTCTATGGTGGGCCTCACCTTTTCAGGAAGCGACTAAAACACTTGATTATCTTGGTTGGGGCACATATGGAGTGACAGATGCAGGAACCAGTTATGAATCTACAACAGACTGCCACTGACTCAGTTATAATTTCGTATGACGCCTTCTGTAGCATGTCCGTCATGCGTAGCCCTCTTCATCCGCTGGTTCAATCGTTGAGATCTGTTGTTATCGTTATCCGCTTGTTTCAACATTGTGGTCTTTGGGGTTGGTCGTGCTTAATTTAGGTCTTTGTCTTAAAACTCCTGACGACATCGCTCTTATAGTCAATGGGACACGCAATTCTCTCAACCACGACACGGAGCGTAGTTAAGTGTTGCTGACTCGGGGGTTCTCATTGGCTCTCTTCGCATTAATGTTCATCGCCGCCGATTTGAAGTATAGTGAAAATGTCCAAACCATATCACGGTGGCAATCTATGCAAATTGTGCCAGGGAGAAAGTTAGCTATTATGTTGTTCCCAGAACGAAAAAATAAATAAATTACTAAACGAAAGATCAGAAATCATGTCCAGATGTAACCATACCTTTAAATACATACTAGGATTATACAAACATCGATGAAAATGCTGTAAAATCCTCTATAATTTTGAAAATTATCAGTTGTTTGAAAATTCAAGTCGCGCGTTTGTAAAAAAAAAACCCTGTTCGTTCGTATGCAAAAAAGAAAAACCACATGAAGATATCGAAAAGTTGAACCCTAAATTGCGAAATGATTTATTTCCAAATTAAAAATATTCAAAAGTTCTATAATAATTTTATTGGGCACTTCTTACTACACATGGATACTGGTCTAATTTAATTATGACAAAAAACTGACTCTCTCAATATATCTAAACTTATTTATAAATGGAACTTTGTCTCTGTGTGTGTCCGTTACCTATAGACTCTGAAACGGCTGAACCGATTTTTTTGAAAATTCACACAGTTATACTATAAGCGTCTGCGAGTGTTCTTAGCTAGGTTTTATGCCGAGGTACCTCCGATAAATATCGAAAATAGAAGGAGTGGTCCGATTTTAATCAAATTTGATACACTCATAGACAAAGACATAAGAAACGATATTCAGAAGTTTCAAGGTTTCAGTTCTTACAATAGTGCAGAAAATCGATAATATATATAAAAGCTTTCATTACACCCAAGCAACGCCGCGCTATACTGCTAGTATATACATATATGTGAAAAGTGTATGTATATAATTATTAATATCAATATATATATATGCAATTTGTTTTATCAACCGGGTCACACTGCAAATGTTTACTAATAGACTCCGATTTTAGTTCTACACACTCACGCAGAAAGAAAGAAAGAAAAATACTGGATTTTAAAATTAAATACACACAGGCTCACAGGCTAGGGTTAAATAGGGACTTAGGTGTTTTGAATCTTTTTTCAATAGCTAAATATTTTTTAGATACAATTTGAAAAGATTTTCTCTAAAACAAAATTTATAAGTATTATTAAAGATAGGTTTACGTTTACAAATATTTAAAAAAAAATCTGTCGCTTTCTGCGTCACGTGATGTAAACAATCTCTCTCCACGAACGTTCTCGCGAAATACGTTTCTATTTAAATTTTAAAATCATTTGTTTCTGATGAAGGACCGAGGACGGTCTGAAATATGAAATATAATAATAGAAATAAACAAATACTGTCAAAAAATACATTTTTAAACTTACAACATTTTAGCAGTTTTTCCTATACATATTAGTTATATATTATATATGCGTGGTATTTTTGAAAGCGCTCAATATCAGTGATAGAATTGACATATTCATATAGATAGGTGTAAGTTTGTAATCCTGGGTTTCACGCTTTTGCGATCGTCAGACAAACTGATTAATTTTCTTTTAAATTGGCTATAGGTAGGGCTGCGTATATTCGTGTATTGTTGTGGAATTGGGAGGAAAAACTGTCGTCATGACAGACGCAGACATATATACACATGTGTGCAAACCCATTGATGTGCGCAAAAACACACACGCGCGTTCGCCCACTGGAGCTCACACAAACATATATGCGATTCGTGTGGAGCTCGGCATATATTTTTTTTTTTTTATAAGCGTTTCACCCCGAGCAAGACATGTCACTGCCACTACTGTGCAGGGGGCTACGTAGACTGGAGAAGGGCTGATTAAATATAGGAAATGACAGAGAGTGGGTGATAGGCGGGTAAGGATACCGAGAATAAGGGTTGGGTAGATGAGAGTGTTCTGAGAATAGTTGGGAGTTAGTGTGATAGGAGGTGTCTATTGACCCTACATTTAAACACCTGGAGATTGTAACTGTCGGGAAAGCAGACTTGTGGAAGGGAGTTCCACAGGCGGGAAGCGCGAGAAAAGAAGCTGTTGGAGTAGAATTTACGGTTACATCTTATTTGTTTAACTGTAAAAGGGTGGGGCCTAGTTGCTAATCTAGTATCTCGTGTAAATTCGTGCTTAGGCGGCACCAGTGATCTAAGCTCATCGGAGCAGAAGCCATGAAAGTACTTGTAGAAGAGGCACAGGGAAGCCACATCACGCCGGTGTGAGAGCGGCTGCAGCCGGTTTGCCAAGTCAGTATCAACCACGTTATATATATATATATATATATATATATATATATATATATATATATATGTATGTATGTGTGTGTGTGTGTGTGTTTGTGTTTGTGTGGGTGTGTGCCGTTGCGCACATAGATACGCATTCGGTTGGTGTATTCGAATAGTTTAGCGATGTCAACGCGCGGACCCCAATCATACGTACATATGTACGTAAGAGAAATCGACAACGGTCCGCAGCCCTACATATAGCCAATTAAAATAAAATTAATCAGTTTGTCTGACGATCGCAAGAGCGTGAAACCCAGGGATACAAACTCACATCTATCTATCTATCTATCTATCTATCTATCTCAGTTTGTTCATATCTATCTATCTATCTCAGTTTGTTCATATCTATCTATCTATCTATCTATCTATCTATCTATCTATCTATCTCAGTTTGTTCATATTCTATCTATCTATCTATCTATCTATCTATCTATCTATCTATCTCAGTTTGTTCATATCTATCTATCTATCTATCTATCTATCTATCTATCTATCTATCTATCTATCTATCTCTTTTCATTATCTATCTATCTATCTATCTATCTATCTATCAGCTTTGCTCCGTAAAACAACAACAACAACAACAACAACAACAACAACAAAATAAAACAAAACAAAACAAAAACAAAAACAAATAGAAAAAAATCGAACATTTATAAAGATTGTGCAGCGCCGATCTTCCAAGTTTACCTATCTTAAAAATCAGTATATGAATTAATTTCTTTTATCTATACTCGAACACCGACTGCTTTCGTTAGTGGGACGTTTTGACAAGGACCATAATAATTGAGTCAGAGGGCACCCAGTGAGGTTAAAATTATTATAATGGCCTGTATGGACTTGTCAGTTAGAGACAAATCAACAGCGAAATTGTGCATGCCTTTTTCTTTATCACGATTTAACGAATGTGTGTTTATGTTTGTGCAATCAATGTGTCCTGGAGAGAGAGAGAGAAAGAGAGAGAGAGAGAGAGAGAGAGAGAGAGAGAGAGATAGAGAGAGTTTCCTTCCCCCTGTATTGACTTCGTGCTTTTTTTTATTCCGTGCTTTACTTTAATACACTTGCCCGTATATGTTTTCCGCTTCAGTGATATCTCCATGGTATGGGTGAATACCATGGCGATTTCACCAGCAAAACAACAAATAGAAGAGAGAGAGAAAAAAAGACAAAACATATTTAATTATTCATGATAAAAAAGTGAACACAATTTCGTTTTTTTTCCTTTCATATTTGTTTGCTTATATTTGTTTGAGCTGAGTTTCCAATATTTTTTTATAATCATTTCACCCCAAGCAATGCAATACTGCCACTGGTGTACAGGGGGTTACATAAGAGTCAAAGAACGGGCAAGAAGAAGATGAGAACACTGGTGTGAATAGAGCTGCGTAAGAGTAGCGGGGAATTGACATTGCATTTAAATTCTGGGACATTCTATCTGTCAGGGAAGCAAGTATACGGAAGGGAATTCCACAGTGCGAGCAAAGAAGCTATTAGAGTAGAAGTTACGGTTACAATTGATTCATTTCACTGTAAAAGGGTGAGACCTAGTTACTTGTCTAGTAAATTGATGAAATTCGTGCAGAGGGGGCACTAGGGTGCTGAGCCCGTCAGAGCAGAAGCCGTAAAAGTATCTGTAGAAAAGTAAGAGGAAAACCATATTATATCTGGGAGAAAATGACTGGAGTTGAGCTACCAGGTCAGGATCAATAATATTGCAGAATCTCTTTTTTCAAGAAACCCGAGATGACTAGCAGGTACACCCGATAGATGTGACAGCAATATTCAGTACACGCGTGGATGATTTATATATGTGCAAGATCTATTCAGGCGAGAAAAACTTTCTGGCCCAACACAGTGAACTGACCTTCCTAGCAGTAGATTTAGCTATTGATTCAATGTAGTCATTCCACTTGAGGTCGGCTGAGAGATTTAGGCCGAGGAGGCGCAGTGTATTGCTTTCAGGGAGATTATCCTGATCCATGCTGATGTGGATGGGATAGGAGCAATTGTCTATGGTGGTTAAAGGAAAGCAGCTATGTTTTGGAAGCATTGGACTTTACGAGCTATTTCTTACCCCAGATTGGAGGTCCTTTTTAATATCAGTAGCGAGGATGGCTTTATATTTCCAGATCTGTTTTTCTAGATTTTTTCTTCATATAAATTTATTTTTCTTCGTTTCTAGATTTTCTTTTTCTGTTAGATTTGCGCTATTTCATTCATTCATCTTATAATATTTTTCTTCTTCCTGAAATATATACTTTTTTCTTCTATAGTCCTTTAATTTTTCTCTCATTTGTGTCGACATTTCAAATCTGTTAAAATTTCTTTTTTTTTTCTAACCAATTCTTTTCTGATAAATTTTCTTTTTAAATTCTTCTTTTTTCTCACGTTTCGGGGATTTGGTCAATTCTGTCATCTTCCGGAAACGATGAATTATCATTATTCCCATTATTTACATTTGCACTATTGTCCTCATTATTGTTGTTGCTATCACAACGTTTCTTTCATTGTCATTATTTCACTTTTTCATGAGGAAAAGTAGTTTCTGGAAAGATGCGTTAGGGAGAAGATGAACGAGATTAAGCTAAAATCTCATTGCCACGTGCTGACTTGGCGAACTAAGAAATCTGGGTGCGGCGAGGCATCTTGAACCATCTAATTTAAGTCTTTTCATCTATTTTGTTATGATATCAAAACTTTAATAAAAGCAATTCCACGTGTAAGTTCGATTTATTCTGACTGGTAGTTTGCCATTCTGGGCCAGCCTACGCTTTCTTGACCAATTTCATTTTTTTCATTTTTTATGATTTGTCTTATTCAGGATATGCGTTGTGGTGCAGTGGATATCGACTCGGAACGAGGAATCGAGTTCGAATTCCAGCTGAATTCCTTGCATTCACTTACGCGCAAATACGCGTAAAAAAGGTATTAATCCGTCTCTTCCCTCCAGTTATGGGTTAAATAACAGGACAGATTGGGTTCTATATCCTTGGCTGGCAACCGGTCTACCACAGAAAGCAATGGCAACCTACTGCGAGATAATCTTCTGCCCAGTCAATCATGTCTCGAAAGAGACATGATCGCCTAAGCGTGTATCACATATGGCACATAACTGACTGAATATAATAGTTGAAAACATGATTATGATTTCTACTTGGCATAAAGTAGGGGATCAGTTTTATATTGTTATGAAGTAATAAACTGATCCCCCACTAATTACTACATAATTATATAATACATCTTTTCCACATTTAGCTATGAGTCAAATAATAGAACAGATTGGGTTCTATATCCTTGGCTGGCAACCAGTCTACCACAGAAAGCAATGGCAACCTACTGCAGGAAAATCTTCTACCCAGTCAGTCATGTCTCTTTCGAGACATGATCGCCCAAGCGTGTATCACTTATGGCACATAACTGACTGAATATAATAGTTGAAAACATGATTATGATTTCTACTTGGCATAGAGTGGGGGATCAGTTTTATATTGTTATGAAGTAATAAACTGATCCCCCACTAATTACTACATAATTATATAATACATCTTTTCCACATTTAGCTATGAGTCAAATAATAGAACAGATTGGGTTCTATATCCTTGGCTGGCAACCAGTCTACCACAGAAAGCAATGGCAACCTACTGCAGGAAAATCTTCTACCCAGTCAGTCATGTCTCTTTCGAGACATGATCGCCCAAGAGTGTATCACGTATGGCACTCAACTGAATGACTGACTGACTTATTCTTTCATTGTCATTACTTTTGAATCTTTTAGTCAATCATCTTTTAACATTCGTTCAAATTTCCGTGTTTTTTGTTTTCCCATAAAACTAGGATTTATTTTTATGTATAGATTTTGATGAAAATAATAATTACTGGTTCGTTTCACTTCCTAAAGTTTAACAAAGTGTACAAACATCAGAACTTTTAAGTTCCTTTCTTAGTCAAGAGAAGAAATCTTCATGCTCTATTTTATTACAAGTGAATGTTTTTTCCTTTGTGTAATCGTAAACGTTCAGTTTTATTATTACGCTGGACAAATAAATTGGTTACACTCGACGATATCAGTGTTCAAACGCTAAAAGCGGGACTTAAATCGGCACCGGTTTCCATGCGAAAGCGCACCTTTTAATCTGACAACGATAAAAGGACAGTTCGATCTGTCTATTCAATATTAGTTGGTTTGGTCGAGTGTTATAGAAAGCGTAGGCTGACCCAGAATCTCAAATTCTCGTCAGAATAATTGACACGTAGTACTGATTGCGGACACGGAAAGGAAACTGCAAGATCTCATACAGAAAGTAGCAGTGGAGAGTGACAAGAAGGGACTACAAATAAACTTTAAGAAAACTGAGTGCATGGTCACCAGCAAAAGATACAACCCAAAATGCCAAATACAGGTGGGGGATAACAGAATTAAACAAGTCCAAGAATTTAAGTACCTAGGAAGTGTTCTAACAGGAGATGGAAAGTGCGACACGGAGATCCGAAGGTGAATTGGCATGGCAAAGGACGCGTTCTAGAAGATGAGCAAAATACTAACACACAGGAAAATCTCAATAGAAACGAAGAAAAGAGTGCTAGACTGCTACGTGATGTCAGTTCTTCAATACGGCTGTGAATGCTGGACAATGTCATCGAAAATGAGGACAAAACTGGAAGCGGCCGAAATGTGGTTCTACAGAAGGATGCTATGGATATCGTGGACTGAGCATACAAGCAACGACGAGGTGTTAGAAAGAATGGCAACAAAAAGGAAATTGATGCTGAGCATCAGGAAGAGACAACTGAAGTTCCTGAGACATGCAATGAGGAAGGAGAGCCTGGAGAACCTGATACTGACTGGACAGATAGAAGACAGGAGAGACAGAGGAAGGCAGCGGATAACATATCTGCAGAGTCTGATCAGGTGGATGACGGAACGGGAGTTTCCAGGAGCAACAGGAGCAAACATACTAAGAGCCACAAGGGATAGGGAGACGTGGAGAACCATGATCGCCTACGTTCTGAAGGGACAGGGCACATAGAAGAAGAAGAAGAAGAAGAAGAAGAATTGCTTTTATTACAATTTTGATATCATACCAAAAAAGATTAAAAGACTTGAATTAGATGTCTTAGTGTGCCAAGTTAGCACGTGGCAATGAGATTTTAGCTTCATCTCGTTCATCTTCTCCCTGACGCTTCCTTCCAGAAACTACTTTCCATCATGAAATAATATGATATAATAAGAAGATTGTAGTTCATTGAGTATATGATGTAACGTTGGAGTCCGAAGAAATGAAACGAAAGACGTTTCGAAACGTAGCACAACTCCACAGACTATTTGTAGAAAGCAGACGGACAATTCTTCTATTCAGCCACTTGCTAAGCGTCGCTTAATTCTGACACAAGTCCTTACGCATGAACTAAAAATCGAACACACGTCTCGGTAGTGGGTTTTACTTGTTTACCATGACACTCAGAATATAATTTATACGGTGCATTTTGACGGCGTAGTTTGTGTACGATTAAGCGACCTTCCGATGCGTATCTTTACAGATATAAATAGATTACCATTTCAAACGAAGATAACCTTCAGAAAATCATAACATTACAGGGAAAACAATTTTTGGTGTTGCATATAAGAATCTATCTATCTATCTATCTATCTATTTCAGTCTGTTTATTTTTTATCTATCTATCTGATGTGACCTGGTAATAGATCACAAGAAAGACTCGGACACGGTATACGGTTAGAAACAATATTATATTACAAAAGAGAAACAGTGTACAGAGGAAATAGAGTATAATAGTACTTAGCGCCGGAACGGTGTACTAACAAATGAGTATCGTAGCTGCTACTACTTACTACTACCCACGAGAGTAGTAGATAACTCTCGGTATTTATGTAGTCCGGTAGGATTCATATTAGTATGTATGTAAATTCCCACAACACCCTCTCCCCAGCTTTTTGTCCTTAAAAAGCTGTTTGTACCTCTTACGTTTTGGGTTAATCATTAGCGAGTTGGCAAACTTCCGTTTTCTGCCCGACCGACGTTGTTCGGGTGCTTGTTTTGGGTGGATCCAAGTCAAAAATCTGAAAGATAACGTCAGTTGGTTCTTCTTCTACTGGGGGCGTGTCGCGCGTATCATATGAGCGACGCCTCTTTAGTTGATTCTGGTGGCGCTTATGTGTGTGTGTGTATCGTGGGCCCTAAACGATGTACACCATGTCGCCTATTCGCTTGTCAATAGTGCTCATTTTCCAGAACAACATATTATTTTTGTAGTTTTTAAAGAAAACCTTTTCTCCTGGACTGAAACGTCTCCTGGGTGCGCACACAGTTTTTCGTAGTTTAGTTTGTCTTGGCAGGAGTTTATCGAATGCCGATCTGATCTTTCACGCGAACATGGTTTCAACTGGAGAGACAGCTGCCGGAGTGTTAGGGTTTGGTGTAATCCTATACACCTATAAGAACCGTTGAACCCTTCATCCTTGGGCCTCCTTCAAAGCTCTTTTTAAGGTGTACCCTAAACGCTCCGCCTGTCCATTAGATCTAGGGTGGTAGTGGGGGTGTGGTGATGTGTTTTATTTGAAACACATCACAGAACTTCCTGAACTCGGTTGATGTAAATTACGTCTCATTGTCGCTCACGATGGAGTCCACCACGCCGAACCGCACAAACAGTTCGTGCAAAAAGTTGATTGTTAATCCCGTGGAGGGTCTTCCACATTTCAGGACTTCGGGCCACTTGCTGTAACTATCGATTACAACCAGATAGTATTCGTCCTTGAGAAGGCCCACGAAGTCGACATGAATCCTTGATCAGTCCTTGGCTAAGGCATGAATGTAGTTGGTGGCGCTTTGGCCACTAAAGCGCACCCCTTACAAGCGTCTATCATTTCAGCGATGTCTCTATCCATATTTTGCCAATATACGAAACTACGCATTAGACTCTTCATCCGATTTTTTCCTGGATGTCCCGAATGAAAATCGCGTAGAAACCTTTTTTGTAAGTTCTTCGGTATTACAACTCTTTCGCTGTATAGTAATACTTCATCGCATAGCGAGAACACATCTGACGCGTTTTTCTCAGTAGCTAAATTGTTTTTCATATCGCGAATGAAATCGTCTTTTACTGCCTCCCTCTTTATTTCAGCTAGAGTTTCCGGGGGATTCTCTGACCGTATTCGAGATCATTATTTTGATCTCGCAAGCTGTGTCGTCGAAGGAGTCGTTTTTTATTTGTTATAAGCCTGGATAGGCTGTCTGCATGACAAATTTGTTTCGACGTTAAGTATACCAAGTTAAAATTGTAATTCAGCAAGATGGTGCCCCATCTAAGTAGTATATTTGCCGTATGGTGCGGTAAACCCTTTTTTGACCCAAAGATTGAGATTAGAGGTTTGTACAATGCAAATACCTATGAAACTTAGTCACAGCAAATATGACTAGAGCCTCTTTTTCTGTCTGTGAATATTTAATTTCCGCGGGTAGCAATGTCCTGGAAGCGTGTGCGATTGATTTTTGTGTGCCGTTAGGCATTCTGTGTAAGATGCAGGCTCCAACACCGTATGAACTGGCATCACTTGCTACGATAATGTCCAGTTTCGGGTCGTAATGGGCTAAAAAGAGATCAGCTGTAAGTGTGTTTTTAATTTTTTCAAACGCCGCCTGGCATTGGGGGGTCAATTCTCAGGCTTTGTCTTTTTTCAGTAATTCGTTCAGTGAGGCTCGCAGATCAAGCATATTTCTGATAAAGACTTGGTAATAATTAGCCAATCCCAAAAAGCTTTGTAGAGCTTGTATGTTGTTGGGGGCTGGCATGTCTTTGATCGCTGTAGCCCTTTCGGGATCAGGGCGTCTACCGCTTTTGTTGATGATATGTCCGAGATATGTTATCTCGTTTAAACAAAAATCAGATTTGGATTCTTTAATTTTGAATCCATACTCACGAATTTTCTCAAAATCCCTATGTACATGCTCGCTATGCGGTTCTATGGACTGACTGGTAATTATTATATCGTCCAGATACGCCATTGCAAAATCAATGCCGCCCAGCATGGTAATCATGACCTGCTGGAAAATTGCAGGCGCGACCTTGATCCCAAAGGGTAATTTGTCGAACGTGTACAGTCCTCTATGGGTATTAATACACAGGAATCTTGAGCTCTCCTCTTCCACTTGGATCTGGAGGTAGGCGTCACTTAAGTCGATTTTAGAGAACGTCTTCCTGCCATTGAGCTTAGTGAATACCTCCTCCAGGCTAGATAGAGAGTAGTGGTGGTCTTTTGGTACTGCGTTAAACCAGGTAGAAAAATCTGCGCAAACCCGTATTTCATTCGGTGTCTTCTTAACATATACGGTAAGAGCTGCTCATTCGCTGAACTCGATTTTAGATAGAATACCAGTGTTAACTAGTCTATCCAGTTCCTCATCGATTTTGTTCAGTGCAGCAAATGGTACACTTCTTTTTTTCTTAAAAATAGGTTGTATATTTTCTTTTACTTCGAATTTTGCTTGTATCTTCGTGCACTTGCCTAAGCCAGCTGAGAAGACTTTAGGAAAGGTCTGTTTGAGTTCCGCTTTAAGTTCTTCGGCTTCTGGTGTAATATTCTCAATTCTTTGGCAAGTTGTCTTGATAGGGCGGTCCCACGAATTAAAGTGGTCCAACCAGTCAGTACCAAATAAATTTTCAGAGTTTTTTTTAGTACGAACGCCTTTACATTTTTGGTCGTACCGTTTAATATAACTGACAGTTACAACTCACCAATGAAATTAATCCTACTTCCAGTCACCGTGCGGGCTGATTTACTACATTTTTGTAACGTTAGTTTGTTTAGCCTCCTCCAAGTCTGTAGGTTTATAATAGAGAGGTCTGATCCAGAATCTAACTGGAGCTTAACCGTCTTATTCAATATCTTGACGGTGACGTATTTTCGAAAGTTTCCATCTGGTTTCTCGCTTGACCTAGCGTGTCTGATTCGATATTTGACTGTTTTTGTACTTCTACAATGGGAGTCTTTATGGCCAACTTTGCCGCACTTCTTTATTTAGGAAGGGGCAGAATTTTGCCCAATGCAATTCACTGCAGCGATAGCACGGACTGGGGGTAATTTTCTTAATTTTCGCTGCTTACTGTAACTATTAAACAAATTAAAGTTTTAGACTGTACGTAACAGAACAAGAACAGCTATTTACTTTTTTTCTCTGGAGGGAGGAAAAAAATTGTTAGCTAAAAAGATCTACATACAATATGTTTTAGGGCACAGTTTACAGACATTTTGTTAATTATTTACCGGTGTCCGATAATAATTTTCGTCTTGAATGTTGTAGGATTTGATGTCAATATTTTCGTTGTAATGTTTGTTTCCTTTGAGTTATGGGACGGTTTGTTACTGTAGCAGTTAAGGTTCCACGTAGGTTGGAACAACGTGTCAGTCGATTATTTACAAGTTCTTTGTAGGCAGTTGTTAAGCTTTGTGGCTTCGAAATTCTTGTCGACAATTTTTGTGGTGAAGAATTGTTGCAAGTCCCAGGTAAGTTCGAATTCTTCGTCGCTAATTGATGTGGACTATGATTTATTGAGGGTCCTAGAGAGTTCGAGTTTCTTCGTTGCCAATTGATGTGGCCTGGGAAAAGGTCATAAGGAAGACTCGGACACAGTATAAGGTTGGAAACAATATTATATTACAAAAGAGAAACAGTGTACAGAGGAAATAGAGTATAATAGTATTTAGTGTAGTAAGAAATGAGTATCATAGCTGCTACTACTTACTACTACCCCCGAGAGTAGATAATACTCGTTATTTATGTAGTCCGGTATAGTTCATATTAGTGTGTAGGTAATTCCCCACAACAATATCTATCTATCTATCTATCTATCTATCTATCTATCTATCTATCTATCTATCTATCTATGTTGCATTAAACGATGCCCACCAAATACAATAACCTGCTGTCGTTATTTTACATTAAAGTTATATATTCCTACCCTTTCGCCAAAAAAGCAATGTATTTATTATATCAAAAGAATTTTTTTTTCAATCTGACTGGAATTATTTATGGATCCGTAGGCTGTTAGGTAACCCCCGACAGAAGACAGTATATTGCATTTCTTTAGCAAAAATTGTGTATTTCAGTGTATTGCTGGACGAAATTATATTCACATGGCAGATAGGTGAATATCATTACTGCATTTATGAGTAGAATGTATTTATTTCCTTTGTTAGGAGAAAATGTTTAAACTTTGTAAATGTGAGAAATTCAAAATTTTAGCATGAAGAAATTTTCCAGAACCACGTGAACTCCGAAGAGTCAACTAAAAATTGTTTGTTCTCCGGTGATATTTTATTCTTCCTTCAAGAGGACAACATTTGAGGGTAGACAGATATTTTTAATCGGAAACCAATTCAAGTCAAGTGTTCCCCCAGAGCTCTATAATTAAACTTGTGTTGTCCCTAATTTTCATAAATGACCTGATGTCATTAGTTCTGAGCTGAGTATCTATACTGATGACATAACTATTTACTTCTGATTTAATTGTAAATCTGATCGGTTCAATAAATAGAAATATCTTTTATAAGCATATCGCCCCAAGCAAGGTAGTTTACTGCCACTGGTGCGCAGGGGGCTACATAGGAGGAAAGTTGTGAGAAAAAGTGACAGGTTATAGGGGGCGTCAGGAAGTGGGTAAGAGAACAATGAATTTATTAATTTAACAGTAAAAAGGTGAGACCTAGATGTTAATTCTGTGGCTTGAGTAAATTCATCCAAAAGGGGCACCAGTGAGCTAAGTTCATCGGAGCAGAAGCCGTGGAAGTATTTGTAGAAGAGACACAGGGAAGCCACATTGCGCAGGTGAGAAAGTGACTGTATCTGAGCTTCCAAGTCGGTATGCCGGCCGATCTAAAAAAAAAATGACCTACAATCTTTTGTTAAATGGGGCAAGAAGTGAACAAACTGCTCTCTTTTAATCATCTGAGAGAAAAAAAAATTATTTCATTAGCATGACCGATGCTAATTTCCTGGAGAGGGACTCAGTGCTTCTTCTCGAACTAAAGTTTTCAGCTGACATGGAGTGAGAAGAGTATATTGAATCAGTTGCTAAGTTTGTATTTTTTCTCGTGCTCGAGAATATTTCTCGTGCTAGAGAATTTTTCTCGTGCTAGAGAATTTTTTTTCGCCAGAATCTTACATGTTTAAAAGTCTAACACTCGTCTTTACTTTGAATATTGCTGCCAAATCTGCTCTGTGGCTTATGCTATATATTTAGTAATTCTTAAAAAATCCCAAGAAGAATATGCAATGTTACTGGTCTTGACCTGGTACCTAGGTTTCATTCATTTTCCCACCACTGTACCGTAGATTCCCTCTGCCTTTTCTATAAATACTTTTTATGATAATTGTTCTTATGAACTTTCTGAATTTAAGCGCATTACTTGACTGGTTTCGAGTTACCAGTTGAATTCCCTGCATTCACTTACGCACAAATACCCTTGGGAAATGTATTAATCCATTTCTTCCATCCAGTTATGGGGTAAATAATAGAACGGATTGTGTTCTATAGACTTGGTCGGCAACCAGTCGACCGCAGAAAGCAATGGCAACCTACTGCGGGATAATCTTCTGCCCAGTCAGTCATGTCTCTTTCAAGACATGATCGCCCAAAGCATGTATCACGTATGGCACTTAACCGACTGACTGAATATAATAGTTGAAAACATGATTAAGGCTTATACCGGGCATAAAGTGGGGGATCAGTTTTATATTGTTATGAAATAATAAACTGATCCCCTGTAATTACTACCTAAAAATATAATATATCTCTTTTCCCTCTAGCTATGTCAAATAATAGGACAGATTGGGTTCTATAGCCTTGGCTGTTAACCAGTCTACCGCAGAAAGCAATGGCAACTTACTGCTGGATAATCTTCTGCCTAGTCAGTTATGTCTCTTTCAAGACATGATCGTCCAAAGCGTGTATCACATATGGCACTTAACCGACTGACTAGAGACTGGTTGCAAGGTTTCATCAATTTACAGATGAAATTGCGACATGTAACCGTAGGTTCTATGCTAACAGTTTCTTCTATCTTACTTCTAGCTTGTGGAAATTTAAATGCAATATCAAGCATTTCTTCTTAATTCTTAATTCTTATTCTTTTATTTTCCTCACATCTCAATGGTAGTTTTTCTCTAACACTAAGTAACCCATTGCGTCCTGGTGGCTTTATCGCCTTGACTATGGTGAAATCTTCTATGGATTCATGATTTTCCTGTAATGAATTATCAGAATTTTTCAAAAAGAATCCATAGGAAAGTACAAACAGGCTGATACTCCACTAAACAAAAACAAGCAACCAACCACTAAGCAAGTAATCAAACATAACGCGACCCTAAAAGTCTGGGAACGGGATAATCTCAGAAGAATTAGCATGTTTTTTAATAATTGACATTATTTTTGTTAATTTATCGCCCAAGACCCAAAAGACACTCTAAGTGGATATTATGTAGTGAACAAAACAAGTTCTACATTTAAAAATTCAAATGCTAAACAGTGACTCATTGTTAGAAATAAACGAATTTTCTCGAAATTACAATCTTTGCTTAACTCACACAAAACTCGATGCGAATTTTTTGTTGTCCAATGGAAAGGCCAGAATCACACCCCGGAGTGAATTCGCAAACGAAAAAAAAAAAAAAAGAATAGCTGAGCAACCGTCGTCAGAGAATTAAGCGACAAGCGTAATTAACACGTACCCTGGACAAACGTCAAGTGATTGTTATTATTATTACTGTCTCTATCTTTCTCATTCACCTCTCACCTCTTTTCACCATTCACCCTGAGCGATAACTTCAAAGACTATCCTACCCAACAATAAACGTTTATACATACATACGTTCCTGCCTACGTACACATAAACTCACTTTTGCAAAGACTACCTTAAACAATTTAACGAACTCTTAATAACCTTAACTATTAACTGTTTCTTATTGAATGTTTAACTTCTTCCAGTTCATGTTATTCTTTTCCATCAATAAATAATTATTCAAACATGCAAAAGATATACTTTTATTCTTTTACAAATCCACACATTCCAATGCTGATAACCTTCTGATGATAGGGAATAATACTAAGTTGTAGGGAATTCAGTTATGTTTGACACAAAGCCAATTCAATAAACAATAACCATCTCCCTACTTCTTCACTGGTGAGGCCCGACGTCTGAAAAGAACACGCAATGGAAAAATCACTTCTTAAACTATATGAAGTTGTTGTGTGAACGTACGAAAAGGAATGATGATTATGGGTATATGTAGGAAAGACAAATGTTGATTCGAGACTCGAAGATGTTAACATTATAATAAACCGGAAAGAATAATCTCAGAAGTTTGTTCCGTAAATTAGCCGTTCTCATATATAAGCTGTCCGAATGGAACTTCCTTCTGAAATACAGAGGGAATGGGAAGGAGTTATCTCAGTGAACCTGTCTCGGTGGGTCATGGCTGTAAACATTTTCTATGGAAATAGTGACAGATTAGCGATAAACTTGCAATGTTTCCTCTCTTGAGAATTTATATCTGTATTTGTCTATATTTCTGAGATGAGGTAGTATTTACAGTATTTACATTATTCGGACTATTGTCCTCATCTTTGTTGCCATTTGTACGACGTTTAATAATAGATCATTCTATTTGTCTATATTTCTGAGATGAGGTAGTATTTACAGTATTTACATTATTCGGACTATTGTCCTCATCTTTGTTGCCATTTGTACGACGTTTAATAATAGATCATTCTATTTGTCTATATTTCTGAGATGAGGTAGTATTTACTGTATTTATATTATTTGGACTGTTGTTCTTATCTTTGTTGCCCTTTGTACGACGTTTAATAATAGATCATTCTATTTGCCTATATTTCTGAGATGAGGTAGTATTTACAGTATTTACATTATTTAGAATATTGTCCGCGTTTTTGTTGCCATTTGTACGACGTTTCGGCCGTTTGTACGCTCCGGCCTTCTTCTTGAAGAAGGCCATAGCGTACAACGGCTGAAACGTCGTACAAATGGCAACAAAGTTGAGGATAATAGTCCGAATAATGTAAATACTATAATTTATGTCTGTCTTTTGAATATCACTTAAAGAAATCTTATTTACAAGAAATGTTTTTTTCGCTTCAATATGCTGAAAGTCACATTCATCTTTATTTTGCAAGAGTGTTAAAGGTTTTGTTTTCTTATTTTTACGCGTCCGACCCCCCGCTTCTAAAAAATGTCAGTGGGCGATGTTAGTTCTACTACGTCAGTCTTTCCTTCTTTCAGCAAATACTTTTTCTGTCATAAAGTTTCAGCCTCAGGTATATTACGATCTGGGTAACCGACAGGGAATTCTGAATAAAACAATTTAAGAATTCCTTGTATGAAGGCCGGCGACACCTTACGAAGGCCAGAGCTTACAACGGCCGAAATGCAGTGATAACAGCAACAAAAGATGAGTACAAAATTTCGAATGTCAGTATTGTAAATAAAAGATAACTCCTCATAGGAAAATAGGTCAAATGTCAGTATTGTAAAAAAATGATAAATCCGCATTGGAAAATAGTTCGAATGTCAGAATTGTAAATAATGAGAACTTCTCATTGGAAAATAGTTCGAATGCCATATTGTAAATAAAAGATAACTCCTCATGGGAAAATAGGTCAAATGTCAGTATTGTAAAAAAATGATAAATCCGCATTGGAAAATAGTTCGAATATCAGTATTGTAAATAATGATAACTCCTCATATCAGAAATTCAGACAGTAATTATTATTATTTTTTGTTTTTGATAATTGCAATAATTAGTATTTAGCTTTGGATTAAAAATAAACTGTCAGCTGAAAATAATAATGGTGTTTTATTTACACTTGAAATAACAGAAGTTTCTATTTCTGCTGCCACAACAGACGAGACCGACGAGTGAGTTGATTGCCGTTAATGATTTTTGCATGGTGCACTTTCCCGTCGTTTTCGACGTATGGGGTCTCAACAGTTCAACTTACAACTGAACAGCCAGACAATCCGCACATATTATTTGATTCGTGTGGGGACGTCTTCTGCTGAACGAGCCACATGGTTTCAGAAAAAAAATCTTTATAAAGAAATGAGACACTCACCGCCACGTTTCATTGTCACAGACTTTAATATTTTCGGAATAATGTCAAAGTCTACAGACAGTACTAAGAATATTTAAATATATTTTTAAGGCAGGTTGTATTTATGTTTTAAATTTTCACTTAAATATATATAATTTAAAAAAAAATCATTTCACCCTAGGCAAGGCAGTTTTACTGCCACTGGTGCGCAGGGGGTCACATAGGTGAAAGTGATGAGAAAGAGGAGCAGTTTACAGGGGATATCAGGAGGAGGGTAATAGACAGATGAGAACACTAGTGTAATAGGGGTGGAGTGGATGGAGAGAAGAGCTTGAGAGAAAGAATGCAAGTCAGTGAGATAGGAGATGTATATTAACCTTACATTTAAATTCCTGGAGATAGTAGCTGTCGCGGAAGCAAGTATACGGAAGGGAATTCCGCAGGCGGGAAGTGCGAGAAAAGAAGCTGTTAGAGTAGAAATTGCGGTTATATTTTATCAGTTTCATTGTAAAAGGGTGGCTAGTCTAGAAGCTCGTGTAAATTCATACATAGGGGGCACCATTGAGCTAAGTTCATGGGAGCAGAAGCCGTGAAAGGATTTGTAGAAGAGGCACAGGGAAGCCACGCCACGCCGGTGAGATAGCGACTGCAGCCGAGCTGCCAAGTCGGTATCGATCACATTACAGATTCTCCGTTGTATTTTGTCAAGACCTCCGAGGTGAATAGTAGGGGCACCCGTAAGTTAATTTTTTATTTAAAATTAATTTAATTCACATGGTGACACGAAAATTTGTTTCAAGATTTTACCTCGTCATCAGGCAATGTTGACTTATTTTTGTGAAAATGATTTACATTTGAATGTATAAAACAATACGCTTGTTATTTAAAGAGTTAATATGGATGGGGGAAGACAGAAAAATTAATGTGCGTGTTTAATTTAACTAATCAGAATGAAGTTCAACTTTTAAATTTGAAAATACATGTTGTATGTTTAAGAAATATTTGTTTTTTTTTCTTTCAGTCTTAACAAAAAAGTGTTAGTCAATTGTGCCACCGTCTAGACTGCTCTTTTCCGGTGCGATGTAGCTATTCTTGTTACAAGATTATTGTCTTAGATTTCTTTGTATCCCAGCAATTTTTAAAAAACAAAAAAGAAAAAAATTATATTTTTGATCTGACGTAAAGGGACCTTTGATTATGATTATACTATTTTCATTTCGGTTCAGAGTTCATTTTTCCTAATTTTTTTCTAAACTCATAATTTCTAAAAATTTTAATATCTATTTCATTAATATTATATTATAACACAAAACAAGTTATCGGATATATGTAAGTTAATGGATATTCTTTTATGAAGAATGTTTAACCATATTCTAAGGTGAACATTTTACAATGTTTACATATGACATTTATTTCATTTCGTTTATCTAATAGATTTTTATTCTTAAGAAAGTTAATAATTTATAGATTTTCATATAGACACAAGGGGCAAGGGTCGTTTAAAAATTAACATATTTTAGCTTTTTTAAAATTTCCATTTTATGGTAGGAGTTTTATTTGTTTCTTTTAATGAAATAAAACATTTTTAATAACATAAATAAATTTTTTTATAAAATTTTTATAAAATTTTTATAAAATTAAAAATTTTTTTTTTATAAATCGAAGAGACAAAGAGAAGTCACATCACGTCAGTGAAAATATGACTGGAGTCGAACTGCCAGGTCGAAACCGATCATATTGCAGATTCTTTTTTGGATTTTGTCAGATGAATAGGAGGGGCACCTGAACAAATGGGCCAGCAGTATTCAATGCACAGGCGGATGGTAGATTTGTATATGTAGAAGATGTATTCAGACGAGAAACACCTCCTGGGCCGATACAGCAACCCGACCTTTCTAGCAGTAGATTTAGCTATTGATTCAATGTAGTTGTTCCACTTGAGATCTACTGAGAAAGTGAGGCCGAGGAGGCGCAATGTATTGCTTTCAGGGAGCTCCTACGGAAGGTAGCTGAAGAGAGTGATAAAAGACTACAAATAAACTGCAAGAAAACCAAATGCATGGTCATCAGCAAAAAGGGCAGCCCAAAACGCCAAATACATGTGGGGGATACTAAATCAAGCAGGTACAAAAATTTAAATACCAGGGATGTTTTCTAACAGAAGATGGAAAGTGCGACACAGAGATCCGAAGGTGAATTGGCATGGCAAAGGAAGCATTCCAGAAGTTGAGTAAAGTATTAAGAAACAGGACAATTTCGCTAGAAACAAAGAAGAGAGTACTGGATTGCTACGTGATGTCAGTTCTTCAATATGGCAGTGAATGCTGGACAATATCATCAAAGATGAAGGAAAAACTGGAAGCAACTGAAATGTGGTTCTACGAAAGCATACTGGATATAAAGTGGGGGATCAAATCCATATTACAATCAATATATAAACTGAACCCTCATTTTGTGGTCACTGTAGTTTCTATACATTTATATTCCTAAGATCCAAAAACACAAAGATGCATTCCAGGAGCTGAGAAGAGTATTAAGTAACATGAGAATTTCGCTAGAAACAAAGAAGAGAGTACTGGATTGCTATGTGGTGTCGGTTCTTCAATATGGCAGTGAATGCTGGACAATATCATCAAAGATGAATGAAAAACTGGAAGCAACTGAAATGTGGTCCTACAGAAGGATGCTGCGGATATCATGGATCAAGCATGTGAGCAATGATGATGTTTTGGAAAGGATGAAAACGAAAAGGAAATGAATACTGAGCATCAGGAAAAGACAGCTAAAGTTCCTGGGACATGCAATGAGGATGGAGGGCTTGGAGAACCTGATACTAACAGGCCAGATAGAGGGAAAAAGAGACAGGGGAAAGCAGCGAATAACATATTTGAAGGACCTAATCAGGTGGATGATGGAACCTGTGTTGCATGAGAAGGCGTGCTAAGAGCCACTAGGGATAGTGAGATGTGGAAAGCCATGATCGCCTACGTCCTGAAAGGACAGGGCACATAGAAGAAGAAGATATATGCCTACTGTTTATAAGAAATTATAATGTGGATATAAAGTGGGGGATCGAATCTATATTATAATCAATATATAAACTGATCCTTCATTTTGTGGTCATGTTAGTTTCTATACGTTTATGTTCTAGATTTATGTGCTTGAGCTAGTGGATGGCAGAGCGGGGTTTGGGTGGTGTAACAGGAGAAAGCGTGCTAAGAGCCATCAGAGAAAGGGAGACGTGGAAGGCCATGATCGCTTACGTCCTGAAAGGACAGGGCACATAGAAGAAAGAAGTGTGATGTGTGTGTGTGTGTGTGTGTGTGTGTGTGTGTGTGTGTGTGTGTGTGTGTGTGTGATAACGTTTCTTTTAGAGATATATGTCACCCACTACGGTAATTTCAACCTGACGATCCTGACGATTCCGTTTTTGAAACTATAGTATTGAGTGTATTATTCATATCTTTTTGAAAGCACATTATTTGTAGATTATATTTGATAAGTTTAGTTAACGGATTTACTTCCATTCGATAAAATAACTGAAGATGCTTAACGCGATGAAATCAACGCAAGTTTTCTTGTCTAAGAATTATTTACAGGGTTTGTAGTATGAATTGCACTTTCAGTCTATCAAGATTTGGCAAACTCTAAGTTGTCACGATTTTTTAATTTTGTTATTGAAGCTATTTGTAGATATTTGTGCTTGCCTCTGTTGGAATCGACTCGAACGCGAGAAACCTTCGATGCCAAGATGAATATCAGAGATCTGAAAATCGATATCCATTATATCTGTTATCTTCTTTATCTTCTTTTTCTGTCGTTTACGTGAGGTCTTTCCTCCTTCCCTGCTGTTTGATCAGATAAAAATCAGGTTATGTGGAGAAAGAGAGAGAGAGAGAGGAAAACTTGATCAAAGATAAGTCAATTAATACGTGATACACGCTTTGGGCGATCATGTCTCGAAAAACACAAGACTGACTGGGCAGAAGATTATCCCGCAGTAGGTTGCCATGAATTTCTGTGGTAGACTGCCTGCCATCCAAGGCTATAGAACCCAATCTGTCTTGTTATTTGACTTACAACTAGATGGAGAAGAGATGTATTATATTAAGTAGTAATTAGTGGGGGGATCAATTTATTACTTCGTAACAATATAAAACTGGTCCCCCACTTTATATATCCAGTAGAAGCCTTAATCATGTTTTCAACTATTATATTCAGTCTTTCAGTTAAGTGCCATACGTGATACACGCTTTAGGAGATTATTTCTGGAAAAACATGACTGACTGGACAGAAGAGTATCCCGCAGTAGGTTGCCGTTGCTTTCTGCGGTAGACTGGTTGCCAGCCAAGGCTATAGAACCCAGTCTGTTCTATTATTTAACCCATAATTGGAGGAAAGAGACGGATTAATACCTTTCCCTTACGCACAAATACCCTTGGGAAAGGTATTAAACCGTCTCTTCCCTCCAGTTATGGGTTAAATAATAGGATAGATTGGGTTTTATAGCCTTGGCTGGTAACCAGTCTACCGCAGAAAACAATGGTAACCTACTGCGGGATAATCGTTTGCCCAGTCAATCATGTCTCTTTCGAGACATGATCGCCTAAAGCGTGTATCACGTATGGCACTTAACTGACTGACTGAATATAATAGTTGAAAACATGATAAAGGCTTCCACTGGGCATAAAGTGGAGGATCAGTTTTATATTGTTACGAAGTAATAAATTGATCCCCCACTAATTACTACTTAATATAATACATCTCTTCTCCATCAAGTTATAAGTCAAATAACAAGACAGATTGGGTTCTATAGCCTTGGATGGCAGGCAGTCTACCGCAGAAAGTAATGGCAACCTACTGCGGGATAATCTTCTGCCCAGTCAGTCTTGTGTTTTTCGAGACATGATCGCCCAAAGCGTGCATCACGTGTGGTACTTAATTGACTAACTGACTGATATTACATCGAAATTCAGTATTCTATTGTTTCTTATAAAATTTTCCTCTTTCTTAATGCCTTTCTTAGCTTCTTGAAGACATTTTTTGCTATCGCAATGTGCCTTCAGATTTCGATATCATACTTTTAATGGATAGAAATTATATGTTCTTTTGCATTTATTTTTAGCGGTAAGAAAAGCTGAAGCGAAACACTGGCCCGACATGTGGAAGAAAAGTTGCTACAATTTTGTCACGGAATTCGACGAAGAAACCAGCCCTCTCAACCCGAACGGAAATATTTTGGCCAGTGAGTATAGCTTTCTTACTTCTCAGGGAAACATTTTCTTTGCTACCAGAAAGGTCTATGGGCCAGATGTACTCACCATTATGTATTTGCCCTACTCCCCCACTGGAGCGAGATGTGACACAAGGTCTATTTTTTAGGTGGGGACGGGCTCAATGACAAAAATTCCCCAGTCCCTTCAACCGCCGGTTGAGCTGTCCCCGGTGTTCTTTTTGACATCGTCGTCCTCTACCGAGTACAAGTGTTATAGTAAACATTACACGCTGAAAAAGAGGCACTTATACTTAGAATAAAAAAGTGACCTTTGAAATTTCTAGTTAGATAAAAAAGAAAAGCGTGACGCTCATAGAACATAACATTTATGGCAAGAGGGACAGAAGAAAACAACGAATTATATTCGGTTGACTACGATCATATCTTTTCCTTTTGTTCTCACCACCCTTTTTTTCATTTAACAAACCCAGGACATTATAAACACAAACTATATTCACTTTAATCCAGTGTAAGGCTACTCTAGCGGAGTCTGCTGGGAATATGGTATTTACCCTGCTGAAGCGGGATTTGACTCAAGGTACAGACGTTCAGAGGAGCAAAAATTCCGCAGTAACCTCAACCGCCGGTTGATCTAGCCCCAGTGACAAGCAACTGATCCACCACTCTGCTGCAATGGGGTGGCGCGGCCACGGGACACTGTTCCTCGAGACCGGGCATCTATTCAGTGAAAGTTTTCTCAGTTGCAACCCTGCCCTCGCGGGCGGAGATACAACTGAGCCGCACTCTGTCTTCGAGAACAGAGATGGAACTGAGAGATGATTTGGGTTTCTACCCGACACAAAAATCATGTAAGTATTCACCAGTATTCATCAACTGACATTAACTCGATTTGTTAACTGCATTGCTTACAACTACAGCAAATGAAAACACCGGTTGCCGTACGATTCCCGAAGTTAAGCAAAATCGAGCCTGGTCAGTACCTGGATGGGTAACCGCTGGGGATTAGCAGGTGGTTTAAGCTTGGGCATTCGGGTGATATAATGTTTAATACCACGGAATTTTTAAACTGAAAGCTGAGTTCCAATTCCAGTTGGGTTTGTTATAACCATTTACGCGCACATACCCTTTAGAAATGTATAAATCAACATCTTTCCCCCCCAGCTATGGGTTAATTAGCGGGACTTGTATCACTAAACCATTATTATCTAAAAAAATCTTATAACCAAAAAATGTTTTTTTTGTCTTTAAATAACCAAAAATAGATAATCTGTCCTGTTATTTGACTCATAGCTAAGTGGTGTATTATATTAAGAGCTGTATTATATTAGTAAGTAGTAATTAGTGGGGGATCAGTTTATTATTTCATAACAATATAAAACTGGTCCCCCACTTCATGCCCAGTAGGAGCCTTAATCTTGTTTTCAACTATTATATTCAGTCAGTCAGTTAGGTGTCATACGCGATATACGCTTTGGGATATCATGTCTCGAAAGAGACATGACTGACTGGGCAGAAGATTATCCCGCAGTAGTTTGCCATTACTTGCTGCGGTAGACTGGTTGCCAGCCAAGGCTATAGAGCAAAATCTGTTCTGTTATTTAACCCAGTACTGGAGGGAAGTTGCGGATTCATACTTTTCCCAAGGGTATTTGCGCGTGAGTGAAATGCAAGTAATTCAACTGGAATTCGAGTAGTACACTTAAATCCATGAAATATTGGCACGAAAAGGGAAAGTAATATTTATTTTGAGTGATACAAACATGTGGTACAAGACTAAATGTTGGAGGTGGGGAAGGGATCGTTTGTCTTGAAGTCAAGTTAAGGAAGAGGGAGGGGAACGTTGATCATGAAGCCGAGCTAAAAGAATTTTATTCTTAAAAATATTAAGACTTGGCTTAACCACTCACCGCAAATTTCTACATCTAAAGTGCGCAGCCGAAAGTAGAAACAGTGCAACAGTAAATATTTTTGAACCACCATCTCCTGAAAAAAAAAAGAAGATATCTTAAACTTAGCTAACCACAGTTACTGACTCAAACAGACCACATTATTCCTTACATCAAAACAACACATTCTTAACATTCTTACTACAGTTACCATAATACCGCTAAATCTCTATGTAAACCTAATTAGTTCCCATGTATACAAACCTCATCAGAACAACATAAAATTATGTAGTATTGGTCGATATTTCTGAGATTAGGTAGAATTTACAGTATTTACAATATTCGGACTATTGTCCACATCTTGGTTGCACTTTATACGACGTTTCAGCCGTTGTACGCTCCGTTCTTCTTCAGGTGCTAGCAATTTCTAACCGACCACTTTATTACAATCACTGTGGTATATCATCATCATCGCATGCATATTAAGGCCTCTTTTGGAAGTCATGAGTTATCTCCCCCTAACCCTGTAAGTTACTTGTTCACCAATGCTATGGCCTAGTATTGAACACAACTCTTTGGGTCAAGTCACAGGAACGAACCAACTGCTATATTCACTTGGCCATGTGTTCTTAATAGAATGATCTATTATTAAACGTCGTAGAAATGGCAACAAAGATGAGGACAATAGTTCGAATAATGTAAATACTGTAAATACTACCTCATCTCAGAAATATAGACAAATAGAATGATCTGTCATTAAACGTCGTAGAAATGGCAACAAAGATGAGGACAATAGTCCGAAAAATGTAAATACTGTCAATACTACCTCATCTCAGAAATATAGACAAATAGAATGATCTGTCATTAAACGTCGTAGAAATGGCAACAAAGATGAGGACAATAGTCCGAATAATGTAAATACTGCAAATACTACCTCATCTCAGAAATATAGACAAATAGAATGATCTGTCATTAAACGTCGTAGAAATGGCAACAAAGATGAGGACAATAGTCCGAATAATGTAAATACTGTAAATACTACCTCATCTCAGAAATATAGACAAATAGAATGATCTATTATTAAACGTCGTACAAATAGTGAGATGTGCGTTGTGGTACAGTGGATATAGGCTCGGAACGAGAAACCGGGGAGCCGAGTTCGAATTCCAGCTGAATCCATTGTATTCACTTACGCGCAAATACCCTTGGGAAAGGTATTAATCCGTCTCTTCCCTTCAGTTATGGGTTAAATAGCAGGACAGATTGGGTTCTAGAGCCTTGGTCGGCAACCAGTCTACCGCAGAAAGCAATGGCAACATACTGCGGGATAATCTTCTGCCCAGTCAGTCATGTCTCTTTCGAGACATGATCACCCAAGTGTATCACGTACGGCACTCAACTGACTGACAAATAGCAACAAAGAGGAGGACAATAGTCCGAATAATGTAAATACTGTAAATACTACCTCATCTCAGAAATATAGATAAATAGAATGATCTATTATTAAACGTCGTATAAATGGCAATAAAGATGAGGACAATAGTCCGAATAATGTAAATACTGTAAATACTACCTCATTTCAGAAATATAGACAAATAGAATTATCTATTATTAAACGTCATACAAATGGCAACAAAGATATGGACAATAGTCCGAATACTGTAAATACTATCTCATCTCAGAAATATAGACAAATAGAATGATCTATTATTAAACGTCGTACAAATGGCAACAAAGATGAGGACAATAGTCCAAATAATGTTAAATCGGTCAAGTGGGTGATTCAATCATAGTATTCCGCATGTATTAATTTATTTCTATCGGGTTTATCCACGTTATAATATGTGACAATACAAGTGATGAGGCCTAAGACGCGCCATATCACTTGGTGGCTTCCTCTATGTGGATAGGGGTCGCAGATTCGAATTCTGCCGAATGACACACATTTTCGTAACAAAAAATTTATCGTAAATAATCAGGCCAGTAGATATAAATATATAATACTGTTTAATTAAAAACAAAATATCTACTTAAATACGAGTACCGATCAGAAATAATGTTCAAACAAACCATCTCAAATTGTCGGTTGTTTATAACCAGTTTCATTAGTCTTTGTTAATTTCCGTAACATGTACACACACACACACACACAGACACACACACACACACACACACACACACACACATATATTTATCTATGTATATATATATATAGAGAGAGAGAGAGGTACATCATAAGTATTCGAGTCATAAAAGAAAATACGTGACTGAAACAAAATTAAAGATAATATCATCGATGCTAATATAGTCTCAAGATAATTAAAAAATAATTCATTTTTCTATAATCAAATTAATACATTTAAAAAGTAAGAAAGCCTATCTTAGAATTTCTACATATATTAAGATCTGAGAGAGAGAGACAGAAAAAAGGCACACTTTTTTCTATAAAGCTTAATCTTTTTTTCTAGCAAAAAAAAAAAATAGTTAATAAATCTCAAAGAAAAAAGTCTGACAGAGAGTGTCTATTTTTAATGGCTGGACAACAAGAACAAAAAAAAAGTCCTTTCACCTGGTATTCATGGAAAACGTAGCATTTAATATTTTGGCTTTTATGGCCGAATAAATAATGTGTTTGAGAGGAGACAATTTGCGCCGTTTTTATTTCAGGCTTCATTTGGTATTCTGTTGAGTTCAGACATTATGTTCCCATTTTCTATGCGTAAACCCAGTTTTTATTGTACATTGTTGTGTGATGAAATCTGTGTATCTTTGTTGAATGCAAAGATTGTTTTTAAAGACGCAACAAATATACTGCCATAAAATAATTTCTATCTATCTATCTATCTATCTATCTATCTATCTTCAAAGGAATTTTTAAAAATAATCTGTTGATTCCAGTGAATGAGTTAAAACCGCCTTGCCAAATTGTGGAAATTTTATCTAGTCATCGACCTAACTAACATTCTCCTGATAAATGTTTTATCTAGTTATAAATCTTTTATCTAGTCACTAATATTATACAGTATGTTAATTAATTTCTAACAAAAACTTTTCCCTGGTAATTTTTAAATTTTTTAAAAAATTTAATCATTTTACCTCAAGTAAGGCGGAACCGTCACTAGTGTGCCAGGTTGCAGTTACAGAAAATACTGAGTATAGCGGGTATTAAAAAATATAAAAAATATAAAGTTGGAAGTGCGAGAAAAGAAACTGTTGGAGTAGAAGTGTAGTTATATTTAACTATTTCAATGGTGAAAAAGGTGAAACATAGATACCAATAGAATAGCACGCTTAAATTCAGGCGGACATGGCACAAGGGAGAAACAAACTCATCAAAGCAGGTGCCATGAATTTTCTTTTAGAAAAGACAGAGGGAAGCCACGTCACGTCAGTGATGACGAGATGCTAATTCAGGACAAGTATTGCATTCATTTTTTTTAACGAAACTAATTCACACATTCCAATGGTATCATAGAATTAAAAAGAAACATAATGCTTGGAACGTTATCTTCATACGCAACAAATTTTACCAACAAACAATTCTCTTGAGGTTTCTGGTTGAAATTTGGAGGCAACTCGTAAAAAAAAAGCAAGCAGACACGAAAAACAATAACAACAATAATAATAATAGTGTGTACTAATCTATCATGTTCTTTGTTCTCACTTCCGGCCTGTGGAATTCGCTTTCGTTTACTTGCTTCCCAAACAGCTACAATCTCCAAGAATTAAAATGTAAAGTCAATAGTCATCTTCTATCTCACTAACCTGCATCCTCTCTCTCATGTTCCTTTCTCTGTCCACTCCATTCTCATCAGTATTCTCATCCTTCTCTTACCCACTTCCTGACCCCCCCCCCTATAACCTGTAGTGGCAGTAAAATGCCTTGGTTGGGGCGATATGATTATAAAAAAAGTAATCTCCTATCTCACTAACCTGCATCCTCCTCTCTCATGTTCCTTTCTCTGTCCACTCCATTCTCATCAGTATTCTCATCCTTCTCTTACCCACTTCCTGACCCCCCCCTATAACCTGTAGTGGCAGTAAAATGCCTTGGTTGGGGCGATATGATTATAAAAAAAGTAATCTCCTATCTCACTAACCTGCATCCTCTCTCTCATGTTCCTTTCTCTGTCCACTCCATTCTCATCAGTATTCTCATCCTTCTCTTACCCACTTCCTGACCCCCCCCTATAACCTGTAGTGGCAGTAAAATGCCTTGGTTGGGGCGATATGATTATAAAAAAAGTAATCTCCTATCTCACTAACCTGCATCCTCTCTCTCATGTTCCTTTCTCTGTCCACTCCATTCTCATCAGTATTCTCATCCTTCTCTTACCCACTTCCTGACACCCCCTATAAACTGTCACTCCTTCCCAGAACTTTCCTCTTGTGTAACCCCCTGCACACCAGTGGCAATAAAATGTCTGGCTTGGGACGATATGATTAAAAGCATGTTTTAGATATCTCCAAGCATTTTATTCTGTAAAAATTAGAACACTTCTGACACACGCTGACATTAATGAACTTTTTATGATTTCACACCAAACAAAGCAGGCCTGCCTCTAGTGCACAAGGTGTTACAGTGAGATAAACGACTGGGTACAGGGGAAACTAAGTAAAGATGGACGGAATTCAAGAAGAGAGAAGATGGCAATTGAGGTTGCATTCAAATTATTTTGAGATTGTAGCTATGAGGGAAGCAAATAAATGAAACAGAGTTCCACAGTCGGGAAGTGAGAGAAAATAAACTGATGGAATAGAAGAATAGGGTACATTTAACTATTCCAGCAGCAAAAGAGTGGGACCTATATGCCAACCAAGTATTTCACTTAAATTCATAGGGCACGAGGAAAAAACCTCGTCAAAGCAGATGCCATGTAAATATTTGTAGAAAAGACAGACGGAAGCCAGGTCCATCAATTATTGTACTAGACCCTCCTTCCGTAAGCAGTTATATTGAACTGAATTAACAATTAACTGTAGATAAATAGTAATAACTGTTCATTTAAGGTGATCCAATTATACTAGTCATAAAAAATTGAAATGGTGTCGAGATACTAAACACCTTTTTTAGCTAATTCAAAGGCGCCGAATTTAAAAATGATCTTACTTTTTCTTGGTTAGATACCGTTTTTGCTGTACATAAATACCTAATTTTTGGAAAAAAAGAATTTTTTTCATTTGTTTTCTGTATATATGATATTGATCGATGGCAATATTTCTCAAAGTGTAGAAACCACTCAATTCGTATTTATCCAACAAATATTGGTCTTTTTATTGAGAAATACTATTTTTTTCAATAACAATCACACCCTATCTTTGAAAATAGCACGATTGAATATACCGAGATCAAAAAGTAGTTTCACCAAATCATTTAATAAACTAAAGCAGAAATAAATCTTTGTGAACCTAAGAACTATGGTAAAAAATTTGTTTTTCTTGATTGTCATATTCAATGTTATTAAGACCCTTTCGATACTCCAGCAATAGTCAGCAATCATTAGTTTGTCACACTGTCCTTTGTAGCGCACTTTCATTGATTTGATATCATGACAGAATTGTTCTCCTTGCTCATCGCTTACATCACCGCAATTTTAACTAGATGGCGATGTAAAATATGAACCTTAATGCTCATATTAATAGAGTACTGGACTGTGCAAAAGTATTAGGACAAGAATTATTTTATCTTTTATGAGGCACAAAATAAAGTTTAAAATCACCTCTGTCCTAATATTTTTGCACACTACCTGTAGTGTGCAAAAGTATTAGGATAGGGGTTGACTTTCCTAAAAACCTCACTGAAATTCAAATACAGGGTGAAAAGCCAAACCTTTGTAAGAATTATTTAACTAAAAAAGAAGAGGAAGGAAGGCTTCGGAATTTGAATTGGCCCCCACAAAGCCCTGATCTCAATCCTATTGAACATCTATGGGATATTTTGGATAGAAAACTGATAAATCTAATGCTACTTAGCAAGATATACTTTGGAAAGCTGCTTGGCAGGAGATACCATTAGATACATCGAAGAAGCTTGTGATGTCAATGCCTCACAGAATAAAGGCTGTGATCAAAGCAAAAGGCTATTATACTAAATATTAAATTTATTTTGTAACAAGTGTTTTTTCTTGTTAAAGTTTTGTTGAGTAAATCAAATAAAATTACTTTAATTAAATTTTTATTATCTGTCATTATGCCCCATAAAAGATAAAATAGTTCTCGTCCTCATACTTTTGCACAGTACTGTATATTATTGATGAAGTTTATCAGTTGACGATACATTGAAAAAATTCAGTATTTCTTTTTTAAAGTTTTTGACCGAAAAACACTTCTTGTTTTTTTATAAAAATAGTTTATTTCAAGAGGCTGACATAAATTGAGCCGCTTACCTGATAATTGGTGGGTTTTTAGGATCTTTGTAATTTATCTTCCGACCAGCCTAGTTGAAAATTGATGGGTTTCTACAATCTGTATTTATTAATGTTGCAATCAGCCAAGATCGTAAATTGATATTTAAAAAAAAAAAAATGAGCAATTCCAGTACAGCAAAAACGGTCAGTCAGTTAAGTGCTATACGTGATACACGCTTTGGGCGATCATGTCTTGAAAGAGACATGACTGACTGGGCAGAAGATTATCTCGCAGTAGGTAGCCATTGCTTTCTGCGGTAGACTGGTTGCCGACCAAGGCTATAGAACCCAATCTTTCCTATTATTTAACCCATAACTGGAGGGAAGAGACGGATTAATACCTTTCCCAAGGGTATTTGTGCGTAAATGAATGGTAGACTGGTTGCCAGACAAGGCTATAGAACTCAATCTGTCCTGTTATTTGACTCATAACTAGAGGGAAAAGAGATGTATTATGTTATTAGGTAGTAATTAGTGGGGGATCAGTTTATTACTTCATAACAATATAAAACTGATCCCCACTTTATGTTTAGTAAAAGCCTTAATCAAGTTTTCAACTATTATATTCAGTCAGTCAGTTAAGTGCCATACGTGATACACGGTTCAGGCGATCATGTCTCGAAAGAGACATGACTGACTGGGCAGAAGATTATCTCGCAGGAGGTTGCTATTACTTTCTGCGGTAGACTGGTTGCCGACCAAGGCTATAGAACCCAATCTTTCCGATTATTTAACCCATAACTGGAAGGAAGAGACGGATTAATACCTTTCGCAAGGGTATTTGTGCGTAAATGAATACAAGAAATTCAACTGGAATTCGAACTCGGTTCCCCGATTTGTCGTTCCGAATCGATATCTACTGCACCACAACGCACATCCGAACGGTAACGGCAAAAATGGTAACTAAACATAAATATCTAAAGTCATTTTCCGAGTCAGCCTCCATCAAATTAGGTAAAAAGCGTGTTTTGTTTCTTGGCACGTAAAGTCATGTTGACCAATGATATTTAATGAGTTGTCAAAATAATGTTATGAGATTGCATCAATATATTAATCTTTCTTTTTTTATTTAAGTCGGTGTCTACTTTCAGGATAGTGTGTATGGGGAAGAGTAAAAAAAAAACTGCAGAAAAATCGATCTCAAGCACTTTACAATAAAAAAAACCTGCTTACCAAAATACATTTTATCAGTTAAACAACTGAAAAAAACAAAAAAACAAAACAAAACAAAAAAACAACCGTGGGACGAAACATTATCACTTAGTTAAAGTTAGAACCTGTTTGTACTAATCGAAGCTCTATCTCCTCCCATTTACGATCAAAAAACCCTGCTTGCTAAAATACATTTTAACTAAACTTATTTATAAATGGAACGTTGTCTGTGTGTGTGTGTATGTGTGTGTGTCTGTGTGTGTGTCCGTTACCTATAGACTCCAAAACGGCTGAACCAATTTTCTTGAAAATTTACACAGTTGTACTATAAGCGTCTGCGAGTGTTCTTAGCTAGGTTTTGTGTCCAGGTACCCACGATAAATATCGAAAATCAATAATCGAAAAAATCAGGTTATAGAAGAAGTGGTCCGATTTTAATCAAATTTGATCCACTCATAGACAAAGACATGAGAAACGATATTCAGAAGTTTCAAGGTTACAGTTCTTACAATAGTGCAGAAAATCGATAATACATATAGATAAAAGGCAAAATGTTTGTGTGTTTGTCTGTTTATCTGCCTGTATGTCTGTATTTTTTCAGTCCTTTTATTTTAGTTTTTGCTTCGGGTTGGCTCTAAGTAGGTATAATTGTAGTTTTAATCTCAGCCATGATACCATTTACTCAGAGGACTTATTTAGCCTTCAAAATGCAGCTTACGATGAAAAAAATTATTTGATAGCGATACCAGGAAATCAAAATTTGACTTACATCCATTCATTTTTCTTTCAGTCTACGGTTTCGCTTTAACTGGAAACAACTATTGCTTTTTAGTCTTTCGTGCCAACGTTCAACGAGTCTGAGCTCCAGGATCATGGATTAGTTTTAAAGCTTTCATTACACCCGAGCAACGCCGGACTATACTGCTAGAAAATAATAAATTCGAAACCCAACTAAAACAAGACCAAAAAATGTTAAAGTGTAGCCGTTGGGGAGATGTTTAATGTTTCTTTGATTCGGCCTAGTGTCAGACTTAACCAACCTTCCTACAGCTTACAGGATTTATGCAGAGGTATAATCATCAGAAGGTTTTTCATCGTCAGAAGGTTGGTTGTCGGTAGGTTGGAATGTGTGGATTAGTGTAGAAGAGTGGAATAATAAAATATACATTTTGCATTTTAAAATAGAAATTTATTAAAAGGAAAGAATAACACAAGTTGTAGAAATTAATGTTCAATTAGAAACATTATTAAGAAGTTATGAGTAGAGTTCGTACAAAATGTTCGTAGTAGTAATTGTTGAAAGAGATAAGGAGAAAGAGAACAAGGTGCGACCTGACCTTATCTTCGGGTCAGTTTGAAGTTGGTTACATTTTAGATGTGTGTCTCTCTTCCGCTGCTCTCATTTGTGTCTGTCTGACGCTGCGAGTCATTTATATGTCCTTTTGAATTTCGCACTGGATCGCTAAGTCCTTTCAAGTCTTACAAGTCGCTCCCATTGGTCAAAAATATTTTTAGCACCTACTTGCGAAATCTGGATTCGACTTTTTCGTTAAGTAAATGGTCAGTCCTTTTTTCTTTTTGGGAAAACCAGGATTTCACACGCCATTGTGAATTTTTGTAAAAGTGAAAAAAGTTGATTTTAATTAATTTTTTATTTCTACAAATAACTCAGAAAAAGTATACATACAAACAGACAAAAATCTATAAAATGAACAATAACGATTAGAAAACATTAGTTGAAAAGGAAATTCCCAAATTTTATAAAACCGCCGACAATAACATCAAAAACCAAATAAACAAAGAAGCCAAAAACATTGCCGTTAAAATAAAACTTAACAGAACCAAGCAACTAACGAAAACTAAATCATTCATTAAACTAAAAGACCGTAAAGATAACTTCCTAAATAAACCAATATGCAGTCTAATAAACACCCTAAAATCCAACATCAGAAAAATAAGTAAACTATTAGTAGAAGAAATATGCTTAAAAACAAGGTGTAAACTAGAAATAAATCAATGAAAAATTAACCCCCCCCAAAAAAAACAATCACTTGGTTTAACAATATCACTAACAAAGAGACATAAAATACATCTATTCGTCCATCAACGAACAAACATTAAATAATGCCCTAAACTTAGCAAAACAATATATAAACATACCAGAAAAAGACATAAATATTATCAAACATCGCAGAAAGTCCATTCTATACCATAATAACAAAATATGGTAAAAAAATGTCAACACCACTAACAACAACATCAATAGTGACTACAACTTTGACGTAACAATGGGAAGTTACAACGGTGCCAAAACAGGTGACATTACAGGCATTTATATAATCTACAAACTAGAAAAAATTATCGACAAAAAAGATATAGGTTTATACAGAGACAACGGACTCATAATTCTAAGAAACTGTAACGTTTAAACTACAGAAAATATAAGAAAATAAATTATCAAAATCTTCAACACTCTAGTAGTCGCAATAGACATAAAACAAATATAAAAATAGTAAGCTTCCTAGATATAACGATCAACCTTAGTAACGGCACATACAAACCATACAGAAAAGGAAACAACAATCCCATATAGATCAACAAAAATTCCAATCACTCTCCAAACACATTCACATAGCTCTAAACAAAAGACTATTTACGAACTCAAATAACATAAAAACAAATAATAAATAATAGCGGATATTTAAATAAATTTGAATAGACAAACGAAGGGAAATCAAACAAAAAGAATAGAAAAAGAAACATAATCTCGTTTAATCCGCCATACAACAACAGTATAAAAACAAAAAAAGGAAAAATATTTTTCAACATGATAGAAAAGCACTTTCCCAAACACAACAAACTATCAAAAATTATTAACAAAAATACAGTCAAAATCAACTAGAGATTCATGAAAAATATGGAAAACATAATAACGAAACACAACAAGAAAAGACTTAGTAAAGCTAATAATAACAACACAAGCCTATAATATAATACGAAAAATCTAACTGCCGAAAGAACAACTGACTTACCAACAACACAATATACAAAGCAACAGTAACAAATAACACTAATACAGACGAAAAGATTTACATAGGGGCAACTAAAACATCGTTTAAAGAAAGATTTAATAATCAGAAAATATCATTCAACACAGAAAAATACAGAAAACAGCACATTATTAAAATACATATGGAACCAGAAAGCAAACAACATTGCCACCAAAATCAAATGGAAAATAGTAAAAAAAGCAACACCATACCACACCAATAGCAAAAGTTGTAGATTATGTCTAAAAGATAAACTAGCAATAATTAGTTTTCAAAACAAAAGTAAAATTTTAAACAAAATAAACAAAAAACAAAACAAAACAAAAACAAAATACTGAGATAATGATAAAATGCAGACATGCGAATAAATATCTAATTTGCTATACAAACAAGAATAAATAACAAAATCGAACAAAAAATAGGTATATAAACAACATTAATAAAATAATAAAAAGAATAAAAATTAAAAACTAAAAATATGAAAATAAACACGAACCTATGATAAACAAAAACAAAACAGGGAAATGAAATACATACAAACACCCATTGATGACAAAAAAGTAAAAACAAAAGCAAAACTAAAAAAAACAAACACACTTAAAGCGTACAAACAACTCAACCATGACCCAGAAAAAAAGAAAACCGTCACGCGGCAAAACATACCAACACAATAAGAAAAAGGTCAAACTGAGGTCAACAAAACAAAAGGGCCCATCCTAAATAAACAAACACCTATTTAAACAAATACTAAAAAATAAAAATAAAATAAATCAAACAACTACGCAATAAAAATGAAAAATAAAGAAAATCAACCAATCATAAGCAAGAAGAAAAACTAACCAATCGCAAACAACTCTACTCCCACAATATCACACCACATTCTATATAAACAAGAAAAAAAAAACGTAATTCAACGACAAACAGCCCTGATGAGTGAAATCATCTCGAAACTTCGAAGCCGGCATGAATCTGCTCTATTAAAGTGATAAACTCTTTGGACTTATTAACGCTTTATCTACACCTTCATATCGAGCCCTTTACGACATCGAGCACTTTACCTGTTTGCCAAAATACATTTTATCAGTAATAACCACTAACAAATAACAACCTTGACGCTAAATACTATCATTAAATACTATGAGAAGAATGGGTGTATTTAATTAGTCATTTTCTTTTCTATTGCAGAAATGCAGACCTCGGCTGCTTCTTGCTTAATTGTGAGCATAATTGACTTAATTACAGCAACGGTGGTGGGGATAGTAGCCATTTTGAAGCGGCAGGTGGCGCTGTGTATGGTCACTGGAACCCTGTATATGATGGCTGGTAAGTTCATTGTTTATTTGTTATTATTTCCCAAACTTTATTTCAAATTTCTTAAAGCGAAAATCAAATATAATCATTTTAATCAGCGTGAAAAAAGGTAAAATAAATTAAGAAATGTAAAAATAAATTAGAAATTGCCAATTATGGGCGCAAATATAGTAAATGGCCAGGAGTATACTCCTCGGCCTTACCCTATCTTCCGGCCACAAGTGGAATAATTACATTGAATCAATAGCTAAACCCACTACTAGGAAGGTCGGGTCACTGTGTCGGGTCAGGAAGTTTTTTCCGCCTGAATCCCTCTAGCACATATACAAATCAACCATTCGACCGTGCATGGAATACTTTTGTCATATCTGGTCAGACACAGAGGAATCTGTCGTATGCGACCACCCCTACTGCCGTCAAAGGCCGGTCGCATACGACAGGTGGTCGCTCACTAAAGGCTCATACTTCTACGAAGGTTGGGCCACTGTGTCAGGCCAGGATGATTTTTTTCCGCCTGAATCCCTCTAGCACATATACAAATCAACCATTCGACCGTGCATGGACTACTTTTGTCACATCTGGTCTGGCGCCTTTTCTTTTTGTCTCAGTGTTCTCGACAGGCTCCAGCCACTTTCTCATCGTCGGGATGTGGCCCTTTTGTTTTGTTGACCTTCTATGAATATTTTCATAGCTTCTGCTGACAAATTGTGGTCACTGGTGCCCCCCTCCACAAGAATTTACTCGAGCAACCAGACTGGCAACAAGGACTTACCCATATACAGTTAGATAAAAAATAATGCAGCTGTCACATCTATTACATCAGCTTCTTTTCTCGCACTTCCTGCCTGTAGAACTCCCTTCCATATACTTGCTTTCTGGCGGCTATAACCTCTAGGGATTTAAATGCAAAGTCAATTCCCATCTCTTATCCACTTAACCCCAGCCCATTCCACATCACACCGTGTATCTTGTTCTTTCTCTTTCTCTCTACCTTCGCAACTGTCTTCACTCCTGTGTTTACACCCTTCACTCGCCTATTCTCTTTCACCCACTGTAGCTGACTTTGTCTTCACTCTCCTTCTGTCTAATACTTCAAATCTCTAATGTAGCCCCCCACCTACACATCAGTGGCGTTAACGCCTTGCTTGGGGTGAAATGATTAAAAAAATACATAGTAGGAAATGAATGGCGACAAAAAATGTTTAGTTGATTATATGTTGATTATATACTGTTGAAGATGATTAACGCATGTTCAATACGTCTGAATTTTTATTCATCCACTTCAAATGGAATTTTTTTTTAATCATATCACCCCAAGCAAGGCAGTCCACAGCCACTATAGCGCATGGGGCTACATAGAGCGATTGGGTATAGGAAATGTCAGAGGGATGGTGATAGACGAGTTAAGAGGTACGTAGGGAGAGCGTTGGAGGGAATGGGTGAGAGTTAGTGTGTTAGGAGGTGTCTATTGACCTTACATTTAAACTCCTGGAGGTTGTAGCCGTCGGGGAAGCAATCATGTGGAAGGGAATTCCACAGGCGGTAAGTGCGAGGAAAGAAGCTGTTGGAGTAGAAATTGCGGTTACATTTCATCGGTTTCACTGAAAAGGGGCGGGACCTAGTTGCCAATCTAGTATCTAATCATTCGATTTTATTCTTTCTAATTTTTCATTACATGTATAGAAGTTGATTCAATCAATGCATTTAAGTGATAGAATTTTTGTGATCATTTCCCACCATGACTTCCAAATACCTGATTTCTTCAGTTAATCTCAATCTGCTTTTTAAATTAGTACGCTTTCCTATTTTAAGATTAAAATCGAACTTTGAGTTCAAAAAGAGCTTGTTGTCTTCACAGAAAAAAAATGCTCGTAAAACATACCACAATACTCAATACTGTGAGTGAAAATTAAATAGGCTGTCGATGGTTGATTTAGTACAAAGCCACAGACGATCGTAACCGAGGCTACTGGCTTTATTCAAATTGTTAATCAAACCAGGTGATGTGCTCTCCTTGCTAGAAACTGGACATAAAGTGCGATCAGAATAGGTTCAGTATAAATCACATGTGAGCCCCGTGGGTGTTGAACAAACACAGACCAAACGTCTATGACAGGGATTAGCTGGACGTTCTCGTAGATAGGCGTTCTCCGGAACGAGTAGCCGGCCATTATAAGTTTCAATTTTTAAAATATGCACATATTATACTGCGTTCATTGTCCTGGTGTTATGAGAAAACGAATTTCTCACACACCTCGAAGAAGAAAAGTGCCTGAACGATTTACTCTAAGCGATAAACCTCGAAATAATTTAGTAAATTAAGTGACTTATCGGCTGGCAAATACGATAGAAATTCGCTGCATTAAAACGTGTGCATCCCTGTTTGCATCCATTTTGTGTGCATCTCTGTTTGTATCCTTTTTGTGTGCATCTTTGTTTGTATCTCGTTTGTGTGCATCCCTGTTTGTATCCATTTTGTGTGCATCTCTGTATATTTTGTGTGCATCTCAGTTTGTATCTCGTTTTTGTGCATCTTTGTATCCTTTTTTGTGTGCATCTCTGTATCGCTTTTGTGTGCATCCCTGTTTGTATCGCTTTTGTTTGAATCCATGTTTGCATCCCTTTTGTGTGCGTCCGTGTTTCTGCTGACGTTTGACAATTCATTTTTCTTTCGCCGCTTAAACATTTGTTTACTCTTTCCGAGTTCATTTTTCGTCATGTTTGACACGGGATCATGGGGATCGTTACAAGGATATGATGAATTAAAAAACACAAAACAAGTTGAGTATGTAGATATGAAGCCAAAATCTGCAGAGTTTCATGTTAAAAAAACTAAGGAAATTTTATTGCCTGCCGATTGGTCGGAAAATGTTTGTATATATTTGTTTTCATTTTTTATTTTGTAGGTATCTTCGGTGTTTTCACGCTGGTCATTATCTACACGAAGACAGCGTACGAAATTGATGAGTGCTTCGCGTTCGTTCCCATTCCGCAAGACCTGTGCAAAGCCCGTGAGATCACCTACGGGTATTCGAGTTCTCTAGTCTGGGTAGGAGTTGTATTGTGCGTCTGCACGTGTGGCTTCTGGATCTTCTTGGCCCGGCTGCTGACCTTCATCAAATCCAGAGTTATGCTGTAAAAAATAGCAAATCTCATGTTCTTGATACAGTGCGAACGGTCGACATACAATGTGCTTCATCGATAATCCAGTTTCAGACCGAATCGTGTAATCTCGAAACGGAAATCAACTGAAAAAATGTGTTTATATATATATATATATATATATATATATATATATATATATATATATATGAATGAAAGGAAAGATTTCAAAAAGATCTTATTTTTTTAATGTATCCATTGCTTAACAAAATATTTGAATCAAAAGAGAATTGGCAACCGTTTGTTTTCTATGCAATACACATTCAATATTATATATTTTAAACACTATACGTATATATATATATATATATATGGGTGAGATGCAAAAGTTCCGGGTTCAGCGTAGAAGTCCTTCCAGAAACAGTTGTGAAGTTTGATCATTTGAATAGGTCCTAGGAAGTTATTCGAGCGAGAATTTTTCAGCACATCATATTTATCTTTTCAGCACCTCATAGACATATCTATCATTATAAATTTGGATTCATGATTGCTTACATGCTTATATAATTTACATGTAGATATATGCGTTTATTAATATATATATATATATATATATATATATATGAGATTATAACCATTCTCGTGTCGAAAAACTTTCCACGAATCTACTAAGAAGGGAAAAAACGGTTTTAAAAAGAAGAAAGAGCTAAGTACATGAACATCAGTCAAAAGCGTTCGGACCGAGTCAGCACGTAGCCAAAAGGAAAAACCGCGATACAAGTAATCAACTAACAAAAAGAGCCCAATACTTAGGTAGAGCAAAATAAGTAAGGAATAACTAATGAGCCAGACAGTCCTACCTAAGTTTCACCTAAACGGATCACCCTATATATATATATATATATATATATATATATATATATATATAGGGTGAGTCACGGGAAACGGACATTTTAAGGAATGCAAAAATCTGCGAATATTTCAACACAAACTTTATAATGTACATAAAAACATTTACTAAGCAATGCCATTATGGAATGTTTATGATCAAAAAATTATGCCTAACAAATGATGGCCATTTTCACAAGCACAAATTTGAAACCTCTCTCTAAAGTTATTCTCCACTTTTACCAAAATTTCTTCACCGATTTCTAAGATATTTTCACGTATTGCAGTCTTCAATTTTCCAAGCGTGAGGGGTTTTCCTTCATAGACGCGTGATTTCAAAAATCCCCACAGATAAAAATCGCACATGGAATGATCGTTGGCGCGAAGGAGATCTCCAAAGTGTGAAATCACATGATTAGGGAATGCAGATAAAGAAAAACAAATAACAACCGATTATATGGCATCTTAAGCGGGTTTAAATACTACCTTCCCCACCCCTTATCCCCTACTCAGGAGGAGTAAGATGCGTTCCAAAAACATCCGTTTCCTGTGACTCAGTCTGTATATATGCAGCGTGTACATAGGAATCAACACTCTATGGTAACTGCCAGTTTCTCGCCTCAAGCAATCTTCAGACCAAGATCGATTGTCGATTCCCATATCCGCACCGTCTACATCTAGAAACCATCTATCACCAATGTTGAATATTCTTCGCCATAAACATATATATATATATATATATATATATATATATATATATATATATATATATATATAATTATGAATTAAAAGTACATTGCGACACGGAAATGTCTATGTTTCGAGATAGAATCTCGTCATCAGGCAATGTTGGATGTTGGTTGTGAAAATGATTTACATTTAAATACGAAAAGCCATGGTTTGCTATTTATGTATGTGGGAAGATATAAAATTTATATGTGTGTTCCTTTTAACTAATCAGAATAAAGATTCACTTTGAAATTCGGCCAGAAGTTTCTAGGGAATACATGCTTTTTTTTTCTTTTTTCTTTTTTCTCTTTTTCTCCTTAACGGTCAAAGTGTCAACCGACATTTAACCAAATTTTAGTTTTATTTTTTATTTTTATTTTTATTGCTTCTCACTATATTGTATTACCAAAAATGTCCTTTCTGCTTTGTCCATATCTTGACCTCTTCTTACACACACACACACACACACACACACACACACACACACACACACACACATATATATATATATATATATGTATATATATATGTAAAAATAAAATGAACCTGGAAGTCAACACCCAGCGGCGACAGTTTGTTTCGATCATATACGCAATCGTCAGGCCTGTCGATTACGTATAAGCACGAAACAGATTTTCATCTTTGTGTTGACTTCAATGTGCACTTTTATATTTACATATGCTCTACCTCTGTTACTGAACTTTTTAACCCAAAAATATAGCATACCTTAAAACTTTATTTATATATATATATATATATATATATATATATATATATATATATATATATCAGAAAAAATACCATTAGAATTCCTCCGGAATCCCCAAAAAAGCAAAACGAGAAAAAGGATAAAAACATTCTAGCATACGTTTCCACAAACAACAAAAACAATCCAGAATTATTCACAAAGATCAAAACCCACATAGAATTACTCAACAATAATGAAAAATTAAAAGAAATCTTAAAGTCATATAAAATAATTAACAGCAAACGCAACCCCCAAAATTTGAATGACATCCTGACCTCATCGAAATTCGAACAACACACAACACACACCACAGGGGGGTCACAAAATGCAACAAAAAAGATGTGGAGTTTGCAATATAATAAAAGAAGGAAAACACTTCCAGTTCGAAAACGCAACTACATTCGAAATAAAATCGGATCTGAGCTGCAACTCGAAAAATGTAGTTTACATTCTAAAATGAGACAGATGCACAAAGATATACGTGGGAGCGAGACAATGCTTGAATAATAGAATATCCCTTCATAAAAGCAATATAAGATTATGATATAATAGGAAAGTATATATCTCCCAAGATTTGCATGAATGTAGTGGTGGTAAATTCAAAGTTATACATATTTACCGAAATACAGACTACAAATCACTAATAATGCAGGAAGAAAGATTCATAAAAACATACAAGCCTTCGCTCAACAAAACGACATGAAAAACACACACACCGAAAAACATACAAACACACACATACATACATACATACATACATACACACACATACACACTCACACACATACACACACACCAAATTCAAATGATAACCCCAAACAATACTAAAGAACGAGATGACCCATAAAAACAACACTAAAACATAAAGACGAAAAAAAAAAAACGCTCTCTCTCTCACACACACACACACACACACACACACACACACACACACACACACACACACACACACACCAAATTCAAAACACCGTCAAAACAATAAAAACAACCAACTGACCGATGAAGAGACTGGTAGATAAGCAAAGGCGTCTAGAAGATAATTTTAACGTACTAATGACAGAACCCCAGACCAAAATCATTTCAAATTGGGGTAAGCCCTTGAGTCATTCATCTATTTATTCATTTATTTATCTGTCTATCCATTTATGCACGTGCTGATGTGAGAAAACACAGACTATTCAACACGATAACATTTGATTTATTTTATTTTATTTTACTGATTTGATTTATTTTTTATTTTTATTTTTCTACTTTACTTATTTATAAACAACAACTTGGCCCTCAGAAACAAAAGGAACTCGATACATAAAGCCACAAATTTATTCGCCTGAAGAGAGTCAATCTTAAACTCGAAACACGTGTAGCATCACAAATACCATTATGGATACTTAATGTATCATAACATGTATAATAACAACAATAAATATAGACTTTAAAGAAAACGTTCACGCCCTCTAACATTTTTTATTCTATCTTTCTCTCTGTCTGTCTCTCTTTCTCTCTGTCTCTCTCTCCATCTTCTTTCCCTCTCTCTCTCTCTCTCTCTCTCTGTATATATATATATATATATATATATATATATATATATATGATGCAAATCGCCTGAAGACACAACATGGTAGAAACCTAATGATAACTAGTTTACAAATGAAAAATATTTAAATGTTCAACAATATTGAACACTTTTTAATACAAATGTGCACTGGTCTAATTTTATTATGACCAAAAACTAACTTTATTAAACAATATATATATATATATATATGTGTGTGTGTGTGTGTGTGTGTGTGTGTGTGTGTGTGTGTGTGTGTGTGTGTTTGCGAATTAGTGTACAATCAAATTTAATTTGTTTAACTTGTACTTATAAGAGCCAGTATCTATATTTGTATATATATATGTAGTAATATTCTTAGTATTTGAGTTTATCATAAAAATTGAGCTATCGGTTTTCGGTGCTATATCAACACCTCCTCGTCTGATGAAGTACTCAATATAGCACCGAAATGCGACAACTCGTGTGTAGCGAAAAAAGGTTTTTATGATAAACTCAAAAAAAAAAAAAATGAATACAAATATTGTTCTTCTACGTATCGATCACTGTTAAAAAGTATCGATCACTGTTAAAAGTATCGATCACTGTTAAAAAGTAAATGCTACAAACTGTAGAGTGTTATGTTTTTTTTTTGCTATTTATAACCCATTATTATCGTCGTCATCATTATCGTCGTCATCATTATCATTAGCTTCTTTCATTCTCCTTTCTGTCTTCTGAATAAATGGCCCACCTGTCAATTCGGAGAATATCAAATTCCCTTTTGGATTTCTTTACTAAACATTACTTACAAGTAAGATTGCAAAATTAATATTTTCTTCTGCGTTATTCTTTATTTATGACGTCGAGCCTTGAATTAAATTGATGCCTATTGAAGTTTGGTGTCGTGGGTTTCTGGGGCAGTCAGTTATATCTTTCCTTTCTAAAATAGGCACCACTGGCCGTGGTTTAAAAAGCGCTTCTCACCGCATTCGAACAACGGTACAGAACGCGTCAAGTTGGATTTGGTCGAGATCAAAACAACAAGCGAACAAAATTCGCGCAACATCACGATCTAATATGCGCAAATGTGATATTTGTGTGGTCATCTATAACGTTTTTTCTTCCTTCATGAGCGCGTTAATAACGGCAAACGCGTTCAGGAAATTTCATTGCCGATACAAACTGCAAAGAGGAACAACCGTTTTATTTACTTCTTTATGAGAATATACAAGAGGGACAATCAACAAAATTATCTTCATACCCTACCTGGTGGCAAAATGCTGTTGGTGGCACCAGGGGTGGCGGTCCCGCCATAGCCACCGAAACCGTGACATCACCCCTGGTCGGCGACTGATGAAGACAGGGTATTGCACGTGCTAACACACGTTGTATGTTACAAATACGTGAATTCCTACCAAGCACATATATTGCCTATTCTGCCGAATAAACCTTCTCTCAAGCTATAAAAGCCGTTATATGAGCGCTACGTGAAAGGATTTTTAAAACTTTAATTTTGCATGTTGCAATGTGCACATTCTATTGGCAATAATTCCAATAAAATGTGGACATTGCAGCATGAGTTTCGGGTATAGAATGTCTTTAGAAACTCTGTCTTTGTTGTGAATTCCTGCAATTTTATTTTTGAATGCCAAAGAATATATTAGCTTAAATATTGACCTTAAAAAGTAAAAAAGAGCTTTTTTGTGTGGGATCAGTCAGTTAGTTAAGTGCCATATGTGAAACACGCTTAGGCGATCATGTCTCGAAAGAGACATGACTGACTGGGCAGAAGATTATCCCGCAGTAGGTTGCCATTGCTTTCTGCGGTAGACTGGTTGCCGACCAAGGCTATAGAACCCAATCTGTCCTGTTCTTTGACTCATAGGTAAAGGGAAAAGAAATCTATTATATTATTATGTAGTAATTAGTGGGGGATCGGTTTCCTGTTGTTATGAAGTAATAAACTGATCCCCCAATTTATGACCAATATAAGCCTTAATCATTATTCCAACTATTATATTCAGTCAGTCAGTTAAGTGCCATACGTGATACACGCTTGGGCGATCATGTCTCTTTCGAGACATGACTGACTGGGCAGAAGATTATCCCGCAGTAGGTTGCCATTGCTTTCTGCGGTAGACTGGTTGCCGACCAAGGCTATATAACTCAATCTGTCCTGTTAACCCATAACTGGAAGGAGGAGAAGGACTAATACCTTTCCCAAGGGTATTTGCGCGTAAGTGAATGCAATGAATTCAACTGGAATTCGAACTCGGCTCCCCGATTTAAATCCAGAAATTTAGACAATAGTTCTGTTAAGGGTGCTTTTCGGAACATCTAAAGTGTATGGAGCTAGTTAATGTTTCTTTTGTTCTGTGTTGCGTCTTTCTTGACCGAACTTCCTACAGCTTACAGGATTTATGGTGAATAATATTCATCAGAATTATTATCAGAAGGTTTTCATCAGAAGGTTGGTTGTCGGTTGTTGGTAGGTGCGGCTTAGTGCAGAAGAGTGGAATAATAAAATATACACTTTGAATGTAAAATAGAAATTTATTAAAAGAAGGAATAACAAGAGTTGTAGAAATTAGTGTTCAATTATAAACCTTAGTAAGAAGTTATGAGTAGAGTTCGTATTCAATGTTTGTAGCAGTAATTGTTGAGAAGGGGAAAGAGAGAGATAGAGAGGACAATGTCCGGGTCTCCTGAAGTTGAGAGTTACACATTAGATGTGTGTCAGCTAACCGCCTCCTGTGAAATGACCGTCCTGACCGGTTAGAGACCATCCTCAAATATTGTATAGTCATGTGGGGTGGCTCAAAGAAATGATTTTTTCTTTAGCTGTGGAAAAACCGTTTTTCTGACATATTTTAAATGTTGCAATATGATGACCAATCAGGATCTAGAGTTCCGATACAGGTCCGTAAAAGGAATTTGATATTTATTTTTGGTTTACCTCCGGAAATTCTGCGTGGAGCCCAGAGACCAGTTTTAGTCATTTGCATTCTGGACCTCTGATGGCAAACATCCGGTCCCTCGCTTACTTGGTATCACCACACATCTATCTATCTATCTATCTATCTATCTATCTATCTCAGTCTTTTCATATCTATCTATCTCAGTTTGTTCATATCTATCTATCTATCTATCTATCTATCTATCTATCTATCTATCTATCTCAGTCTTACTTATCTATCTCTCTCAGTCTGTTCATCTATCTATCTATCTATCTATCTATCTATCTATCTATCTATCTCGGTCTTTTCATATCTATCTATCTCAGTCTGTTCATATCTATCTATCTATCTATCTATCTATCTATCTATCTATCTATCTATCTCAGTCTTACTATCTCTATCTATCAGTCTGTTCGTATCTATCTATCTATCTATCTATCTATCTATCTATCTATCTATCTCAGTCTTTTCATATCTATCTATCTCAGTCTGTTCCTTATCTATCTATCTATCTATCTATCTATCTATCTATCTATCTATCTATCTATCTATCTCAGTCTTCTCATATCTATCTACTCTCAGTCAGCCATCTATCTATCTATCTATCTATCTATCTATCTATCTATCTATCTCGGTCTTTTCATATCTATCTATCGATCTGTTCATATCTATCTATCTATCTATCTATCTATCTATCTATCTATCTATCTATCAGTCTGTTCATATCTATCTATCTATCTATCTATCTATCTATCTATCTATCTATCTATCTATCTCAGTCTTTTCATATCTATCTATCTCAGTCTATCTATCTATCTATCTATCTATCTATCTATCTATCTATCTATCTATCTATCTATCTATCTCAGTCTGTTCATATCTATCTATCTATCTATCTATCTATCTATCTATCTATCTATCTATCTATCTATGTCTGTTCGAATGAATCTATCTATCTATCTATCTATCTATCTATCTATCTATCTATCTATCTATCTATCTATCTCAGTCTGTTCCTTCTATCTATCTATCTATCTATCTATCTATCTATCTATCTATCTCAGTCTATCTATCTATCTATCTATCTATCTATCTATCTATCTATCTATCTATCTATGTATCGATAGATCTATCTATCTATCTATCTATCTATCTATCTATCTATCTATCTATCTATCTATCTCAGTCTTTTCTGTGTATCTATCTATCTATCTATCTATCTATCTATCTATCTATCTATCAGTCTGTTCATCTATCTATCTATCTATCTATCTATCTTTCTATCTATCTATCTATCTATCTATCTATCTATCTATCTCAGTCATTCATATCTATCTATCTATCTTATCTATCTATCTATCTATCTATCTATCTATCTATCTATGTCTGTTCGAATGAATCTATCTATCTATCTATCTATCTATCTATCTATCTATCTCAGTCTCTTTATATCTATCTATCTATCTATCTATCTATCTATCTATCTCCAAGACTTTATGACGAACCGACATATACGCCGGTAGGTCAGGCAGTCTTTTGTGGTTTGTTTTCTTGTGAATAATTATCGTTATTTATAATTTTCAGTCAACAGATATTGTTTATTGTTTATTGTTTATTGTTAACCTTGCGTGTGTCTTAATTAATTAAATATGACTTGCATTTAGTAAAAGACTAATTCGTTCTTAACAAAGTTTCTGGTTTTAGTTAAATTGCTTTGAGGTCTTTGAAGGCTGACAGTGCCTTCCGTTTCATTTAGGTCAGTCAGTTAAGTGCCATACGCGAAACACGCTTGGGCGATCATGTCTCGAAAGAGTCATGACTGACTGGGCAGAAGATTATCCCGCAGTAGGTTGCCATTGCTTTCTGCGGTAGACAGGCTGCCAGCCAAGGCTATAGAACCCAATCTGTTCTGTTATTTAACCCATAACTGCAGGGAAGAGACGGATTAATACCTTTCCCAAGGGTATTTGTGCGTAAGTGAATGCAATGAATTCAACTGGAATTCGAACTCGGCTCCCCGATTTCTCGTTCCGAGCCGATATCCACTGCACCACAAAACCTGGGTTAAATGCATGCGGATAAGTTCTCATACATATACTATTTTTCTTTCTGATCGTTTTACTCTTTCACTGACAGTCACACAGAGAAACATCGTTGATAACGATTCTGAAAACAAAAATCAGCATTCGGGTTTCAAATCCTTGCCATAACCGCTGCTGCTAGTTTCATTGGGATACACGCATGGAAATTCACTCCTATTGAATCCGGTCTCACCTTCAATCCTTTTGTCATAAGTTTGTTTTAAATAAGTACAAACGATTATTCCAATAAACCATTTTCGCTGTATTTTACGAATTCCTTCTTGTGTAAGTGTATAGATATATACATTTATTATAAATATACACACAAAGTTGTTGATAATATAATTTTTCATGGTAAAACTAAAATAAAAAATAATAAAGTTGACAGAAAAAAATAATTTTTACAAAATAAAAATGATGCTAAGACAGTCTAAAGAAATTTGTTTTTTTTTCTCGCAGAGGAAATATTTCAGATAAAATTTCAGATAATTCACGACAAATACCGTTCTCTAAATTTATTATCCTGCTCCAACAAATTTAAGTCACTGGTGCCTCTGCAACAGGTGTTTACTCGTGCAACCAGATTGGCAACTGGGTCCCAACCAATCACAGTTAGATCAGCCAAATGCAGACGACAATTCTACTCCTGCAACTTCTTTTCTCGCACTTCCCGCCTGTGGAACTCACTTCCATATTCTTGCTTTCCTGACGGCAACAACCTCCAGGAATTTAAATGCAATGTCAATACTCATCTCTTAACCACTTGACTCTAGTTCCTTCCACACCCCGGATATCCTTTCCTTTCTCTCCACCTTTACAATTGTCATCACACCTGTATTCCCATCCTTCTCTTGCTCCTTTCCAACTGGTTCGTCTTCCTCTTCACTCTTTTCTACCTAATCTTTTTACTCTTATTTAGCCCCCTGCACATCAGTGGCGTTACCGCCTTGCTCGGGGTGATACGATTAAAAAATGTCTGCATTTTCATATCTCGAAATGCAGACATGAAAACAAATTCTTACAACGTTACATAAAAATAAAAAACTGAAAATAATAACTAATAATAAAGAATAATAAAGAACAAATAATTTAATCCAAGCAAATATGCACGCATTTAAATTCACTCTAATTGAATCCGGTCCAATCTCCAATTCTTTTGTCATAATTTTGCCTCAAATAAGAGGAATTACAAACGATTATTCCAATTAACCATTTTCGCTGTAATTTAAGAATTCTTTCTACTGTAAGTGTATATATATATATATATATATATATATATATATATATATATATATATATATACTTTAATTATATATATGTATAATCTATGTGTACGTTACAGTAACTTACTGGGAAAAGGTATTCATCCGTCGTTTCTCCCTCCAGCATTGGGTTAAATAGCAGGACAGATTATGTTCTATAGCCTTGGTTTAGTCTACAGCAGAAAGTAATGGCAACCTACTGCGGGAAAATCTTCTGCCCAGTCAGTCATTTCTCTTTCGAGACATGATCGCTCAAACATACGTCACGTATGACACTTAACTGTCTAACACATCTAAACTGTAAACACACACACACACACACACACACACACACACACACACACACACACACACACACACACACACACAAATATATATATATATATATTATATACTTTAAGTATAGCTATATATTTATAGTATATATACTTAAATGTAAGTATAACTATATATGCTATATGTGTATATAGCTAAATGTACATTTTGTGGTATTAGATGAAAATTGTTGATTCAAACATTATTTATTTCATTTTTGAAATGTTTTTTTTTTGAATAGCATAGAAATTTCATGTGTATTAGGTTTAACCATACATTTTCTCTAAATTGTGAATGATCTTTCGTAAGACTGGTTGCTGCAGATGTACGGCATTTCCAAATCAAAATAATTGTCACGTCCGAGATTTTGACTCATGTGAGTCATTTTTATTACTTAAACAACTCTGATGATGATAGCAGAGCCTCACCCTACGCGATGCTGTGTTTTCTATAGTTTTTACAGGAGTGGATTTTGCAGCCTCCAACTAAACTTGTTTTGACTTACTGTCATGGCGGCATCATCCACAACGGAATGGATTCTAACCATTACATATACCTCCCCTCACAAGAGGTGAGAATAGATAGCCAGGAGATAGCCTAAGTAGCCTGGAGATAGCATGAGTAAGCTAAGGAGAGCGTCCTGAACTCAGCCTAGAGTCGTCTACGAAAACTGCTACCGTAACGAGTCCCAGTTCGAGGGTTGAATTAAAGTATTACACACTAACTCGTATTATCGTCCTACTAACAAAGTTTTAAGTGTTGTATTTTGTCGTGTTTAATATATATATATATATATATATATATATATATATATATATATATATATATTTTTTTTTTTTTTTAATCATTTCACCCCGAGCAAGGCAGAAACGCCACTGATGTGCAGGGGGTTACATAAATGTAAAAAGATTAATTAGAAAAGAGTGAGGAGTACAAGCTAGTTAGCAAGGAACAATAGAAATCTGAGAAAGAAGGTGCGATGACAGATACATAGGTGGAGAGAAAGGGAAGGTTATACAGGGGAGGGGAGAGAGCTAGAGGCCAGTGGTTAGTAGATGAGTATTAACTTTGCATTTAAATTTCTGGAGGTTGTAGCCGTCAGGAAAGCAAGAATACGGGAGTGAGTTCCACAGGCTGGAAGTGTGAGAGAGGAAGCTGCAGGAATAGAATTGTCGTCTGCATTTGGCTAACCTGACTGTGAATGGGTGGGACCCAGTTGTCAGTTGTTATTTCCTATTTTTATTGTTTTTGTATTATTCTGGCTGGACCTTTAACCGGCTCCACGACACTTACAAAAGGGGTTGACAACCAAGGTTTACTATTTGGACCTTTGCTTAATGGGTCTAATGGTTGGGCTAGATGGCATATGATAAATAGGATCATATTTTTCTAAGTGTAAAAGTGGAATTCGAACTCCATATGCCAGTCCTATTTTTCAGAACGATCACCTTTATGCGCAAATAAATTAAGGTTGAATCTTGAATATAAAAGCATTTTAACTATTTTCCATTAAGTCGGACAATTTCTCGTTGCGATAAACAATTAAGTAAACACTGAAATACAAAGTGCTCGATCCGAGGCCTGGGTAAATTGTGACCCTTGGCTCGGGTGTATGCACTTGGGTTCTCTACGTTAAAACCGACCTTGTGTCACATACCATCTCAGTGGAGAGACTTTGGGTAACTATCAAGAGTTCTGAGAGAGTCCTCATAGAGTGGAGTCAGTCGAGACCTGATATTATAACCGTTAGTAGCGAGTTTTAACATGTTAATCTTATCTTCTAAACGAGAATAAAGGCAGGAAATTGCGCGTTTACCTCGTTAATACAAAAAATGATTTATTATTGACATCAGTTTGATAAGTTGGACCAAGGTTTACTATTCAGGCATGATATTATAACCGTTAGTAGCGAGTTATAACATGTTAATTCTTATCTTGTAAACGAGAATAAAGGCAGGAAATTCCGTGTTTACTTCGTTAATACAAAAAAATAATTTATAATTGACATCAATTTAATAAGCTGGACATTTTCTATTTGTCCAATGGATGCCGTTGTAATAAAAAAATATAACGTCGTTGTTGATAAAAGATAATATAATTTTTCAGGGTAAAACTAAAATAAGAAAAATAATAAAGTTGACAAAAAAAAAAAAAAAAATTCCAAAATAAAAATGAGGTTAAGAGAGCCTAAAGCAAATTTTCTCGCAGAGGAAATATTTCAGATAAAATTTCAGATAATTCACGACAAATACCGTTCTCTAAATTTGTTTTCATATCTATATTTTCATATCTCGAAATGCAGACATGAAAACAAATTCTTACAACGTTACATAAAAATCAAAAACTACAAATAATAAATAATCTAAACTGTGTGTGTCTGTGTGTCCATTACATATAGACTCCGAAACGGCTGAACCGATTTTCTTGAAAATTTCCACAGTTGTATTATAAGCGTCTGCGAGTGTTCTTAGCTAGGTTTTGTGTCGAGGTACTCCCGATAGATATCGAAAATCGATAATCTAAAATCGGGTTATAGAAGGAGTGATCCGATTTTAATCAAATTTGATACGCTCATAGATAAAGACATAAGAAACGATATTCAGAAGTTTAAAGGTTGCAGTTCTTACAATAGTGCAGAAAATCGATAATACATATAGATGAAAGGTAAGAAGTTTGTGTGTGTCTGTTTATCTGCCTGTATGTCTGTATTTTTTCAGTCCTTTTATTTTAGTTTTTGCTTCGGGTTTGGCTCTAAGTAGGTATAATTGTAGTTCTTAGTCTCAGCCATGATACCATTTACTCAAAGAACTTATTTAGCCTTCAAAATTCAGTTTACGACGAAAAAAAACTTATTTGATATCGATACCAGGAAATCAAAATTTGACTTACAGCCATTCATTTTTCTTTCAGTCTACGGTTTCGCTTTAACTGGAAACAACTATTGCTTCTTAGTCTTTCGTGCCAACGTCCAAAGAGTCTGAGCTCCAGGACCATGGATTAGTTTTAAAGCTTTCATTACACCCGAGCAACGCCGGGCTACACTGCTAGTAATAAGTAATAATAAACAACAAGTAATTTAATCCAAGCAAATAATAAACAAATTAACAAACCATTGCTGCCATAACAACCATTAGATTAAAATAAAATGAACATTAAATAAAAAAACAAAAACAAATAGAAATAAATAAATAAAAACAATTAAACATCAAAAACCAAAAAGAATAAATAAATTTTATTATAAAAATAAAAACAAGTAAAATAAATTTACCCAAATAAATAAACCACTTCCCCCAAAATAATCGTTAGTAGGATTACCCACAACGCACCACTGATCCGTATATATATCCGAGGAAAAACCCAACCCACGTGGCCTGACGATTCCGCCTAGTATGAAACAGTCTGTCGCCTCTGAGTGTTGACTTTAATGTTAATTTTTATATTTACATACGCTCTATCGCTAATAGTGAGCACTTTATCCTATAAATATAGCACACTTTAAAACTATATATATATATATATAGTGAATAACGAACTAAGAAAAATCTACAACGCCCAAAACATTAATTTAAAACAGTGCTCGATATATAATATAGCGCTGTGAATATTTATCATAAATTATAGTTTAGGACATGTACAAATTTTTATCCACTACAAATTGTAAATTTTGCTTCCGTACAAATATATATATATATATATATATATATATATATATATATATATATATATATATATAATTATCTTTGCAGTCAATCCTCAGAGGTGACAGACTGTTTAATTCGAGGCACAATCTTCAGGCCTGATGATTGTGCAAAGCATGAAACAGTCTGTCGCCTCTGAGGATTGACTATAATGATAATGTTATATATATATATAGTTTTAGTACAAAGCATTTGTCACTTTAACTGTGCAGGTTCATGCCGACTTCGAAGATCAGCATGAACCTTCTCAGTTAAACACAGATTCTTTGCAATAAAACAATCAACGATTTATCTGCTACCCAATATCGAGCACTTTACGAAAAAAACCGTTTGCCAAAATACCTTTTTATCAGTAAAACTACCGAGAAAAATTGCAATCTTCGTGCTAAATGTTATCATAACTTAACACTACATGCATATATATATATATATATATATATGTGTGTGTGTGTGTGTGTGTGTGTGTGTGTGTGTTGTAATGAAAAGACTAAACTATTAATAATGATTTTATTTAATGTAAATGGTCTATTAAGTTCGAGATGGTATGGATCTTTGCTCGATCAAGCAGCTCACTAACCACAGACAAAACACGCATGCGTAATTATAATTCTTTATACAATGACGTCAGTAGTTCCTGATTGTTGAATTAGTATTCCTGACAATAACATATACATATAACATACACACAGACACATAAAGATTCTGTCGGAGTCTATTATGTATTTATGTATATTGTATTTGGGTTTATATATATATATATATATATGCAGTGGAGGTAAATTCAGAGTAATGCCTATCTATCAAAATGCAGATTAGGACACACTTATGATGCAGGAAGAAATATTTATAAATAAAACAAGCCTTCCTTCAACAAAACAACATGAAAAACAAAAGACACACAAACACACGAAATTTAAACGCAAAAAAACAACGCACACTCAGGTATATGAACTTTCTAAGGTACTTACCACTTATCTATGTATACACGATACCTTTATCATCAGAAAAGTAAACGGATCACGACATGTGAAGTCACAAGTTTATTCGCCCGAAGAGAGTCAAATTTACACTCGAAACAAGTGTAGCGACACAAATGGCATTATTGTCACTTAAGATATCATACAAAAAGCAAGAAATAATTATAATAGCAACAATAAACCTACACTACAAAACAAAACGTTCACGGCTTCTCACACTTTTTCTTCTATACCATTTTCCCTTGTTGAAACAATCCTCATTTCTGTTTTTAAAATATATATATATATATATATATATATATAGTCATCCGCAGATATATATATATATATATATATATATATATATATATATATATAGATAGATATGTCTGATTTGGATAGCAATTTCTGTTTTTAAAATGTGTATATCTATCTATCTATCTATCTATCTATCTATCTATCTATCTATCTATCTATCTATCTATCTATCTATCTATCACGTGACGGACACTTCTTGCGACGGACGCTTCTTGTTCTAGTTTAAATTTTAAAATCATTTGTTTCTGATGAAAGACGGAGGCCGATCTGAAATATCAAATATATATGTATATTAATAGAAATAATTAAATACTGTAAAAAATACATTTTTAACTTACAACTTTATATATATATATATATATATATATATATATATATATATATATATATATAGATAGATAGATAGATAGATAGGTAGATAGATAGAGCTGATTAGTATAGCAATTTCTTATTTATGTACGTTTAGTTGAAAAACATTGCAAATCCTTGAAATTACACACACACATACACACACACATATATAGTTATGGAAGGTTAAAAAATATCGAAAGCACACACACACACACACACACACACATATATATATATATATATTAGGTTGTACACATGAAATGACGCACGTTATAGGAAATGGATAAAATGCTTCTGAGACATTAAATAATTAATTTATTTAGTTGAATTAGTTAATTAACATTTCAGAAGCATTTTATCCATTTATTTAGTTGTGGTCCAGTGGATATCGACTCGGAACGAGAAATCGGAGAGCCGCGTTCGAATTCCTGTTGAATTCGCTGCAATCACATACGCGCAAATACCCTTGGGAAAGGTATTAATCCATCTCTTCCCTTCAGCTAAGGGTCAAATAACAGGACAGATTGGGTTCTATAGCCTTGGTTGGCAACCAGTCTACCGCGGAATGCAATGGCAACCTACTGCGGGATAATCTTCTTCCCAGTCAGTCATGTCTCTTTCGAGACATGATCTCCCAAGCGTGTATCACGTATGGCACTTAACTGACTGATTTAGTTGAAATAGGCACCATGTTGATGAATGACTGTTCTTCTTTAAATTCTTGATCCCATCTTTATAAAAATATCGGTCTTTGATGTGATAATAGCGTTCAAATGCTTCGATTACCTCTTCCTTATTGAATAATGCTTTAATGCGTATTAAAAGCTCAAAATGCTTAAATAAGTGATAATCAGTAAGAGAGATATCAGATGAATAAGGAAGAAGGGACAAACTTTCCTAATTCAGGCTAAGCAGTTTTTGGGCAGTGGATCGAGAGGCGTGCAGCCGTGTGTTGTCGTGCAGCAAAAGTGGGCCATCCCTGTTCACAAGTCTAGAATGATTCTTTTTCAATTTTTCGTTCATACTCTCAATTATTCCACAATATGATATAGCGATTATTATTTTCCCTCGAAACAAGAATGAATAAGTAATGGCCCCTTTGAAAGACCACCATACAGTAACCATTAACATTTTAGGTTGCAGTAAAGGTTTTTGTTTATTATTTTGGTGATTCACTTGCATCTAAACCCCTGGCCTACCAAAGAGTATCCATTTCACATCGCATGTAAAGATTCGATGCAAAAATGGTCCTTTTTCCCAGTTTGTGTTCATACATTAAGATTACTCGACATTCTTTCATTGTAATCATTCATGATTCAACTTATAAGTAATTATATATTGAAAGAACAATTATTTAGAAAGAAAAAGAGTCAGGCATAAGTCAAGATTTGTTTTTATATACTAAGGAGGTTACACACCAACACATTTTCATTAGGCTTATGAGTGACAATATATTGAAAAAAAACAGACATGAATAAGTCGAGATTTTTTTATATACTAAGGAGGTTACTTCGTTAGACGGCGGGATCAAAACATTTTCTTTAGGCTTATGAGTAACAATATATTTAAAAATAAACAGACATGAATAAGTCGAGATTTTTTTTATATATTAAGGAGGTTAATTCATTAGACGACCAGATCAACACATTTTCATTGGGCTTATGAGTAAATATATTGAAAAAAATATTTGAAAAGAAAAAGAGCCAGGAATAAGTCAAGATGCATATATATAATCAGAAGGTTAACAACCAACCAAAAAATTTCATGGTAAATCGGAAGTATAGGCCTATTTCAGGCGAACCATCATCAGCTTCCCTCTTTATTGTACAGAAGATTTTACACGAATGAAATTCACAAACAAAGACCCCCCCCCAAAAAAAAAACGGAATAGAAATAAAGACTGCTCCCTTAAAAGAGAAAATTTAAGAAAAATACGTCATTACATCAGTTCGGAGAATACACACATATATTCGTACATAAGCACACACACACACACACACACACATATATATATATATATATATATATATATATATACGCAACATATAATCAAAGAGCACGCGTAAGAACGGATGTCAACTTAAAGATACATTAAGCAAGTCAGGCTGCTGACACGTAGATTTGAAAAGTAAAGAAAAGGGGTTAGGTGAGAGAGAGAGAGAGAGAGAGAGAGAAAGAGAGAGAGAGAGAGAGAGAGAGAGAGAGAGAGAAAGGGTAAGTATCTTAAAGCGTAAACGAAAAGGGAAAGAAGAAGAAAGAAAGAAGAGAGGAATAAATTTAAATTAGAAAGAGAAGATGATAGGAGAAACTGAAAATAAAAAAAATATCAACGGGGAAAGGATAAGAAATTAGAGTCTAAAAAATTAAAAATATTTAAGAGATAATCGTTAATCAGCCCGTTTTAATCACAAATACCATCACACGACTATATAATCAAAATTATATTAATTATACATTCAACAAAACAAATATGATACAATATAAAGTTTTAAAAAATAATTTAAAAGTAATCTTAATTATTTTATTTAAATTTAGTTGTTTAAAATTAATTATTTAGTTTAAAAATAAATTTAACATATTAATAGCGAAAGGATAAGAAATTGGAATAAAAAAAAATAGAAAAATTAAAAAGATTAAGATTTTTTTTTTTTAATCATATCACCCCGAGCAATATATGAGCCTCTATACCTGTTCAATAGACGTGGGTGGAGTGCGAACCGGGCAATAGTTTAGTCTATCTATAATAGTTAATCAATCCGTTTTAATCACAATTACCGCCACACCAATTATATAATCAAAATTATACTAACTATTCGGTTAACAATACAATTATAATTCAATATAACGTTAATAATGTAGAAAAAGATATAAATGACGGCAAAATGAAAATAACACTGGCATCTCATTTTAACAAATTCACCAAAATTACACAAACATATCTTGAAATACGAATTCCAAGAAATGCATGAAATTCAATAAAATTGCCATTGCCTTCAACTGGAACTGGGTCCCACCCATTCACAGTCAGGTTAGCCAAATGCAAACGACAATTCTATTCCTGCAGCTTCCTCTCTCGCACTTCCCGCCTGTGGAACTCGCTCCCGTATTCTTGCTTTCCTGACGGCTACAACCTCCAGAAATTTAAATGCAAAGTCAATACTCATCTACTAACCACTGGACTCTAGCTCTCTCCCCTCCCCTGTATAACCTTCCCTTTCTCTCCACCTATGTATCTGTCATCGCACCTGCTTTCCCAGCTTTCTATTGTTCCTTTCTAACTAGTTTGTACTCCTCACTCTTTTCTAATTAATCTTTTTACATTTATGTAGCCCCCTGCACATCAGTGGCGTTTCCGCCTTGCTCGGGGTGAAATGATAACCCCCCCCAACCCCCCCAACCCCCCCCCCCCCAAAAAAAAAAAACAACTACGGCCTTCAGACTACCTCGGAATCTCCTGCATCTCTTTTGGACGGTCTCCTTGTTGGTGAATGCTGCCATAATCCTTGCCTTCAGTTCATCTTTGGTGTTTTATTGGTCTCTCGCTCAACTGCTCTTCACTCATAATGACCAAGGGGGTTGCAGTCTGTGTAGTTAGATGGTCAAATGTAAGGCGTGATGTGGTTGCAGAAATTGTCTGACTGCCATGACTGGCTTCTCCTGCTTGTGTGGCATGGTACAAAGTCTTGTTGCCAGACGTACAGCCTTCCAGCAGCCACCCTCTTGACCCTGAGCAGCACTACCGCCTCAAGGTACTTCGTGTTGTTTCTGAGTCCCTGTCGGAAGATGAATGGAGACATAATATCGCCATCACTAGTGATCACCCCAACGACCATCCTCTTCGCTGTCCACAGATTGACATCCAAACACTCTGAAGTATTTCTACTGGAACTTCTGAATGCCAACCAGTACAAAATGCCGCTTCTAAAATTCTAGCGGAGGAAATTTCGTCATGGTGCTTTTTTTTCTTTCGCAGACGGTGCTCAACTGACCCTACTATACTTTGCAGTCGACAAAAAAAATCAACGACTTGCATTCATGAAATTAAAACTATAAAATGGCGACAATTCACCCATCGCACCCGACGACTTTTTTTGGCTCGCCCTACTTAGGCGCGACCACGTTCATTACACGTTAGTTCAAATGTTTTAACAACAGTAAAAATTAGCCTTACGACCTTGACAATCGTCTCTCTTTAGTTTTTCATACTTTACATGGTTCTGTTGAAAATCTCTCAGTTGCCAATGCGCGCTACTTTCCATCAGGATGACCGATTTAAATCTACCTTTTCAGTAGTTTTGCATGATATTGGGTTTTCCAGTTCATATCGCAATATCGGTTTGTGCGCAGAAGGTGTACATATAAAATTATCTTTAGTAAAGTTTTGTAATTTGCTTGAAGCATTGTGTAAAATAGTTATATGGGTTATGTCTTGAAGGCTGTCACAATGCGTTGAGTAAAATAAAGGAAGGTAAAGAAGTGTTTGGGTATTACCTATTTATTAAACATTAATATTTCAAGATCAAAATCTCATCTTCAGAATGGCAGAGAAGCTTTTGTCTGTCCGGGTATCTTCACGGCCTCTCAAAGAATGGCTGTTCCTGGTTGTCTGCTGCTGCTGTGTGTGTGTTTGTGTGTGTGTGCGCGTGTGTGTATGTGTGTGTGTGTATGTGTGTGTGCGCGCGTGTGTATTTGTATGTATTCTAACTGCTCTGTGTGTGTGTGCCTGTACGTGTGTGCATTCTAGTTGGGGCCTTTATGGTCTGATGATATCAGTCTGCTTGTATGTATGGTTTATCTTAGTGTGATCTGATCGTTCCCTTGACACTTTGACCGGGCTGAAGGGTATCAGTTTCATTACTGTTGTTTTATCTATCTGATTTATCTTGTGGCGTGTGCGTGTCCGTGACCGTGTCATGTATGCGCGTCTATGTGCGCGTGGTTATTGTAATTTATTCTACCTTATTTTGTATGCATGTGTGCGTGTGTGTGTGCTTTCCGATGTGCGGTGTGTTATAGGCACCTCCGCTACTTTGCCGTGGGGCGGAATAACAAGATTATTTTTGTAAATAAACAGTCTAATAAATGAATAGTGATTTATTGTATCTTCTCAAGGAACAAAAAAGTCTAAAAACTCACATTCATAAGTTTGGATTTTATTAAAATTCTGATCTTTGCTTTTTAAAGCAACAAACATTGTCGAATGAGTGAAGGCAGTTAAGATAATGGTGGTGTCACAGGAAAACTCGTCTTTTTCACACACTGTATAATTGCAGGCATTAAAGATTGCCAAAATGAATTTAAGAGTTTAAAATTTCAGCGTCGCCTTCCTTTCGTGCGCATGTGTAGCTATATTAACAAAAGCAGCACTTTCGTCTGAAATGACGACGAAACGTGTCACTCGGAAAAAATTCCACTATTTTATTAATTTTCCTAACACTGTTCTGACATACTGGAATGTATATCTCATTTTTCCCTTCGCATCTATCTATCTATCTATCTATCTATCTAATATAATATAATTATATAGTTATGTATCAATTTTACATTGCGACATGGAAATTTCTATGTTTCGAGATAGGTTCTCATCATCAGACAATGTTGGTGTAGTTGTGCAGATGATTTTTTTTAATGTAAATCATCTGCACAACCACACCAACATTGCCTGATGATGACAACCTATCTCGAAACATAGAAATTTCCATGTCGCAATATAAAATTGATACATAACTATATAATTATATTATATTAAGCTCTATAATACTCATTATATTGAGCACTGTTTATAATAAAATAAATACCAAAGTACTCAAAATAAAAAAAAGCCTTGAGTCCTCTTCACTTGATATATATTTATATATATATATACATGATGGCAACTATAAAAACGCTCACAAATCATTAAAAAAGATTAACAGAATATTTTAGTTTTAGAACACCTTCATGTGTAGTGCAATGTTACAAGATGTTAAAATGAAGGGAATTCAACCGCTTTCCTTTGACTTTTTATTATGCATGTTAGTCTGTTTTAGTATCATTTCCATAAGAAAAGGTGAGATTGGAAAAAAAATTCACCTTTCCTTATGGAAATGATACTGTAACAGGCTACCCGGCTTTCTAGACGATTAACTATGCATTTAAATGATTCCAGTGCCATTACACAACATCTTAAGTCACATACTGTTTCTCTTCAGCATTCTGACATTCGTAAAATTCTTATAGACAATACGAGAATTATTGATCAACACACAGACATTAGACGCCTAAAAATTTTAGAGGCACTACATATCAGAAGTAAAAACCTCTTATCAATCACACAGCTTACTAAGTTTCTGGACATATACTTAGTTGTGTTTAGAGGGTTTATTTGAAATATAATTAAGGTAAATAATTCTTTACCTCTGAGTAATTTGATTATTTACATAATTAGTTCCTTCGAAGTTCAAATTCTCTAACGTATATATAAACAGCATTTAAAATCTTTAACAACCAAGTATTCCATATAATTCACGCATCTACGTAAGCACATATCTTCACGTGTGCATGTTGCTTACATTATTACTGCCTTTGAATTTAAAAATTCTTCATAACGTTTATTTATTTTCTTTTAAAATATTGTAACACTTTTCCTGCTACAAGGCAATATTTGTTTTTTAGATTGTAATATAGTTCCTGATGATGAACGATGACGTTCATAAGTACTAGGACAACCTTTGGACAATTTCTATACAAATATAATCCGGAAATAAAAAGTCTCACCAGAAAATATGAAAAAACATCAAAAGCAAAAATATAAGACGATGTTGTCTCTATCGTTTAACACAACTTGTTTACAAAATATATATTGTTGAGCTGTGATAGTATTTGGCGCCAAGATTGTGTTTTTTTTCTTCAATATTTTGACTTTCATTTTTTTTTATCAGAAAGTTCTCGATATCGAGGTGGCGATAAAGCGTTGATAGTTTTAGTGCAAAGAATTCATCACTTTAACTGAACAGGTTCATATCGACTTGGAAGATTTGTGAACACACCGTTGTGAGGTCGGGACTGGATTTTTCTTGATGAGTGAAGACATAACATTGTCCCCACGAAAATTCGGTATGAACCTGCCCAGTTAAAGTGACAAATTATTTGAACTAAAACTATATATATATATATATATATATATATCAGCATGCAGTGTGGGTATAGAAGAATCCAAAGGAGTATCCTGTACATACAGTGGTAGGATAATTCTCTAAGAGAGCTCAAAGCATATATGCATATAAATACATATAGAGAAAGTGGAAGAAAAGTTAAGACATATACATTATTTCATGGTGAATCGGAGTTTAAGCCTATTTCAGGCGAACCATCGTCAGCTTCCGTCTTTATTTTTAAAAATATTTTACGTCTTTATTTTACAAAAGATTTTACACGAATCGTGTAAAATCTTTTCTAAAATAAAGTCCGAAGCTGACAATGGTTCGCCTGAAATAGGCCTAAACTCCGATTCACCATGAAATAACGTGTCTGTCTTAACTTTTCTTATATATATATATCTATATATATATAGTGTAAACGTTTAATGAAAAGAGATTAGATAGAAAATAGATATACGATGGTCATTCAAAGATGAAATTTTCGGAATTTTTCGGTATATATACTTCTACTAGGTTCATTCAATAAATAAGGTGAATTTTTCGGTATGAGGAGTTCTACAAGGGTCATTCAATAAATAAGGTGAATTTTTCGGTATAAGGACTTCTACGAGGGTATTCAATAAATAAGGTGAATTTTTCGGTATAAGGACTTCTACGAGGTTCATTCAATAAATAAGGTGAATTTTTCGGTCTAAGGACTTCTACGAGGGTCATTCAATAAATAAGGTGAATTTTTCGGTATAAGGACTTCTACGAGGGTCATTCAATAAATAAGGTGAATTTTTCGGTATAAGGACTTCTACGAGGTTCATTCAATAAATAAGGTGAATTTTTCGGTCTAAGGACTTCTACGAGGGTCATTCAATAAATAAGGTGAATTTTTCGGTATAAGGACTTCTACGAGGGTCATTAAACAAATAAGGTAAATTTTTCGGTATAAAGACTTCTACGAGGGTCATTCAAAAAATAAGGTGAATTTTTCGGTATAAAGACCTCTAATACAGATAGAATTTTTTTTCTTTGCTTCTTTTTTAAAGGGATTTAATTAATTAATTTCAAATAGAAAATACGCGAACAGCACAATGCTTTCTAAGTACATTTGGGAGGTCAAAAACAAAACCCAAAACACGCCAAAAATGGAAAATACGAAAAAGAACATCGGCCTACAACAACCAATCAAAAACCTGCAGACTCTGCCTGTAGGAAAAAATAGCTATTATTACCTTCCCTGACCAAAACAAACTACTAAATAAACAATCTGAATTAATATCAAAATGCAGACATGAAAACAAATTTTTGCTACGTTATTTAAAAATAGAAAACCAATAATAAGGAGCAAATTATAAACAAATTAACAAAGCGCCGACGCTATAACATCCGTTGCAATAGATAAATGATAAATAAAATAATATAAATAAATAAATAAAATAATAACAAATAAAAGATAAAAAGTAATAAAATAAGTAATAAATAACAAAAAGAATAAACAAATAACAAGTCAAATAGATTTACTCAAATAAATAAATAAATAATCAAGTCACTCCCGCCCCAAAAAAAAAACAAAAAAAAAACCGTTAGAAGGATTACCCACAATGTCCTACTGACACGTATATATAAATAGCCATGAAAAACTCAAAACATGTGGCCTGATGATCGCGCTTAGCAGGAAACAGTCTGTTGCCCCTGAGTGTTGACTTCAATGTTCACTCTTATATATATATATATATATATATATATATATGTGTGTGTGTGTGTGTGTGTGTGTGTGTGTGTGTGTGATTCTTCGAATTATTGAAGTTCTTAGATTAAAGGAATAAAGAAAGCATTTGGTTACCAGTTCATCTTTTTATCAAACGTAAAATTTTTGACGTCTGTTTTTTTTTTTCAATAACCTTGATTGCATCCAATGATATTCTATAGATGCACAAGTAACGAAATATTTTCGAAAGACGAAGAGTATTACAATATTAAAACGATGTAAAAGAAATAAGTGAACTTCATTTTCCCCCGTCATCACCACCACCACCACTACCACCCCTAACCCCATCATGACCTCTACCAGCTGCAGTTGCAGAAAAAACAACAAAATGTTTTAAGCAAGATGAAAAAAATAAAAATTAAAAATTAGTGAATAAACAAAAATAAAAAAAAATGAAACAAAGTTATAATTTGAAGGACATGAAAAAACTCTCTTACAAAAAAAAAAAAAAAACTGAAAAAGAAAAAATCACGAAACAAAACGAAGCAAAAAAAACCCCCTGTTGAACCTTGTGAGCTGTTTCAGTTGCCAATACTCTACCTGTGGGCACATTGGGTTAACGCCACTCTTTAAGAACCGTCTGTATAATAGAATTCATCGGATTCTACCGGTTAACATACGAACATTTTTATAAACGAAAGAACTGTAAAAGTGCATTTAAAAATAGAGTCGGAACAATGAAATAAAAAACAAAAATGATTCTCTTTCTCTTTTCGAACTTATAAAAGAAAGGAAAAAAAAATGGCGCCCTCTTTCTCAAAGTTTAAAAATCGTAGGAACAGAGCAAAAAGAAAACGTAACTTTTATTAAAAAATCATGAAACATTTGATCATTTCTGAAAACACTGGGCCTGGCGAAAACGTCAAGATCGAATCATAGAAAAAAAAACAAAAAACAAACAAAAAAACAAACAAACCCAAAAACAAAAAAAACAAAAATCACTTTTTCAGCACATCATGTTTACCTTATCGTTCAGGGTTTTGAATTTTGATTGTAGATTTTTTATGTATAGTTAGAGAAACATTCCTGTTTATTTATTCTTTTTTAAAATTAAGCAAATCCGATATCAAAATTAAAAATATTCTTTATAGATGCACCAAATATTAAAATTTCGATTCCATTTCTGCTAAAGTTGATTAACATTATTTTTAATATTAAAAACAAACTAATAGCAAAACGTTTCATTGGGAATAGGAAAACATTTGTAAAATCCCAGTGCAAAGCAAGCACAAAAATATGGCTGTCCCGTTCTTTAAATGTTCTTAATCGTTTATTTATTTTTCTTAAATGGTAACAGATTGCTCAGAGAACGAACAGTCTTTTTCTAACGTTAGTCATAAAACAATGACGTTTGATTAATTGCTTATATATAAAAGCAATTCATTAGCAATTTCAATCAGAACCAGTTGCCAAGAAAAACATTTATATACACAAAAGGCAGGCCTGGCAAAGAATCAAGTTTGAGTGTGTTGAATGATGAAAATTCAAACGTTTATGGGACACTAAGTTTGGATTAGATTTCTTGTGAACAGCTTAAGACAGTACCGTACGGTTCAGTATGAAAGAAAAATGGCAAGGATTCATGTGAAAAGACTTTGTATGTTAACTTTTGAGATCGATTAATCTCGATGCCGTCTTTCAATATTGGAAGATTAACCAGAGACAATTACATAAACCTCCCTGTCGTTGCGCTAGGCTTGGTTTAGTCAAATAAATACCGACAATATCAAGAAAAATAAACCAACAAGATGGATTTCAGATTAAACACCCCTTTAATCATTCCCGATGTTCTACAGTAATCTTTTCAGGCATTCAACAGTCGACTACCTGATCTGTCTTTTATGGTCATTGATTCAATAAAAGAAAATTCTTCAGTGTAACTAATAAATGTCAAGGTCTTATGTGGGAGCCTAGATCGAGAAATAAACGTCTCATGCTGCTTGTTACTCAAAAGGTGACTGAAAAAAAAGAAGGGAAAATAAAAGCAAATCGTATTTGAATTAAAATTTCAATTCTGAAAGTGAAATGTTTTGGCACCACATTTAATATATATATATATATATATCAGAAAAGTATGTGAATATTGACGAAGACACATAAAGACTTTGCTTTATCGCTGTGATACGAAACTGCCATTTTTAGTATGTATAATTTCTCATCTCTAGTTATATATGTGCATTATATATATATATACAGTACTGTGCAAAAGTATTAGGACAAGAACTATTTGATCTTTTATGTGGCATATTGACAGGAAATAAATAATTTAATTAAAGCAGTTTTATTTGATTTACTCAACAAATGCTTTAACAAAAAAAATAATTGTTACAAAATAAATTTAATATTTAGCATAATAGCCTTTTGCTTTGAAATAATAAAATAATTGCTAAAATTTACCAATCGCACCTATATATATATATATATATATATATATATATATATATATATATATATATAGTACTGTGCAAAAGTATTAGGACAAGAACTATTTTATCTATTATGAGGCATCAAAATAAAGTTTAAAATCACCCCTGTCCTAACATTTTTGCACACTACCGGTAGTATTAGGACAAGGGTGATTTTCCTTAAAAAAACTCACTGAAATTCAAATACAGGGTGAAAAGCCAAGTAAATTGCTAATAAATATTGATTATTTAAAACTAGGTGTAAAAGAAATGTATTAAAAATAAGTTATATTTAATTTTTCCTATTTTCTATTAAACAAGTTATTTTGAAACTACTCTATTGAACATCTATGGGATATTTGGGATAAACACTTTGGGAACAAATACAAGCTGCTTGGCAGGAGATACCATTAGATACGTTGAAGAAGCTTGTGATGTCAATGCTTGACAGAATTAAGGCTGTAATCAAAGCAAAAATACTAAATATTAAATTTATTTTGTAACAAGTATTTTTTCTTGGTAAAGCATTTGTTGAGTAAATCAAATAAAATTACTTTAATTAAATTGTTTATTTTCTGTCAGTATGCCTCATAAAAGATAAAATAGTTCTTGCCTAAATACTTTTGCACAGTACTATATATATATATATATATATATATATATATATATATGAAATGCTACAAATTTATCTCATGAATGCATATTTAATACTTGTTCAATTATCATTGATTATTTCAAAATTATTCTTTTTTTCGGTGACTCATATCCTCGTATACGGATTTGGTTTACGAACACAAATTAAAGTCTGAAAAATTAAACGAATTCCCAACAAAGTAACACGAATTGTTATAGGGTTGTTGCTTTTTTTATGAAACTTTTTGTCGGTCGCAAACTAGAATCAGTAACAAAATAACCAGGCAAAGCGTAAAGAAATGTTTTCTTTTTTTATTTAGAAAAAGAAAAAGAAAAAGAAAAAGAACACGATTAACATTGTGTTTAGCGACAGGCGAACCGAATTAAACAATCAAATAATCAAAAGCGTTGTTCATTATTTTGTGTGTGTGTGTGTGTTTCAGCAAGGGGGTGGTTGGGGGTGAAGATTAAATACAGTCATCCATTCGTTGTTATTTCACGTTGAATCAATTTGAGTCGCTGTGAACTGGTCACATTGGATTCAAACTTGCTATACAACTCCACATTTGACCCTTAGAACTGAGGCTAAACTGAATGATGTATACATTACTCCGACTCTGGTATCTAAGGTAATATCAAAACTTGACCCCCAAAAGGCGAGCGGAGGTAATGGAATCCCAGTCATTGTCCTTAAGAAATGTGCCCCTGAACTCTCTTCTGCCCTCTCTAAACTCTATAATTACTGCCTTTCTGCTTCCTGTTTTTCTGCATGCTGGAAATCCTCTTTTTGTGGTTCCTGTACTTAAGAACTCGGGGGAACCCTCGGTCTCATCCAATTATCCGGCCTTCTACGCAAGCTACAGGGCTATGGTATTACGGACGCTTGCTTGATCTGATTCAATTCTTCCTATCTAACCGCATAATGAAATTCGTCTTTAATGGGCATGCCTCCACGCCCTACTGCAAGGCTCTATCCTAGGCCCGACACTCTTCCTGACCTTCATAAATGATCTAGTCGTGATAAAGTAGGCATCTACGCAGATGATACCACAATCTACTCCCGCATCAATAAAAAATCCGGCGAGGTAAACAAACATAGCCTCGCTGTTGACCTTGAGAAAGATTTACATTCTATGGTGGACTGGGTTAAGAAGTGGCTTGTAAATGTCAATGTTTCAAAAACGAAACTGCTATGTCAACCATCACAAGCAACGTTCTCCTGCCCCTTCCCATAAGCATGGGCCTAGCGAGTTTTCCTGAAAGCAATATATTGCGCCTCCTCGGTCTTACCATATTTTCTGACCTCAAGTGGAATCATTACATTGAATCAAGAGCTAAATCCACTGCTAGGAAGGTTGGGCCACTGTGTTGGACCAGGAAGTTTTTTACGCCTGATTCCGTCTTGCACATATACAAATCAACCATACGTCCGTGCATGGAATACTGCTGTCATTTATGGTCAGGCGCCCCAGCTGTTCATCTTAGTGTTCTCGATAGGCTCCAAAGGAGAATCTGTAGCTTGATAGGTCCTGACTTAGTAGCTCGACTCCAGCCACTTTCTCACCGGCAGGATGTGGCTTCCCTCTGTCTATTCTACAAATATTTTCATGGCTTCTGCTCCAATGAACTTAAGTCACTGGTGCCCCCGCCACAAGAATTTACTCGTGCAACCAGACTGGCAACAAGGTCTCACCCACTTACAGTCAGATCAACCAAATGCAGCCGTCAATTCTACTGCATCAACTTCTTTTCCCGCACTTCCCGCCTGTGGAACTCTCTTCCGTATTCTTGCTTTCCTGACAGCTACAATCTCCAGGAATTTAAATGCAAGGCCAATACCCATCTCTTATCTACTTGATTCCAGTTCTTTCTACATCACCCTATTTATCTTGTTCTATCTTCATTTTCTTTCTCTTTGCCTTAGCAACAGTCTTCACACCTGTTGTAACACTATTTTGGCATGTGGAAATATTTAATACTATAATATTGCATGAAGAAAAAATGTAATCCTAAGTTTAGTACGACGGAGCGAAATAAATTATTACTAATGGTATTATTAATTCTGCAGATTATTGGAAATCGCAATATGAATAGAGGAAAATAAGTCAAATCGATGATAAAATCGTTTATTGTCAATCGCGATATGAGTTAAGTTGAAAAATATATATAAAAAATGTCTAAATATTGCAAACTGAAAATATTGCTGAGAAGAGAATGAGAAAATATATTTTGCGTATGTGCGGATGAATTGTTTATACAGAAGTTGATCAGCCGGGGTCAGACGAGGTCATCATTGGCAGACATTGTTTGACAAGCTGAAATAACATGACGACAAAGGTTCAAGTTATGTTTGCAGCATACAGAGAATTTTAATAACCCAGGTGGGTTTTGGATCATTGAAAAAAGATTGTTCCAATTTTTTTTGATAAGTGCAAAAAGGTTAAATTCTGGCTATGGGAATAAAGTGAAATATAAATCTTGTTGGGAAGGAATTGATAAACCTAAAAGCCAGATTTGTTGAAGTAATGAGTTGAATCAAAAGGAAGAAGAAAAGAAATTACGTCAATAGAAATATTGCTATTTCATTAGTTAAACCAAGGGAATAAAATCACTCCGCCTCATGATGCGAGCTGGGAGTAATCTCATTGGTTAAAGATTTGATTTGCATGGACACCCCGTATCCATTATGCACCCCAAGAGAATTTGGGACGGGCATAAAAACTGGAACCGAGAAGTGGACCAGTGGAGATTTAACGACAAAAGGGGAGGAGTGTTGAAAACCAGGGGCCACGACCGAAAAGAGTGGTCTCTTCCCATAGAGTCCTGGCTAACGATGTAAAGAAACGTAGAGAAGCCTGCCGCCCACCGACTTAAAAGAGTTAGTCATATAACGCGCCTCCGATAGAGTCCTGGCTGAAGACATAAAGAAACAGAAAGAGCTGAAAAAGAGCCAAGTCAGTTGTTGTTGCCGCGCCGAGCTAAGAAGACAAGAAGAATTTACCTCCGCGGTCACAAAGAACCCACTTCGGCTCTTTCCGTAAGGCTTCAGTGAAAAGCCCTGATAAGATTTTTGTTTTTTGAACCGCAAAAACTTGAAAAAAAAAACTTGAAAAAAAAACTTGAAATCTCCGATTGGAATGACAAACATTCCTCTGAAACAAATCTTTCGCTCCGTTGTAAAAATAGGTATTCGGCGACTATTATATTCTTTTTCTGTTTGCTGTTTTTTTTTTTTTTTTGTATATAAAGACTTTTCCGCAACATATACAGGCGTCATCGAAATTTTTTTTTTTTTTTGGTGCCGTTTTTTTTTTATTTAACCCAAGTTTGCACGCGTGTCCGGCCTGGTTTGAAGTGGTAAAGATAACGGCTAGCGGGATTTCAACGTGTCTTCCTTGAGATCAAAATTCATAGCGTGGGCAAGGATGAACACCGTTGTAATTGACGACTCGAAGACCAGGTACTGCGACGAAGACATCACAACTAGCGACCTGAGAGCGTCGTCATAATTGGTGCCGTATTGACAGCATAAGCCCGGACTCAGGCTTCCGGACCTCATCGTAATTGGTTTCAGTGACCAGGTTGGACACTGGCGGACTACGCGTGTTATACTGTGTTTCCGTCCTGCTCTTGCTCTTTCTTTGACACCCACTGTAACTGGGCCGTCTTTCTCTTCGCTCTCCTCTGGCCTAAACTTTTGCTCTTATGTAGACCTCTACGCATCAGTGGCGGTACCGCCTTGCTTGGAAAGAGTGTGCTTCATGGTGTTTGGAGTGATCACTAGTGATGGCGACGATATGCCACCATACATTAAAGATCTCACGATACACTCTCCATGGGACTGACATTTTAGGTTTCACTGTGGAGATTTATCTTTCTCAATCCGTCTATCGTTGAATATTGTCATAAGCAACCCATTTTTCATTGCCTGTTATAATAGAATTAAGTGGTGTTTAGTTAAGACTAGCATCATAGCTCGGCGTTGCCCGTGCAACTCAGAACATTTTAGTAATAATTAAATTAATCATTGGCACTTTTTTTTTTTACATATTTTGTTTTTGTTTGAAAAAACACTTTTTAAAAAAATATTTCTTTTGTTTCAAAATTTAGAGGAAAACTATTCACTTTTTTGTTGACTAAATGAGTTTTTAAAACGTCGGAATAAAAATTAAATATAAAGGCTCATTTTTTTAAAAATAAAAATAGTTTAGCCGCGTTTGACACGTGTGATTTGATTTCTGTGACGTAATTTAGCAACCATCTTAGATCTTAGGTGTTTTACGGAGCAAATGTAAACAATCATCACCATTGGCCAAATAGTGCGAAAGGGAAAATTGTTGAACTTAAACTCAAAAAGTATGTGTCGACCTGGTTTCCCTATAGATATGTGTCCCTAGAAAGTTTGAATGGAGTAGCTTAAAAAATGTTGGCGTGCATAGCTTACAGTCACACACAGACTCACAGATTGCCTTTTATATTCTAGAGGATAGAATTGGTTCCCAAAATGGAAATTACTTATGATTAAATATTTCAATCTTGGGTTAAAAGATACAGCAAGGACAAAGGAATACAATGTCATATCACGGTAGGCAAAGTAATTTCTTCCGTGGTTGAGTGGTAAGGCACACCAGATCTAATGGCGGCATCCCACGGTAAATGGGAGTATGCAGTTTCGAATCCTACCGGAAGATAGATATTTTCTAAAATAGATTTCTCGAACATCTAGGCAGGTAAATAATTTAAAAATTACTGTTTAATTATAGAAAAAAACAAAGAAACAAACCATCCACTTAAATTCGAGTATCCATTAAAAATAATGTTTAGACAAATAAATTTAAATAAATATGTCAATTGATACAATTTTCGTTATATATATAGAGTACTACGCAAAAGTATTAGGACAAGAACTATTTTATCTTTTATGAGGCATATTGCGAGAAAATAAACAATTTCATTAAAGTAATTTTATTTGATTTACTCGACAAATGCTTTAACAATAAAAAATTCTTGTTACAAAATAAATTTAATATTTAGTATAATAGCCTTTTGCTTTCAAATAATAAAATAATTGCGACAATTTACCAATCGCACCTAGCATGTACGTATACATATATATATATATTTATATATATTGTCATCCGCAGACAGATCTGTTTCGCTATATCACTGCTCATCAGTACGATAGGCTCCGATTGCTTTTTAACCCAAGATTGAAACCCGACCGAATTGGCGTCAGTCGGCGATTCTACCTCTGGCCTATGGGCGTTCGGCGGACTTTTTTAGCGCATATATTATCATTATACGCGCCCAATAGCCAAAGTGCTACAGTACTGTGCAAAAGTATTAGAACAAGAACTATTTTATCTTTTATGAGACATATTGACAGAAAATAAACAATTTAATTAAAGTAATTTTATTTGATTTACTCAACAAATGCTTTAACAAGAAAAAATTACTTGCTACAAAATAAATTTAATATTTAGTATAATAGCCTTTCGCTTTGATCACAGCCTTCATTCTGTCAGGCATTGACATCACAAGCTTCTTCAATGTATCTAATGGTATCTCCTGCCAAGCAGCTTGTATTTGTTCTCAAAGTGTGTCTTGCGAAGTAACATTAGATTTATCAATTTTTTTTATCCAAAATATCCCACAGATGTTCACTAGGATTGATATCAGGGCTTTGTGGGGGCCAATTCAAATTCCGAAGCCTTCCTTCCTCTTCTTTATTAGTTAAATAATTTTTACAAAGGTTTGAAGTATGTTTAGGGTCATTGTCTTGTTGATAAATAAAAGCATTTATTCTGCTCCTTTGTGCAATTGTAAGCTCTGCTACTTTTGGCATTGTGGGCTGCTTAAAAAATAAATTATTTGCCAAATTCAAAAATAGAGCATGAACTACTCGAGGTCAGACAGCTAGCTATTATCAAAATAAAATTTAAAAAGGAACTTTTAAACTATGTATTTTCAGCTCAATTCGAGAGAGGGGAATAAGAAAAAAGTCAGTCATATCCAAGGATAATAGAATAATGAGTAATTTCAAAATAACTTGTTTAATAGAAAATAGGAAAAATGAAATATAACTTTTTAATACATTTCTTTTACACTTAGTTTTAAATAATCAATTTTTATTAGCAATTTACTTGGCTTTTCATCCTGTATTTGAATTTCAGTGAGTTTTTTAGGAAATTCACCCTTGTCCTAATACTACCGGTAGTGTGTTAGGACAGGGGTGATTTTAAACTTTATTTTGATGCCTCATAAAAGATAAAATACTTCTTTTCCTAATACATTTTGCATATATATATATATATATATATATATATATATATATATATATATATATATATATATAATTAAATTTGTTTTTTAATTAAAAATACATTGCGACACGGAAATTTTTCGTCATCAAGCAATGTTAGATCAGACTTTCACAACTGCGATCAAACATTGCCTGATAACGAGATAGAAATCTCGAAACAGAAATTTTCGTGTCGCAATTTATTTTTAATTAAAAAAACAAATTTAATTATGGGTAGGTATTAGAAGTCTATCACAATGCGTTTAGTAAAATAAAGGATGTTAAAGAAGGTGTTGGGTATTACCTATTTATTCATTAATATTTCGATGTTAGTAGGTATTAGAGGTCTATCACAATGCGTTTAGTAAAATAAAGGAAAGTAAAGAAGGTGTTGGGTATTACCTATTTATTCATTAATATTTCGATGTTAGTAGGTATTAGAAGTCTATCACAATGCGTTTAGTAAAATAAAGGATGTTAAAGAAGGTGTTGGGTATTACCTATTTATTATTCATTAATATTTCGATGTTAGTAGGTATTAGAAGTCTATCACAATGCGTTTAGTAAAATAAAGGATGTTAAAGAAGGTGTTGGGTATTACCTATTTATTCATTAATATTTCGATGTTTGTAGGTATTAGAAGTCTACCACAATGCGTTTTGTAAAATAAAGGAAAGTAAAGAAGGTGTTGGGTATTACCTATTTATTCATTAATATTTCGATGTTAGTAGGTATTAGAGGTCTATCACAATGCGTTTAGTAAAATAAAGGATGTTAAAGAAGGTGTTGGGTATTACCTATTTATTATTCATTAATATTTCGATGTTAGTAGGTATTAGAAATCTATCACAATGCGTTTAGTAAAATAAAGGATGTTAAAGAAGGTGTTGGGTATTACCTATTTATTCATTAATATTTCGATGTTTGTAGGTATTAGAAGTCTATCACAATGCGTTTAGAAAAATTAAGGAAAGTAAAGGAGGTGTTGGGTATTACCTATTTATTATTTATTAATATTTCGAGATCAGAATCTCATCTTCAGAATGGTGGGAGACCTTGACTTCAAGTCCGTCCGCTGTATGCGTATGTGTGTGGTTTTATGGTTTATATAAATTATATAAATTTAATTATATGATTATATTATGCCCTAAAATATTTATTGTATTGAGCATTTAAAAAAAAAAAGTAATTTTTTTTTTTAATCATATCACCCCAAGCAAGGCAATAACGCCACTGATGCGCAGGGGGCTATGTAAGGGTAAAACGAATGGAAAAGAGAAAGCTGGAAACCACATCCTAAACAGGGAACAATGGATGAACCTCTTCACCTGTTCAATAGACATGGGTGGAGTGTGAACTGGGCAATAGTTTAGTCTATCTACTCCAATTGAAAAAAAAATAAAGAGAGAAAAGATTGGAAAAGAGAAAACCGGAAACAGCATCCTAAACAGGAAACAAGGGATGAGCCTCTTCACCTGTTCAATAGATGTGGGTGGAGTGTGAACCGGGCGATAGTTTATCTACTCCAATTGAAAAAAAAAAAATAAAAGAGAGTGAAAAGATTGGAAAAGAGAAAACCGGAAACCGCATCCTAAACAGGAAACAAGGGATGAGCCTCTTCACCTGTTCAATAGACGTGGGTGGAGTGTGAACCGGGCGATAGTTTAGTCTATCTACTCCAATTGAAAAAAAATAAAGAGAGTGAAAAGATTGGAAAAGAAAAAACCGGAAACCGCATCCTAAACAGGAAACAAGCAGACAACTCGGAATTGTAAAACTATTGGTTCTCTTTACCTGCATTTATTTATATATACTAGCAGTTTAGCCCAGTTTCACTCGGGTATTCTAAGGAAAAATGGCGTGGTGTAATAGTTAGCAAGCTTGCTTTGCTAGAACCTGTTACAATTGAGTAGTGAGTTCGATCGGTTCAGCCGTTTCGGAGTCTATAGGTAACGGACACACACAGACACACACATATGCACAGACAGAAACACACACAGACAAAGTTCCGTTTATAAATAAGTTTAGATTAAATTTGCAATTCCTTTGAGAATTCTACTCTAATTTCATTGACGCTAATTTAAATTTGTTTTCGTTTATTATTTGTCAATTTTTCTAATTTATCTGGAAGACGAGAATCATTTACATTTTTGAAAGATTAATGACTGTAAATCATCGGTGAGTATCAGGTTTCAAACAAAACGGGCGAAATATAACTGCTTAATCAATTATAAATAAGCCAATAATAATAATAATATACACCCGTAAATGAAGCCACTTTACCTTTTTTTTTTCTCTTAATGTACATATCTACCCTTGCACGTTCACAATAGATACGCATAATGTTTAGACGTACACTACCGGCCATAATTATTAGGCTACCCCAGTTTTTGTTTTTAAGAAATGATATAGTTCAGATTATTTTGAGTATTTATTGCCAATGGTTAATTTAATTATTTAAGTCTTTTCTTTCAGATTTATTTCATACTTCAGAAAATAAAATTTAAAATAATAAAGCCTTTTTTTCGCTAAATATTTCATGCAGGAAATCAACTGTTAGTAATTCGTGTGGCATTAATGTAACTTTTCCCCCTAAAATTAAATTTTAATATTTACGAGCGGCCATAATTATTAGGCCATAGGCCACTTAAGATTAAAAGAAATAATGTATTTCATACTTATTTTTAGTCTTTATTGCCAAGTAGATAATTCTAAATGAATTAGAACGGTTCTTTTGTTATTATTACTTTGCAAAATTTTACAAGGCACAAAAAGCAAAGATGAACTCGTTCGAATCACCCTAAATTTTCTTCATTCTTTCATTGATGAAACTGCAATATAGGTAATTATTAAATATTTATAAATTCATTTGATACACATGTTATTGTGCAGTATTAACAAAAAGAACCATTCTATTTTCATTTACAATTATTCACTTGGCAATAAATACTAAAAAATAGTAAAAAAAACATCATTTTTTAAAACACTGGGATGGCCTAATAATTATTTCCGGTAATATATATATATATATATATATATAGTTCGATGGGTAAATTGTTGCTATTTGCCTTGTAAAATTTTGCAAAGTAATAATAACAAAAAAGCATTCTATTTTCATTTACAGTTATTCACTTGGTAATAGATACTAAAAATAGTATGAAATACTTGGATGGCCTAATAATTATGGCCGATAGTGTACACAGTAATACATGTAAAATTAAAGTGGAAGAAAAAAGATATATATATATATATATAATCTAAAATTATTTATAAATGTAACTTTGTCTCTGTGTGTGTGTGTCCGTTACCTATAGACTCCGAAACGGCTGAACAGATTTTCATGAACATTTACACAGTTGTACTATAAGCGTCTGCGAGTGTTCTTAGCTAGGTTTTGTGTCGAGGTACCCCCGATAAACATCGAAAATCGATAAACAAAAAAATCGGGTTATAGAAAGAGTGGTCCGATTTTAATCAAATTTGATACACTCATAGACAAAGACATAAGAAACGATATTCAGAAGTTTCAAGGTTGCAGTTCTTACAATAGTGCAGAAATTCGATAATATATATATATATATATATATATATATATATATATATATATATATATATATATATATAAAAGGCAGATGTTTGTGTGTGTGTCTGTTCATCTGCCTGTATGTCCTTTATACAAATCCACAATTTTTATCCGATTCTCACCAAACTTCACACAAATATTCGTTAAGCTGAATCTGAGCTCCAGGACCATGGATTAGTTTTAAAGCTTTCATTACGTATATATATATATATATATATATATATATATATATATATATCGGTAATGCATATGCATAATTATAAATACACTCTGGCGCATATGTATATGGGGTATATGTGGGGTATATAACTATAGGGTGGATATAGTAACACTTCGGTATGATAATAGTAATGTTTGATCAAGTTTGGATTCAGTCAAGTCATTGGATCCAAACAATCATGACTCACTCGATAAAAAAGTTGGTTGAATCCCGTGACTTGATAACTGATACTGAAATATCTGGAATAGGCATGATAATGTAGAACTAGAACAATTTACCGGCTGAACGAGATAAAATGACCAGTTAACAATTTCAATCACTTGATGAAGGCCAAAGCCTACAACGACCGAAACGTCGTAAATATAGCTTTCTTGCTATATTTCTCGGAGGTCAACTCTCTGAACAATGTAGTGTAAATAATTATCCTCAGAAATATAGATAAATGTCATCATCATCATCATTTATCCATCACACCCAGATGGTGCATAGGGCAGCAACTTTTTCTCAGATGGTGCATAGGGCAGCAACTTTTTCTTTTGCTGTAACAAACTGTCTTTTTACTGGGCAGGGTTGTTAGCGCTGCACCCACCAAATCCCAAACCTGGAGGACCATTCTTGGTCCTTACGTTTACAGCACCTGGTATTCCCAAATGGTCACCCATTTAAGTACCGACCAGGCTCGATGTTGCTTAACTTCGGTAATCACACGGGAACCGATGTATTCAACACGATATAGCCGTAGACGTAAATAGATGTACATTATATTATTACAATAAATAATATAAATTCATGTATATTTATATTGGATATACTATAACAAGAAGAAACGCATTACATCTCGTTCTTATCTCAATTAGGTTTCATTTAAATCCACCTGGAATTTACCAAACTCTGTTCGCCACATGCCTTTTGCAAATATGAATCCATTTGTTAAAAACGACTAAAAATATTAGAATCATTATTGATTAAAAAAAAGCTACCACTAAGTAATATCAACTATGAAAACAGCTATATTGTGCTGACATTGTTTGGAAAAATAAAGCATTCTTATATACTTATATATACATACATAAAACAATCCATACATTCATTTTTAAAGTAATAATTAAATCTTCCTTGATTATGGCTAAAAGTATTGCCCAAAAAAAACATTCGGAAAATTTCTGCATAATGCACGTTTAGTAAAGGGAAAAATTAGGAGAAAACAACAAAAATTAAATAAAAATACTTAAAGGCAGTAACTTGTCAGTCGTTTTTAATGAAGCATGTATAAAAGAGGGGTTGCTGTCCCCCCCACACACATATATATATATATATATATATACACACACGCACAGACACACACACACACACATATATATATATATGTGTGTGTGTGTGTGTATAACACACATTTTCATAAGAAAGATTTATCGTAAAAATTCAGGTCGGTAGAAATAAATATATAATAATGTATGATTATAAACAAAATATCTACTTAAATACCGGTATCGATCAAAAAAAAAAATGTTCAAACAAATCATTTCAAATTCTCGGAATTTCCGTAATATATATATATATATATATATATATATATATATATATATATATATATCCGAATGTTGTTATTTGTAACTTTTTTATAGTCTTGTTTAAGTTTTTACAAATGATTTATTAAACATTATTTAATTGATTGTCCTTGATTATTATTATTATTACATATTACGTGTGTTTATGCATTCATTCAGATCTACAATTAGTTCTACTCAATAATATATGGAATTTAACGTAAATCATCAGGCCGGTAGAAATAAATATATAATACTGTTTCATTAAAAAACAGAATATCTACTTAAATACGAGTATCGATAAAAAATAATGTTAAAACAATTCATTTCAAATTGTCGGTTGCTTATAACCAAGTTTCGTTCAAATTCGTTGATTTCCGTAACATGTTTACATTACGATTCATTTCAGAGGAGATATGTTTGTTTACGATGAATCGAAAATTGTGTTATATAGACTTAGACTGAAGGCTGTTCGTGGTCGAGAGGTCTAAGACGTTACCAGATCAAATGGTAGCTTCCACTTTATAGATAGGGGTCGCAGGTTCGAATCCTTGCCGAATGGCACACATTTTCGTAATAAAAATTTATTGTAAATAATCAGGCCGGTAGAAATAAATGCATAATACTGTTTCATTAAAAACAGAATATCTACTTAAATACGAGTATCGATCAAAAATAATGTTCAAACTAATCATTTCATATATATATATATATATATATATAGTCATCCGCAGACAGATCTGTTTCGCTGTATCACAGCTCATCAGTACGGTTAGACATCCCATTGCTTTTTACCCAAGAGTGAAACCCGACCGCATTGGCGTCAGTCGGCGATTCTACCTCTGAGCTATGGGCGCTCGCTAGAAGACGGTAGACTTTTTAGCGTGTATATTATCATTATACACGCCCAATAGCTGAGAGTGTTCTAATTCATTGCTGAATGAACAATGCGTAGATGCTAGAGTACCTACTGTTTTTTAAAGTCTACCATTCATCCAGAGTGCCCAATCAGGGTGTGAGAGCGTATATATATATTATAAATTATATTTTAGAACATGTAAAAAAAAGTTCTGTCCATGTTCTAAAATATAATTGATAATAAATATTCACAGCTCTATATATTATAAATCGAGCATTGTTTTTAATTAATGTTTTAGATGTTTTAAAAAAATATTTTCTTCGTTCTGTATTAACTCGGATATATATATATATATATATAAATAAACGGTTATAAATCCAGAATTTACTTTAGCAATTTTTATAATTGCTTCGTTCAGACCATTGATAAATAAGGTTAATTTCACTAAGAATATTAAAAAAAATAACAGCGAACTAATAAGGCTGTCCATATTCGGGGTGCAAGAATAACTAATTTTAAAGGTGTACCTATTAAAAATCTTCCGTAGAGGGTTACTGTTATTAAAATGTTTGTCTATTAACTTGAGAAAATATTTACCAAATAAATAAATTGGTAAATATTTTCTCAAGTTAATAGACAAAAATTTTAATAACAGTAACCCTCTACGGAAGATTTTTAATAGGTACACCCTTAAAATTAGTTATTCTTGCACCCCGAATATGGACAGCCTTATTAGTTCCCATAATAGGAGTATTCTGAGGAACTTGCGCAATGCAAGTCCGGAATTCTAAACGAATGCAACTGTAATTCTGTGGACGCCTGCCCGGTGGAAGGAAAATGCAAATCCACCCAGGTGATTTATGAAGCCCGCATTTCTCCATCTAACAAAAAAAAAAAAAAAACGACTTCCGGACCTATATCGGTATGTCCGCCGGTCCTTTCAAACAAAGACTGTATAACCACAGGTACTCCTTTTCGAACCCCGGTCAGAGGTACCAGATAGCCCATTCGCGGGCATTCTGGAAAATGAAAGTGGAAGGGCTGGATCCTGAAATTAGCTGGAAACTGATAGGTTCAGCCCGTATTCCGAGGAATTTTCGTGATAGGTGCTGTCTATGTTTACCGGAAAAAATTTCAATATTAAAATACCCCCACCAACACCGGCTACTGAATCTTAGGAGGGAATTTATCAGTAAGTGCCGCCACAAGGCAAATTTTTGGAATATTTAGAATTTAAATCCCCGTTGACTAGATGTTAGAATATAAATTAAAAGGATTCAATTTAAGTTTTAATCTTAATTTTACCCTAACGTTAACCTTAAAAAGTATTTTAACCCCCCTACCTTCCTATCCCAAGCTTTTTAATTGCCTATCTTTAGAAAATATGGATTCTTTTACTAAACCCCTTTTTTCTTGGTTAACACACACACACACACACACACACACACACATATATATATATATATTTTCTCTAATATTTTTTCTCTAATATTTTTTCCCTAATAGTTTTTAAACTGATAACTTCCTGTAATTGGCATTTAGCTCGCTTTTACCTAAAAGGTTTAATCAAATAAACTTAAATAAAAATTTTTAAAATCTTATATTGAAACCCATTCCTTCTCGCCTAAATACACCTCTTCAAACAGCCCAAAATCTTAACTTTAAAAAGTAATTTAACTCATTTAGTTGTCTATCTTTATAAAATATGAACTCCTATTCCTCCCCTTCCTAAATATACCGTTTCAACACCCTGTAACCCCGCGACTACCAGCTCTGTCCTTTTCTACTTTGTGGCCGTTGTTAACCTAAACCCCTCCACACTCTAACTCAGGGCCTTCGCCATTTGGAAAAAAACAATGTCGCTGACGTGACGTAGAGTCTCTATTAAAGATCTTATGTCGAAATGTACATCCGACACCTTTGAATCTTGAAAATTTTCTCTAATTTATATTGGCTCTGTATTCTTAATACATTGAGCTCTTTGCCTGCATCACTTTTTAATGTTAAAAATTTTTAATATTGATTAGGATCAGGTTCTTGGAATTTACCTTCCTACTCTTCCACTTCGGATTACAGAAATATATATATATATATATATATTCTTCATTTGTAAACAAGTTATTACCCAACCTAGGTTACTCCCTTGTGGTATCTTCATTTGCAATAACTGATTTTACCGTTTACCCCCCTTTTTTTAAGAACACTCACGTAACGGTGATTTTTTTTTTTTTAACGCTCACGTAATGAGAAAATTTTGAACGCGTAATTTTTAAAATTACCAGAAATTATAACGTTTTCATCTATGGTTGTATGAACCTAATAGGTATTTATTATGATTCCACTTAATCAAAATTTCTGTTCTTTCATTCAATAGTTCATTTTTGTTCGGAAATAGCATATTCGCTAACTTTTCTTCCTGGCACAGTCTACATATTTTGCCACAATCATCGATAAACGTTATAATTTCTTTTTAAAAATTGCGCGTTCAAAAATTCTAAATTTAGCCATGGAATGCTGTATAAACGACACGCAATAACTAAAAGAAAAAACTCATTCGAGACAAATTTTTGTTACCATTCAACCTCGGCTGATTGACTCATCATAATTCATCACCGTGACATACGTAATTACTTTCCGAACACCCGAATATATATATATATATGTTGATTATTATTGAACAATCAGAAAAGTTCATTATAAGTATAAATGTGACAACATAGAGTCCTGCGTATGTTTAGATGCCTAAAAGTAATTTACACCCGATACAATCACATTAACAAATCAATGATCGATAAACAATTACCGAAGAGCCATAAAAGTCAGTCAGTATTGTTAGCACTCTACGAATGTTTTAAATGTCCAGTGGCCATGCCAAATTAAAAGATATTTTTTTCTATTTTTGCCAAAGAAGTTTGCCATGTGCTGAATATATTAACATAATCTCCTTGCCCATTATTGATAATAATTTAGCCATTGAAAATTCATACTTAGAAGCAAACTAAATTTGTATTGAAATGGGGTCTGAGCTACGTTGGTCATGCAATGCTTAGCCAGAAGTCGTTAAGAATAATCAGTAAGGAGATTTAAAATACAAAGTTTCTGGGAAAACATTCTGTATGTGTGCAGCACCTGTGTAAAAACAATTCTTGCCCACCTTCATATTTGTTATATATATATATATATATATATATATATATATATATATATGTTGATTGATTGATTGATTGATTGATTGATTGTTTAATTACTTAGTTTCTGGTCCTAATAAGATTAGACCAGTGCACATTTGTATTAAAATGTCTACTCCACGTTATGTCTGGGTCTTTTCCATATTCTGAATTTAATTTCCACACGTGGCTAGCCAATTTTTGTAAAAACAGCCAAGTCTTACAACGGTGGCAGAATATGCAGACTGAGCCAGGAAAAAAAGTTAGTGATTATGCTATTCCCAAATCAAAACTAACTATTGAATGAATGAACGGAAATTATGAGAAAGTGTAAACACACTAAAATGTACCTCTTAGGTTCATACAACCATGGATGAAAACGCCATAATGCCTTGTAATTTAAAAAATTGCGCGTTCAGAAATTCCCTGCCACGAGAGCGTTAAAAAAAACAAAAAAAAAACAAAAAAAAAACAAAAGCAAAAAAAAACAAAAAACAAAAGCAAAAAAAACAAAAACAAAACAAAACAAAACAAAAAACACCGTTACGTGAGCGTTATTAAGAAAAAAACCCCCCGGTAAAATCAGTTACTGAAAATCGCCTGAAGACACCACTCATGGTAGAAACCTAGGTCGCGTAATAACTCGTTTACAAATGGAATATATATATATATATATTCTTATTCATTTATATATATATATATATATATATATATATATATATATATAAATGAATAAGAATGAAGAAAATAATTGCAACGTTCAAAACATTCATTTAAAACAGTGCACAATACAAAAATAAAGCAATGAATATTTATTATCAATTATACTTTAGAACATGTGAAAACTACAATCTACTACAAAAGTGTACATTAAGTTTCGACATTGAAAGAACCATGTCTTTGGGTGCAGGAATAGCTATTCCTGTACCCTAAATACGGACGATATTATTCATTCACACAATAATCAGATTCTAAAAAATTTATATAATACCGATTCAAAATCTGGAATTTCTAATGATTGCAATTGTAGCTCCGTGAGTATCTGCCCGGTGGAAGGCTAGTGTAAATCCACCCAGGTAATCAAATCTCACCAACCAACAATAGAACAAATTACCAGACTTATATTGGCATATCCGCGGGTGATTTTAAGCAACCTTATTACAATCATAGGTATTCCTTTTCCAACCCAAATCAGAAACATCAAACAGCCCTTTCACGAAGATTTTGGAAAATGAAGGATGAAGGGTTAAACCCCATACTTAGTAGGAAACTGATATACTCAGCCCGTACCCCTAGAAATTTTCACGATAGGTGCAATCTATGTTTAGAGAAAAAATACAAATATTAAAGTACCCAAATTATCACCTACTTTTAAATTTACAGAAAGAATTCATTAGCAAATGCTGCCATAAGTCTAAATTTGTGAATCTATGATTTTAGTAAAATAAATTAATTTTTTAAGCTACTAAATTTGATTCCTACTACCAAATACTGATTCCAGCCTTAGAGATACCTTCCTTCTTCCTTTTTTTTTTATCTAAATTTATTTAGCATGTAAGAATTTGTAGACTAACTTTTAGTCCTCATATTTTCCTTCTCCTTTATGTATTTTGTTTTGTTTTTGCGACGATTCTTATTTCCATTTGGTTTTCCATGACTCTATTACCCATATTTTTTTTTTTAATCATCTCACCCCAAGCAAGGCATTCCACTGCCACTATTGCGCATGGGGCTACATAGGGGAAGGTAAAGAGAAGGAGTAGTTAGACATAGGGAATGTCAGGAGGAAGGTGATAGATGAGTAAGGATACCGAGGATCTTAAAAAATAATGCATGTTTTTTTTTTAATCATCTCACCCCAAGCAAGGCATTCCACTGCCACTATTGCGCATGGGGCTACATAGGGGAAGGTAAAGAGAAGGAGTAGTTAGACATAGGGAATGTCAGGAGGAAGGTGACAGATGAGTAAGGATACCGAGGATCTTAAAAAATAATGCATGTTTTTTTTTTTAATCATCTCACCCCAAGCAAGGCATTCCACTGCCACTATTGCGCATGGGGCTACATAGGGGAAGGTAAAGAGAAGGAGTGGTTAGACATAGAGAATGTCAGGAGGAAGGTGACAGATGAGTAAGGATAGCGAGGATGAGGGTTGGGCAGATGGGAAGAGTGTTTGATAGAATGGGAGCAGGTTAGTGTGTTAGGAGGTGTCTATTGACCTTATATTTAAACTCCTGGAGATTGTAGCCGTCGGGGAAGCAATCGTTTGGAAGAGAATTCCACAGTCGGGAATTTTTATAATATTACTTCCCTGCGCCTTGTTATAATTGTACATGTATATTTATTTTTAATGCTAATTAACCTTTTACACATAAAGATTAGTTTTAGTTAACTTTTAGCAGAGCCTTTACAATAAAAATATAATAATTTCATTCCTTTCGTACTAAACCGCCTTTAATTTAGTTTCTTAAAGTTGTGACACGATGGCTAGATATATATGTATTTTGTTATAATAGATTAAAATAGAAAATAGATTAGAATAGAAAATAGTTAGAAAACATGTCTAACAAAAGTGAAAAAGAAGAGAAAAATAAATAAATAAACACTTTTTCTTTTTGAGGAAAATTGACTCAGTGATAAAGTTCAGCGGTCAAAGGCTGTTCTTACTGTATCTTGACCTCACATTAAGCCTTTTCCGGTGGAAGCCTTATTAAGATAAACAAAAAAAAGATAACTGAAATTTCAGACTTACAGTCGCCGGTGTTTGTCACCGGTGGTCTAACCCGGTCAAAGGCTGACCTTACTGTATCTTGACCTCACATTAAGCCTTTTCCGGCGGAAGCCTTATTAAGATAAACAAAAAAAAGATAACTGAAATTTCAGACTTACAGAGCATTTCCGGATTTCCTTGTTTCCGGTCGATTTTTTAGATAAATTCAGGTGTTTTTTCCGAGTTGGGCAGTTAAGTTAAAGACGAGAGAAGTGAAAGGAGTCAGCCGGGTGCGAGCTTGAAGTAAGGATCTCCGTTCGTCTTGGTTTCGTTCAGTTCGGGTTTGTTGATCTCCATTAATTGGAGTTAGAACTGTGTGTCACATTCGCCTGTCCCAACAGACAAGGCTAGCTCTAAACGAATAAAGCATCCTTTCAACTCATCCAAATTGTCGGAAGTTCGTTCCTTACAGTCAATCTTGTACCCCCAGCTGTTCGTCCGACGGTTTCTACAAAAATCCGGCAACATCACAGCGTGGAGAACGGCCGCCGGAGAAATTGTTCGGGACGGCCATTGGGGTATTACAAAGTTTTCAAAAATAATTAAAATTAAATTTAACTCGTGAATTGCGAATAGCCTTTAGCTTTTTAAGTAAATTATGTTCGGAAATGTGTATTTGGGTGTATGTGTGTATATATGTCCGTGTGTGTATGTGTTTGTGTGCGTGTATGTGTGTGTGTGTTTATGTGCGTGTATACTTGTAGTAATAGATTTTTTGGAGATCTACCCTTGAAGTTAATATTTTTATTTCTATTTTTAATTTTAAATCTAAAATTTAAGATTTATATTTAAATTTAAATTTGTATGTCAAAATATTTTTTCTATAAAATTTGTCCCAGTCATTATTTATTTAAACTAAAATCCCTTTGGTAGATTTTTTCAATGTTTTTTCAACACTGATGATAGCAGTTTTCTTTGTTTCTATGGGAAAACTTTTTTTTCTTTTCTTAGCTTATTTCCCTGTCAAACACTCCTTCCCCCTTTTTTCCTTTTTCTTTTTTCCGTTTGCCTTTCATTCACCCTACCGCTTCTATTCACCCAGACATGGTTAAATTTTAACTTTTAAACTCTCAACTCAGTTAAGGGAGAGAGGTGTCTTCTAAAAATAGACATATGTATCTGTCTGTTTCCCTGTTTATTTCTTTAAACCCCAAATTATTAATCACACCCCATTTTATTTTCCTGTGGATGGAAATTTGCTTTGGACTTCTGCCGGTATAAAATCTTTTGTCATTTGAATTTGATTAAATGAATATTTCTTTGCTGAAGACGCAAGGAAGTCCTCTTAGAAATGGCTATTCAACGAATTTAAACATCGAAATTTTGTTTTATTTTTATATTTGGTTCTGTAATTAGAATATAATATTTGCATCGAGCTCTCCACCTTGATCAATTTTAATGTTAATGAAATTAATATTAATTAAGATTGGGTTTTTGGGATTTACCTATCTGATCATCCTTTTGGATTTAATATATATATATATATATATATATAGAGAGAGAGAGAGAGAGAGAGAGAGACAGAGAGAGACAGAGAGAGAGAGAGGGATAGAAAGAGAAGGGAGATCGTGCAGAGAAAAGGGAGAGAGGAGAAAGAGTGAGAGAGAGAGTAAGAGAGAGGGAGAGAGAGAGCGAGAGAGAGCGAGAGAAAAGAGAGCGGGATAGAAACAGAAGGGAGAGCGTGGAGAGAAAAGGGAGAGAGGAGAAAGAGTGAGAGAGAGAGTAAGAGAGGGGGAGAAAGAGAGGAAGAGAGCGGAGGGATAGAGGAGAGAGAGAAGGGGATGGAGAGGAGAGAGAGGGAGTGAGAGATGATGATGCTGATAGACAGAAACATAAGGAAAAGTAACTGAGTGTTTTTCTTATATTCATCTGTTTCCTTTTGATATTTGACAATCCGTTCGGACATGCGTGGTGGTCTCTTTGTTTGAATACCTGGCCGGATATTAAGGCGGACAATAGAGTCATATGGAACGGAAATAGTGTTAACAAGAAAAAAAAAGCATTGGTAATTCTATAAATCATTTCATTACAGTCAAATCGCCAGATAGTGTTTCTTTCTCGATATCAATTAGTATTTTTACTGGTGTTGATCAAAAGTCGAGGGACTTTAACAAGTCCCTGTGAAACGAATGAGGGCGTCGGACCTGAAGCAGACTACCACCACGTTTAATTTTGTTGTTTGTCATTTTTTTTTTTTTTAACTTTTTTCAGTGCAGTCCTATCGATTACCCACTTAGCTTTACGATTGACAAAAAAAAAAATTTGAAAAATTTCAATATTTAAACATGTTCTTGGGGAGGGGGATCAGTTTCTCATACACACGTTTATAGTAAATCGAGCTATCCATTTTGAAACCAGTCGCCGGTACGACATTACCGCCACCTGTAAATTTGTTCATTATCAAATTATTTTGGACTTTTTTCAGTGCGATATTAACTTTTACACCTTAAACTTTACGAATGACAAAAATAAATTGCAAAAATTTTCAATATTTAAACAATTTTACGCGGGGGGGGGGGGCAGTTTCTCATACAACCTTATAGTGGGTTAAAAATGGAGGATCGATTTATTATAACGTTGTATGAGAAACTGACCCCCTCCCCAACAAATATGTTTAAATATTGTAATTTTTCAAAATTTATTTTTGATAATCGGAAAGTTTAAGTAACAATCGATAGAACTGCGTTGAAAAAAGTAAAAAGTAAAAAGAAAAAAGAAAAAAAAATGAAAACAATGAAATTAACATAAACAAAGCGACCCCAACGCGAGTGAATTGAAAATGGAGGATCGATTTTTCTTAAAGATGTCTTTGATTGATCCCAAATATATTTTATTTTGGCTATTTAAGTCATGTACTTTTGTACATACATACATACATAAAGAGAGAGAGAGAGAGAGAGAGAGAGAGAGAGAGAGAGAGAGAGGAGGTATGGATGCATATAAGTATATATATGTGTGTATCCGCGCAGATACACACATATATATATATATATATATATATATATATATATATATTAATCAGATATTAATAAAAGAGTGCTCAATGCGTGATAACAAAGCAAAAAAAAATATATATATATATTTATAAATATACATATTATCCTATGTTTAAAGCACAGTTCGTAATTTCATGCATTACGCAATTATCACGTGCATATCATGAACTGACCGTTTTTATATTTTCTACCTTTTATTTTCTATCTTTACAAAGAAATATTTATTCGAACGCTTCGATCCTAATATAAACAAACTTAGTGACGTGCCCTTTAACGTACGATTAATAAAATCAGATCCCGAAATAATAATTTTATTTCTCTCACGAGTTTAGTATCCTATTTCATTATTGGATTTCGATATAAATGTAAATTATACATTCAATAAATAAAAATATTCGCATACCCGATGTAAAATTTATAACGATCTTAACTTAAGGAAAGCTAACACCTAAAATAGCAATTCAAATCGAAAAACGGTCAGTTCAAAATGTGTCTCTTTTTTTTTGTCTCTTGTTGGTAAACGGATTGGCTGGAAAAGATGATAAAACTTAGATTCGAAAACGACCACACACGATCAGAAGGATTTGGGATGAAAATTCAAGTTTGGCTGTTTGGCCTGGACCACATCCCTCGGACGATTGTGGTGAGAAGTACCCTAAAATAAGCAGGAAGGAGACGGGGTTGATCAGATGACCAATGAGGGAAAGTCTCTTGGCGGGATTTTTTCAGCTAGTAGTAAGAGGCACTCATACGAGAGAGAAGGTAAGGAGGTTGATCAGGTGACCAATGATGGAAAGTCTCCCGGTGGGATTTTTTCGGGTGCTAGTAAGAGGCACTCATACGAGAGAGAAGGTAAGGAGGTTGATCAGGTGACCAATGATGGAAAGTCTTCCGGTGGAATTGTTTCGGGCAGTAGTAAGAGGCACTCATACGAGAGAGAAGGTAAGAGGTTGATCAAGAAATGCTAGTATACCGAGAGTGCATTAAACCCACCCACCCATGTTTGATGCAAGAGTCGGTGGCTTTTCAGACAGTTAAATTTTGAGATGAACAGAGTTTCAGTCGAATTCCAGACCGGTACGGGGTTATTTAACTCGAGAGACGTGTTGTCACATGACTGCCTGCCTTAACAGAAAACCCGACTCTAGCATGATACCAGACTAACCAACTTTAATAGTATTGTCTAATTGTCTGCATGCAAGAGTGTTAAACTCATACCCAAATACTATACTGAATAGAACGTATATATATAAATATATATATATATATATATATATATATATATATATATATATGTGTGTGTGTGTGTGTGTGTGTGTGTGTGTAACGGTCTGCCTTCTTCCACCGAACGCCCATAGCCCAGAGGTAGAATCGCCGACTGACGCCAATTCGGTCGGGTTTCAATCCTGGGTTAAAAAAGCAATCGGAGTCTAACCGTACTGATGAGCTGTGGTACAGCGAAACAGATCTGTCTGCGGATGACAATAATGACAATATATATATATGTATATATATATATATATATACACCTTATTTTTTAATTTCACAAGGATTTGTTCTTATTGCGACTTCCAGCTTTGTCTATGCAGCGGATTTCGGCAACTTTCAACCCAAACAGGTTTTGTGATCAAACAAACACAATGTGGGACAGGGCCGAATTTGGAACGAAGTGATCGACTATCGATCGGCCGCGGAGATTTTGGGTGTCGACGCAAAGGACACAACAAGAGGTTCCCACTTGTAACATTCAGTAGCTGCAAAACTATACTAGTAATGATTCATCACCACCAAGGAGACTCAGAATTTTCACCTATAATGGACGGTTTCTTTTTCAATGTAGGTGCTTGCAATGAACGTCAGCCCTGAAATAGAACAGGGTCAACTTAATTGTAAAAAAGTAAAATAATAATTTGTAGTGGATAAGAAATTAATTAAAATCAATCTTCTTCACTTTTACAGAAATTCACAATGACGTGCGAAATCCTGGTTTTCCCAAATAGAAAAAGGATTGACCACCTGCTTAACGAAAAATTCGAAACCAGATTTCGCAAGTAGGTGTTAAAATTGTTTTTGACGAATGGGAGCGACTTGCAAGATCAAAAAGGTCTTCGCGAGTAAGTGCGAAAAATCTAGATTACAATAAAAGGACTTCATCAACGTCAGTCAGTCAGAGAGTCACAAATGGGAGCAGCGAAAGAGAGACAAACATCTAAAATGTAACGTCAATTTCAAGCGACTCGGACATTGTCCTCTTTCTCTTTCTTCTTATCTCCTTCAACAATTACTACTACGAACAATTTCTTCAATTCTCGATCCCCTTAACTCAACTTGATCATTAAACACGAACTCTACTCTTAACTTCTTAATGTTTCTAATTGAACATTAACTTCTACAACTTGTGTTATTCTTTCCTTTTAATAAATTTCTATTTTAAAATGAAAAATGTATATTTTATTCTTCTTACGCTATTCCACACAATTCCACATATTCCAACCTGCCGACAACCAACCTTCTGATGAAAACCTTCTGATGATAATTCTGCATAAAACTTGTAAGCTGTAGGGAGTTAAATCTGACACAAAGAATCAAAGAAAAATTATCCATCTCCCTACGGTACGACTTATCTAAGATGACGATTCATTTGATAATCCAAGGGAAGTAATAAACATTGCACTGGATACATAATAATACAATCTATCTGTAAAGATAGGATGTGCGTTGTGGTGCATTGGATATCGGCTCGGAACGAGAAATCGGGGAGCCGAGTTCGAATTCCAGCTGAATTCATTGCATTCACTTACGCGCAAATACCCTTGGGAAAGGTATTTTATACGTCTATTCCTTCCAGTTATGGGTTAAACAACAGGACAGACTAGGTTCTATAGCCTTGGTCGGCAACCAGTCTCCCGCAGAAAGCAATGGCAACCTACTGCGGGATAATCTTCTGCCCAGTCAGTCGTGTCTCTTTTGAGACATGATCGCCCAAAGTATGTATCACGGATGGCACTTGACTGACTGACCTGTAAAGATGTTGTAAAAATGGTCGTTTCTTGTACTGTTCCAGAGAGTAGCCGACTCCCGTTGCCATAGTAGATCTTTATAAAAGCCATATCAGACCAAATATGTAAGGCCACTGCCATATCTGTCCATTCCTCACTTCCCATCATTCATAGAGTTCAAAAGCGTATACAATCTTATTGTCTACATGTCATGGGCCAGTCGTTTTCTTTCCGACTTGGTTCCATGATCTGATCTTCTTACCCTCCTCATATTCATACAGCAAACTCATTCAGTAATCACTGCCTCGAGTGGCTCTTGGGCTCTACATTAGGTGAACAATTTGTAAATTTGATCGATCAAGCGTGTATGATGCATGGCACTTATCTGAATGCTAAATCAGGACATTTGTATAATCAGGAATCACTACATTCTTAACCTGTTTAATGTTTGGCTTAACCGCTATTTTTCCCATATATTCTCATAATCTGTGAGTCTTATTCTGTAATCCTCTACCTTGAGTGACTCTCGGGCTTTGTACAAGATAAACATAATTGTAAAAAAAGTAAAATAATATTTAAGATGATGCTTTATTTGATAATCCAAGGGACGTAATAAAGATTGCATTGGATACATAATAAACTCCCTTGAATTTCAGATTTCGACAAGAAATCGGTGAATTTTTTTCAAACTTTTTTTGAAAGAACAAATAATTTTAAAATTGCCACATCTGGCCCTCGAGTGAATCTTGTCCGGCCCGCTACCTTACTCAGGACACCATATAAATATAGGTAAACCAAACCAAAGTGACAGTTGATTGTTTGAATATCTTGCGTCGAAATTTGAAAAAATCATTTCTATTACCTGAGAGAATGTGTTTTACTTTTATTTTTTATTTGTAGGGATCACCAAAATTAGCGTACGGCCTCATTTTCACCTTTTCTGTGAAATTGCTTTCGTGAGCGGGCACTTTTAAATGAATATAAAATAAAACCGATTTTCATGGAATTTTTAATTTTACTGATTTGTGAAATATTTATTTTTAAGATGTAATATTTTTTAACAAAATTCCTGTCAGATATTAAATTATATTGAATCCTTGATTTCTTCAAACACATAGAAAATTTATTCACATATTTTGGTTCTTCTCCATGACACTGGAGCCATAGCTGTTTGGCCCTCCTCCATGATTCTACATAGCTTTTTGGAACTCACTCTCCAAAAGGTTGCCGACTCCTGTTCTAGAGCTTGAACGCAACAAATTAAAATTGACATGAATATATATATTTCCCTTCCAAGCCGACACCCACCGCACCACAACGCACTTCCGTCCATAAACGCTTACAGCACCTGGTATTCCCAAGCGGTCACCCATCTAAGTACTGATGAAGGGAAACAATAACATAAGTTTTAGGAGTTAATGTGCAATTAGAAACATTATTAAGAAGTTAAGGGTAGAGTTCATGTTCAATGAGAAAGTTAAAGGTATCAAGATTTGTAGAAAATGTTCGTAGTAGTAATTGTATGTATGTATGTATGTATGTATGTATGTATTCAGTAGGAATGTCTTTGGATGGAAAAGATGAAGTAAAAGAAATCAACACACGAGAAGGAAAAACAAGGAAAACAAATATCCGGGTCAGTTTTAATTTCTCCCGTTACATTTTAGCTTCCATGTGTAACTGTCTGTGATTGAAGTTGACCGGGACCTTTTATAGTATACAGATTTTCGCACTGACTAGCAAAGTCCTTTTGGTCTTGCAAGTCGCTCCCATTGGTCAAAAATCAACTTAACAACTACTTGCGAAATCTAATTTGGACTTTCAGCACATGGTCAATACTTTTTCTAATTTTGGAAAACTAGTATTTCACACGTTATTGTGAATTTTTGTAAAAGTGAAGAAGAAGGTTGATTTTAATTCTCAATTTCCTATTCACTACAGGTTTTAATTATTTTCTACAGTAGACTAGTTGCCAACCAAGGCTATTGAACCTAATCAGTTCCCCTATTTAAATTATAGATGAAGACAGAAAAGACGGATTGATACCTTTCACAAGGGCATTTTCGAATGCAACGACTTCAGCTAGAATTTGAACTCGTCTCTGTCACGACCATCGGTGATTTCGGCTCTGTACATCTTTCAATCCGAGCCGATATCCACTGCACCACCACGCAGATATATGTAGATATATCTTAACAAAAAAAAAAAACAAAAACAAACAAACCCCAAAAGTCAAAACAAAACAAAAACAACAACAACAAAACAAACCAAAAAACAAAACAAAACAAATCCTAAGATTTAAAATGTTTTTAAATATCTTTCTTGAAGCTTTCATTTTAGTCTTAATTTTAAGCTAATAGATCCAATTTAATATTTCCAATAATTAAAATAATTTACTGTATTTGAAACCGAATTTAAATTGGATGGAATAATCGCTTTTGGAATCACTAAAATTTTCAACATTGACAAATCTTTCAACACAGCATAATTCTCTTGGTTAAGAAATATTTAAAAATAAAATATACTTTTTTGAAATGTTATTTAAGAGAGATGAACTGATTCAAAGTTTAATTAATTTAAATTAAAACAAATATTAGTTACTTTTGGTTTATAATATCAGGGAAAAGTATTTTTAACACGGAGGTGGTGTTTTTATGTTGACACATTTATCGTTAAACTGATGCATACGAAATTTATGTAAGTAGGAAATAATTTTAGTGAACTTGCATGACGAATACAATGAAATTTTTTAGATAATTTTGAACTACTCAGCAATCTTAAAGACTTGTTGAGGAAATCTTGGGAAATTACCAATACATTTTAAATTTACTATAGTTACCGTTCAAATTTTCTGATGATGTCAGGTATGTGTATAAACGTGTCGAAACACGTCTGTATTTACGTGTATCGACACGTTTATATACAAACAGAAAATTTTAAAATTCTTTTTAAAACACTATACTCGCTGAATTGTAGTCAGCTTTTTTATTTATGATAAGTTGTTACGAGGATGCATTTATTTATAAAAATAATATTAATAATGTCTAAAAAGTTATAGTAAGGGATTCTATTGAATCCTACTTGTTATTACAAAAAGGTTTTAATTCATGAAGTAGTTGTTTAATAGAGAAATTAGAAATAGAACGTTTTGGAAGATTGTATAATGTTTTAGTAAAATCGAGAGAATTCGAAATGTTCTAGAAATATGCAAATTAGATATTAGCCCCTATAAAAATAGGTTTTGGGAAGAGAGTAGTTAGCTGTTAACTGGATTTGCTGACATTATCAATTCCGGCCCGATTCGTGTATTTGTGAATCCAGCCGAAAGAATCTCTAAGAAAAGTTGCTCACCAACTAAAACCTGAAAGAGAACCCCATGGAACTAAAAGAGTAAATAGATTTTTTGACCTTTTCATTAACCATACTAGAAATTGTTCTTTATATACACATTTAAGGATTTCCAAAAAGTATAGCACTTAAACTACTTCGCTAACTTAACTGGGTAAAGATACTGACCCTTCCTCTCCCCTTTGTAACACTTCGCCTGCCAGTAGTGAACTTTACGTTTCTGTTTTGAATGCAAAAAATTGTAAATTTTGTACATATATCATTTTGTTTTTATCGTAAATTAAATATTTGTACGTGATTTAATACTGAATTTTGGTCATTCATTTTTTTTTGTTACACTTAACACGTAACAAAATATCAATGCTATAGAAACAAAATAACACAAGAATGAACATCATTGATATTTCTTATCATCCAAAAATAGACATCTGAAGATAACTGAAATGTTGTCAATAATAACCAATGACAGAATAATACTTTGAATAAATCAATTTATGTCAATTCTCCCAAAACAGCTTTTATTTTTTTTATCAACTCCGGCTTTGATTCAAGGAATTTTATCCAGCCGAAAGAATCTCTAAGAAAAGTTGCCGACCAACTAAAACGTGAAACAGAACCTCATGGAACTAAAAGGGTAAATAGATTTTTTTACCTTTTCATTGACCATGCTGGAAATTGTTCTTTATATACACATTTAAGGATTTCCAAAAAGTATAGCACTTAAACTACTTCGCTAACTTAACTGGGTAAAGATACTGACCCTTCCTCTCCCCTTTGTAACATTTCGCCTGCAAGTAGTGAACTTTACGTTTCTGTTTTGAATGCAAAAATTATAAATTTTTATATATATCATTTTGTGTTTATCGTAAATTAAATATTTGTACGTGATTTAACTATGAGTTTTGGTCATTCATTTTTTTGTTACACTTAACACGTAACAATAAGCAAATATACTTTTTTATTTAATACTAGCAGTATAGCCCGGCGTTGCTCGGGTGTAATGAAAGCTTGAAAACTAATCCATGGTCCTGGAGCTCAGACTCAGCCTAAAGAATATTTGTGTGAAGTTTGGTGAGAATCGGATAAAAATTGTGGATTTGTATAAAGGACATACAGATAGACACACACACAAACATCTTGCCTTTTATATATGTATATTATCAATTTTTAAGAACTGAAACCTTGAAACTTCTGAATATCGTTTCTTATGTTTTTGTCTATGAGTGTATGAAATTTGATTAAAATCGGACCACTCCTTCTATAAACCGATTTTTTCGATTATCGATTTTCGATATTTACCTCGACACAAAACCTAGCTAAGAACACTCGCAGACGCTTATAGTACAACTGTGTAAATTTTCAAGAAAATCAGTTCAGCCGTTTCGGAGTCTATAGGTAACGGACACACACACACACACACACACACACACACACACATACAGACAAAGTTCCATTTATAAATAAGTTTAAATTACTGATTTTTGTTAAATTTTTTATCAAAGCCAGAGGCTCCAGGGCATATGTGGCTTCAATGACAAATTTAAAGGATGAAGAACATGAGATGCTCACGAAACCTCGCTACCAGCTTTAAGTGCCGTCAGTAAACACTCCATGCTTTGCAACGTACATGACGGAAGGACCTTTGAACTCTGATCAATAATAAAGGTGATGGGCAACCACACTTACGTAATTCGTCTCGATTTATTTTCAAAATGTGGATGTTATTTTCTAGCGTAGGAAGCTGGTTACTTTTTCTTTGATTCGGCCTTGTGTCAGACTTAATCGAACTCCCTACAGCTCACAGGATTTATGCAGAATTATCATCAGAATGTTTTTCATCAGAAGATTGGTTGTCGGCAGGTTGGAATTTTGTGGAATAACATAAGAAGAATAAAAGATACATTTTGCTTTTAAAAATAGAAATTCATTAAAAGGAGAAATAACATGAGTTGTAGAAGTTAATGTTCAATTAGAAATATTATTAAGACGTTAAGAGTAGAGTTCGTACAAAATGTTCGTCGTAGTAATTGTTGAAAGGGATAAAGGAGAAAGAGAACAAGGTGCGACCTGACCTTATCTCCGGGTTGATTTGAAGTTGAAGTTACATTTTAGATGTTTTGTCTTGCGGCTCCCATCTGACTCTCTGACTGACTGACGCTGATGAAGTCCTTTTATTGTAATCTGGATTTTTTTCGCACTTACTCGCAAAGTCCTTTTGGTTTTGCAAGTCGCTCGCATTCCTCAAAAATCATTTTAACACCTACTTGCGAAATCTGGTTTCGACTTTTTCGTTTTTCGTTTCGACTTTTTCGTCAATCCTTTTACTATTTGGGAAAACCGGGATTTCACACGTCATTGTGAATTTTTGTAAAAGTGAAGAATAAGGTTGATTTTAATTTTTTTAATTTTTTTTTTTAATCGTTTCACCCCGAGCAAGGCGGTAACGCCACTGATGTGCAGGGGGCTACGTAATAGTGAAAAGATTGAAAAAGAGAAAGCCGGAAACCACATCCTAAACAGGGAACAAGAGATGAGTCTCTTAACCTGTTCAACAGACGTGGGTGGAGTGTGAACCCGGCGATAGATCTATCTACTCTAATTGAAAAAAAACCAAAGTGAGAAGATTTTAAAAGAGAAAGCCAGAAACCACATCCTAAACAAGGAAACAGGGGATGAGCCTCTTAACCTGTTCAATAGATGTGGGTGGAGTGTGAACCGGGCGATAGATAGAGTCCTTTTGGGTACCTCCACGTTTTCGACAAACATTTTCGATATCTAATTTTAAAATGAAATTTTTAAAATAAAAAAAAACATTCTCAATTTAATTAAAAGCTTAATGATTATATTTATTATTTCCATGAATTAAAAAATTCTGGTGTATTTCATATAGATTTGAATGTCACATTTAATTTCAATTTCTTAAAATTTTCTTAAAAGCGGCCATTTTCTTAAAATTAAAAAATTTGTAAACAAACATTAATTTCATACCCGCTACAATTTCTTTGTCTAAAGAATAATCATTGTATTCACTTCCGCACAAATATTCTTGGAAATGATATGAATCTACCCCTTCTCCCTCAAGCTATGGGTCAATTAATAGGACACGCATCACTAAATCATTATTATCAAAAAAAAAAAAGAATCTTAAAATCTAAAAATATTTTCTGATTTTAAATAACATGCAAAAGGTTGATAAGCTGTAAAAAAAAATCAATCAATCAAAATTCCTTCCTTCATACAACATCGACGTTCGGTTAATAGGAAAACATGTCGGCACGATATGAGAACTCGGAGGGTTGAGTTGAAATTCCATTTGAATTCACTTTTGTACACTTGGGAAAGGTATTAATCCATCTGCTCTCCCGCCAGCTATGGGTTGAATAGCAGGACAGATTGAGTTTGTTGGCAACCGGTCTTCTGCGGAAAGTAATGGCAACCTACTGCGGAAAAATCTTCTGCCTAGTCAGTCATAGATCGAAAGACATAAGCGTGTATCATTAACTGAGTGACATGAGAGGAGATATTTTAAGAAAACTAAGGTACAAAGAGAAGAGTACTGGATTGCTATGTGATGTCAGTTCTTCAATATGGCAGTGAATGTTGGACAATATCTTCTAAGATGAAGGAAAAACTTGAAGCAGCTGAAATGTGGTTCTACAGAAGGATGCTGCGGATATCGTGGACCGAACATGTGAGCAATGATGAAGTTTTGGAAAGAATGGCATTGAAAAGAAAACTAACAGTAAGCATCAGGAAGAAACAACTGAAGTTCCTGAGACATGCAATGAGGAAGGAGGGCTTAGAGAATCTGAAACTGACAGGCCAGATAGAAGGACAAAGAGACAAAGGAAGGCAGCGGATAACATATTTGAAGGGCCTGATCAGGTGGATGACGAAACGAGGCGTGCGTGGTGCAACAGGAGAAAGCGTGCTAAGAGCCACCAGAGATAGAGGGTCCTGGAAAGCCATGATCGCCTACGTCCTGAAAGGACATGGCACATAGAAGAAGAAGAAGAAGAAGAAGAAGAAGAAGAAGAAGAAGAAGAAGAAAGTAGTAAGCAAAAAAAAACAAACAAAAAAACAAAGAGAAAGAACACGAAAGAAAAAGATAAAACACAAAAACAAACAAAAAAAAACAAAAAACGAAAACAAAAGAAAGATAAGAAAAAGAAAGAAGAAGAAAGAAAATAGATAAATAAGAAAGAAAAAGGCTGGGAAAATTAGAAATAAAGGAACAACGAGACAAAAAAAGAAAGAAGAAAAACAGAAAAAAAAAAGAAGAAAAAATGAAAGAAAAACCTAAATAAAGGAAAACATAAAGTTAGAATTAAAAAGTATAGGGAGAAGAATGAGGAAAGAAAAAAGAAAGACAGAATAAAAAAGAAAGAAAAAAAGAATAAAAAAGAAAGAAAGAAAGAATAAAAAAGAAAGAAAGAAAGAAACAATAAAAATGAAAGAGAAACCTAAAAAAGAAGAAACATAAAATTAGAATTAAAAAGTATAGGGAGAAGAATGATGAAAGAAAGAAAGAAAGATAGAATAAAAAGAAAGAAAGAAAGAATAAAGAAAAAAGAAAGAAAGAAAAGTACACAAAAAAGAAAAATGAAAGAAAGAAATAAGGAAGAAGAAAATCGAAAAAAGTTAACTTCCTGCGACCATAAACATTTTTGCCAGCTTCCCAACTACAAACGGAAATGAGAGATCTTCAATTCAGTCAGTTAAGTGCCATCCTTGATACATACTATAGGCGATCATGTCTCAAAAGAGACATGACTGACTGGGCAGAAGATTATCCCGCAGTAGGTTGCCATTGCTTTCAGCGGTAGACTTGTTGCCAGCCAAGGCTATAGAACCCAATCTATCCTATTATTTAACGCATAACTGGAGAGAAGAGACGGATTAATACCTTTCCCAAGGATATTTGTGCGTAAGTGAATGCAAGGAATTCAACATCCGCGATCCTCAATTAAGCTAGCCAAAATGGTGTTTAATTAATTTTACTTTACCATTTTTCCATGAAAATTCGTATAAAGATTTTCACAACTCAGGAAAAAAAAAGAATTAGTATTCATTAAGATACGACATTTATTAAATAGTACTATTATTGACATCATTCATTATGCGATATTTATCAAATAACACTATTATTGACATCATTTATTAATATTCGATATTTATCAAATAACACTATTATTGACATCATTTATTAATATTCGATATTTATCAAATAACACTTTTATTGACATCATTTATTAATATTCGACATTTATTAAATAGTACTATTATTGACATCATTCATTATATGATATTTATCAAATAACACTTTTATTAACATCGTTTATTTTTTAAATTCATTTAAAACCACAGTAAAGGAATAAAAAAATTCAAATATGTTATTGTTTCCAGTAATTTCCTTCTTGTAGGGAATTTAGGAAAAGGGGAATAATACAAATTTCCGTAGACACCGATTGCTCTCCCTTGAATTCAGAGTTCACTGATTTTTTACAGAAAACGTTTAAATCTTATTTTTGTAAGCCATAAATGAAATCGATATTTAAAGTATAAATCAATAAAGTATAAATCAATCGATATTTAAAGTATGTAGCGCCACTCATTTTCGATATCTACGTTTTGAACTGAATTTCTAAAAATAAAAAAGCTTTTTTTCATTTTAGCTTTAATTGAACTTTTAAAACTTACTATTTTCGGTAAAATAAAGTAAAATAATCTTTTTCAACCAAAAACAAGAAAAAAAAATCCGCAGCCCTGATGAGTGAAGACATCATGACAGTGTCCTCGCGAAATTTCGAAATCGACATGAACCTGCTCAATTAAATTGAATTAAAACAGACCAACCGAGTCTGAACATTTTCTCCTGAGTCATCCTTGCAAGTGGTCTTGCATTCTAAGGGAGGGGGCCAACAATTTCTTTTTTAATCCACCATATACGCTACCACCGTCGTACAAATCTGAAATCATGTAAAGTGCATTCTAAATCTATCTAAACTTATTTATAAATTGAACTTTGTCTGTGTGTGTGCGTGTGTGTCTGTGTGTGTATGTATCCGTTACCTAGAGACTCCGAAATGGCTGAACCAATTTTCTTGAAAATTTACACAGTTGTACTATAAGCGTCTGCGAGTGTTCTTTGCTAGGTTTTGTGTCGAGGTACCCCGATAAATATCGAAAATCGATAATCGAAAATCGATAATCGAAAAACTCGGGTTATAGAAGGAGTGGTCTGATTTTAATCAAATTTGATACAATCATAGACAAAGACATAAGAAACGATATTCAGAAGTTTCAAGGTTGCAGTTCTTACAATAGTGCAGAAAATTTGATATCGATACCAGGAAATCAAAATTTGACTTACATCCATTCATTTTTCTTTCAGTCTACGGTTTCGCTTTAACTAGAAACAACTATTGCTTTTTAGTCTTTCGTGCTAACGTCCAAAGAGTCTGAGCTCCAGGACCATGGATTAGTTTTAAAGCTTTCATTACACCCGAGCAACGCCGGGTTATACTGCTAGTGTGGTCATAAGTATGTCAGGATGATCCGTTCGCCATTACAATCTATTGCTAAAAATGTAAATTAAGTTATTGACTCAACCTAATAGTTATGGTAAATTCAAACGTTGGTCACACATGGCTACGAAAATTCATTCGTCATGAATTAAGTCGAGTCTTCATGATAGAAGAATGACTGAACGGTTTTGTTTTTAATCGGCGTCACCCCGTGCAAGGTAATAAAGCCACTAAGACACAGCTAGGAACAGAAACTTAGGAAGAGAAAAGAGTAATCGGGAGGATTTTGCTTTTAAAAAATTCATCAGAAATTTGATCAAACAAAGCAGAACGTGGTAACGGGGTGCAGAATCGACAAACGTTTTTCCTTTCGGTCACACCAGCGTGAATAAGTATAGAACCGGGCGGGAATCTAGGTCAGAGGTTACGTAGTTGTCGGGTCACGGCCATATCTCGTTGAATACACCGGTTCTCGCGCGATCACCGAAGTTAAGCAACGTTGAGCCTGGTCAGTACTTAGATGGGTGACCGCTTGGGAATACCAGGGGGCTGTAAGCGTTTAGTGACAGTTGTGCGGGCTTACGGCCATATCACGTTGAATACACCGGTTCTCGCTCGATCACCAAAGTTAAGCAACGTTGAGCCTGGTCAGTATTTAGATGGGTGACCACTTGGGAATACCAGGGGCTGTAAGCGTTTAGTGACGGATGTGCGTTGTGGTTCAGTGGATATCGGTTCGGAAAGAGAAATCGGTGAGCCAAGTTCGAATTCCAGTTGAATACCCTGCATTCACTTAAGCACTGGTATCCTTGGGAAAGGTATTAATCCGTCCCTTCTCTCCAGCTATGGGTTAAATAAGAAAAGTAGGACTTGGGGACCCTGCTCTTAAAAACAAATCCCAATGAATCTTGATACTCGAAAAAGAAAAAAAGTATTGCTAGACACAAAACAACAATACATTGTTGAAAGAAAAAGGTATAATCAGCAATAAATGACCCTCCGAGGTGTTGATATGCCATAAAAACAAAACAACCAACCAACATAGCTGTCAGGCTGGGAACATAGACGTTGGACACGGGGCAGAGCGGAGTGAGATCGGGAGGGTGTAAATATCGTTTGCCTTTCGAACCTCAATTACGATTGGCTTTTGAATTATTCATAAAAGCAAAAATGAGAGGAGATGATGTTTTTGTTAAATTGCGAGTGCGTACACACACACACACACACACACACACACACACACACACATGATAATGAGTAAGACTGTTCGTATCAGGATATCTAAATTCAGACACATCCGTTGCTCCATTTATAAGGACAAGCTGAAAAGTTAACTTAACCACAAAAGTTCATGGTCCTACTCAAATTTACTAATCGGCCGGCATAAATTTATTTTTGGATAAACCTCTTAGGCGGACTGAGAACTTTACGGTATCTTCATATATATATATATATATTGTAATGTTGCTATTACAATGGTTTAGAAAAGCATCATATCACTACACAAAAAATTTCATGTTTCAGAAAAATTATTGTTCTTCTTCAGGTGATATTTTAAAAAATAAATGGTGAAAATGATTTATTTTAGAAAATATAAGATGAATTCATGGTTATTTAGAAAAAAAGTTGAATTCATTGCATTCACTTACGTGCAAATAACATTGGGAAAGGTATTAATCCGTCTCTTCCCTCCAGTTATGGGTTAAATAAGAGGAGAGATTGGGTTCTATAGCCTTGACTGTCAACCAGTCTACCGCAGAAAATAATGGTAACCTACTGCGGGATAATCTTCTGCCCAGTCAGTCATGTCTCTTTTGAGACATGATCACCCAAAGTGTGTATCATATATGGCACTTAAATGACTGACTGAATATAATAGTTGTAAACATGATTAAGGCTTCTACTAGGCATAAAGTGGGGGATCAGTTTTATATTGTTATGAAGTAATAAACTGATCCGCTACTAATTACTACTTAATAATATAATACATCTCTTCCCCCTCTAGCTATGAGTCAAATGACAGGACAGATTGGGTTCTATAGTCTTGGTTGGCAACCAGTCTACTGCAGAAAGTGATGGCAACCTACTGCGGGATAATCTTCTGCCCAGTCAGTCATGCCCTATTTTCAGACATGATCGCCCAAAGCGTGTTTCACGTATGGCACTTAACTGACTGACTCTATCAATAGCCGGGGAAAATTGGTTTCATGTTTTTCCCAAGATATTAGTGTGAAATGACAGTCATTAGAAATCGACTTGTCAATTCCATTTTCTGTTCTGATAACCGTTATGCCTTCAATACACCCATTTGCAATCTTGACAAACAGACTTATATAAATTAGAAAAAAAAAAAGCAGTCGAAAGATAATTTCGTTTCCTATTTGTTTAGACATTCTATTATTTAGACTATAATTCCTGCAAAAGTTCGAAAAAAAAAAAAGTTTGCTTTTGGTTAAATAGACTTTTTGCAGGTGCCATCCGACATTTCGAATGGGGGGCAGAAATGGAATTTGTTTATTTCAAGAAGAGGGTAAGAGAATAGGGACTGGGATGTTGACTTATTTCCAAGACAGACAGCCTAGAAATATTTTGTGGTGTCGTATCGTTTACACGAAACTTTAAATATCTCTCAGTGATTAGAACTTTTTTTTAAAAAGCTCCCTCCCCCCAATGCTAGGCAGCAAATCTCCCATGACGCAAGGGATTAATGTGTGTGGAAGATTAACCAGGAGGGATAGCGATTGAAATTGCATTTACATTTTTACACATTAATGTTGGCTGGAAAGAATGGAGCAGGAAGAGAGTTCCACAAGAAAGAAGTGCAAGAGAAGAAACTGTTGGCAGAGAACTTACGGCTGCATCTAGCCAACACAACTGTAAACTGGTAAAACCTCGTCGCTTGTCTAGTCAGTCAGTTGAGTGCCATACGTGATATACGCTTTGAACGATCATGTCTCATAAGAGACATGGCTGACTGGGTAGAAGATTATCGCGCAGTAGGTTGCCATTGCTTCCTGCGGTAGACTGGTTGCCAGTCAAGGCTATAAAACCCAATCTGTTCAATTATTTAAACCATAACTGGAGGGATGAGACGGATTAATATCTTTCCCAAGGGTATTTGTGCGTAAGTGAATGCAAGGAATTCAACTGGAATTCGAACTCGGCTCCTCGATTAGTCGTTCTGAGTCGATATCCACTGCATCACAACGCACATCCATTCACGACTCTCATAACGCCTTGAAATCAAAAGAACACATCATGTCCATCCTTCGTCTAAGACGGTATCACATTGTTACAGACAGTACTAGCCTCAAGGATGAAAAACGATTAATATCTTTCCAAAGGGTATTTGTGCGTATGTGAATGCAGTCAATTCAACTGGAATTCGAACTCAGTTCCCCGATTTTTCATTCCGAACCGATATCCACTGCATCAGAAACCAAGTCTGTTATCAAAGATGTAGAAATGGATGAACGATTGATCCTCCCAAAGAAATCGCTATTTTGGTGAAGTGTTTGTTAAAAGATTTAATGAACGCTGATTTGTTCCCCTGTTTTGATCGAGGCAAACTCAGAGATGCATGCAGATATACGGCGGCTGAATTTGGTGAATTAGGTACAAGTTGGCTTTTATCTCTTGTTTTATAACCGAATGACCAGTGTAAGAATAATGTGGGTGTTTTCCCTTGTAACTACTGTGTTTCTGAGAGCTGTCCAAGCTTCCTAGGTCTAGAGATCTCTTATATGTTTAGTTTAGTTTAGTTGTTTGTTTCACCAGCATATCTACCCTTTTGGGTTATTTAATGCTGAAGAATTTGTTTGGTTTTTGTTTGCTGCTTGGTCTTTTGTGAGTTAATTGCTGTCGAGATATAAATAGAGGTGTTGTGATTTGATGTGTGATGGTTTTATGCTATCTTCTTTTGCAAGTATATTTTGTTGTATAATTTTGTTACTTTTAGAAATTCTAAAGGTCATTTGGGTCAGCATTGTTGAAGATGTCTTTCAGATTGTTTTCTTGATAGTATCTTAATCACATTTGTTCAAATTCTATGCAGCTTGTTAGCATATGTTTCATTGTGTAGAGCCCCTGACATGGAATGCAAATTGGTGCCTCCTCACCTTTTAGTAGGTGTGAATGAGTGACAGCGGTCTGGCCTATTTGAAGTCTAGTCATTACTACTTCTTCTCTTCTTGACATTTTCTTAGACATTTTAACTTCTATCCATTCTTTGAGGATGGGTTTAATTTTGTAGAGTTTGTTATTTTTGCAGGAGATCCACAACTCTTGCCATTTGGTCGTAATAAAGTTGTTGATTAGAGGTTTGTAATCTGTGTGGGGTACTTTTATATCACTAATGTTGGTGTTTAATGATCTTTTAGTTGCTACGTCTATTTTTCGTTTCCTCTCAGACCAATGTGGCTGGGAATCCAGCATAAAATAATGTTTTTGTTTTGGGTGATGATATGATGTTATGTGTTTCTGATTACTAAGCAAGTTCTCATATGGCGAGTGTTTTGTTGAAATTGCCATATTGTGGCAGGAAGTGTTCTAACAGGAGATGGAAAGTGCGACACAGAGATCCGAAGGTGAATTGGCGTTCCAGAAGCGTTCCAGAAGCTGAGTAAAGTACTAACACACAGGAAAATTTCACTAGAAACAAAGAAAAGAGTGTTGGATTGCTATGTGATGTCAGTTCTTTAATACGGCTGGACAATATCATCGAAAATGAGGAAAAACTTGAAGCAGCGGAAATGTGATTCTACAGAAGGATGCTGCGGATATCGTGGACTGAGCATGCAAGCAACGATGAGGTGTTGGAAAGAATGGCAACGAAAAGGAAATTAATACTGAGCATCAGGAAGAGACAACTGAAGTTCCTGGGACATGCAATGAGGAAGGTGGGCTTGGAGAACCTGATACTGACAGGCCAGATAGAAGGACAAAGAGACAAAGGAAGGCAGCGGATAGCATATTTGAGGGGCCTGATCAGGTGGATGACGGAACGGGGGTTGCGTGGAGTAACAGGAGAAAACATATTAAGAGCCACCAGGGATAGGGAAGATGTGGAAAGCCATGATCGTCTACGTCCTGAAAGGACAGGCAACATAGAAGAAGATATATGCCAACTGTTTATAAGAAATTATAATGTGGACATAAAGTTGGGGATCAAATCTATATTATAATTAATATATAAACTGATCCCTCATTTTGTGGGCATGCTAGTTTCTATACATTTATATTCTAGATTTATGGGCTTGAGCTAGTGGTTGGCAGAGCGAGGTTTGGGTGGTGTAACAGGAGAAGGCGTGCTAAGAGCCACCAGGGATATGGAGACGTGGAAAGCCATGATCGTCAACGTCCTGAAATGACAGGGCACATAGAAGAAGAAGAAGAAGACGATACAGCTGAGCACGCCTTCTACCATCGGCGTGCTGTCTGCCTCTATTGGGATTCCTTTCGCGAATTGACATAACATTCCATCAGTCATTGCAATTAGAAGTACCGTACGTGTGCGACAATGTGTCTCCGCGCGTGTACAGGGTTTAGTTTCTCACGATGCAAGCTGTGAAGACGGGGAACCGAGAGGATGGATTTTTTTTTCTCGTATCAATCTTACTCTTTTCTTTAAAGCTTTTTAATCAATCACATCACAGATTCTTTATAGAATCTGTAATGTAATCGATCCCAACTTGGCAGCTCAGATGCAGTCACTTTCTCACCGGTGGCTCCCCTGTGTCTCTTCTACAAATACTTTCATGGCTTCTGCTTTCGAGACATGATTGTTCAAAGCGTGTATCACGTATGTATGTATGTATGTATGTATGTATGTATGCCGCATTCACCCTAGTCGGGTTGAGCCGGCTTCCTCCCTGACGGAGCAAGTTTCATTGGGATTTGTTTAAGGGTAGGGTCCCAAGTCCTACCCTGTTATTTAACCCATAACTGGAGGGAAAGGACGGATTAATACCTTTCCCAAGGGTACCAGCGCGCAAGTGACTGCAGGGCATTCAACTGGAATTCGAACTCGGCTCACCGATTTCTCTTTCCGAGCCGATATACACTGCACCACAACGCACATCCGTCACTATACGCTTACAGCACCTGGTATTCCCAAGCGGTCACCCATCTAAGTACTGACCAGGCTCAACTTTGCTCAACTTTGCTTAACTTCGGTGATCGAGCGAGAACCGGTGTATTCAACGTGATATGCCGTAAGCATCAACTGACTAACTGAATATAATAGTTGAAAACATGATTAATGCTTCTACCTGTCATAAAGTGCAGGATCAATTTAGTACTGTTATGATGTAATAAACTGATCCCCCATTTATCACTACTTAATAACATAATACATATCTTCCCCGCTCTAGCTATGAGTCAAATAACAGGACAGATTGGGTTCTATAGGCTTGGTTGGCAACCAGTCTACCACAGAAACCAATTTAAATACTATGATCTCAAAAAACACGATCAAACCCCAATCACCTTCATTTCTGCGTAAAAAGTAAAAATATATACATAAAACAAACCTGAGAGCCGATTTGACAGACCGACCGGCGACAGACATTAGGCGGAGACACCTTCAAAGGGACAATGTTGTCTCAGTCGGCTTTCTATTTCCTTCCGCCAACAGCGACCCCCCCCCCCCCCCCATGTCTTACCCCTGCCACCTACCCTATGTAAGTTGCTGGAATCTTTCAATGGGCCATGTTCGTATCTTATCATACGTAAGTGTATATGTTTGCAACTATTTGTACTCGTATGTATGTGTATATGTGTTTCCTTTTTGTTTGATGTGTGGGTGTGGTTCGTTTGTGGTACAATTTTCAATAACAGTTTCAAACCTACACGTCATAATTTCATCCATTTCACTTCGGTTGATTTTTTTCACTTTGAAGTATTTTGACGTTTCTTTGAGGAAAAGTAATTTTTGTTAGTTGTTTTTTAATTTTAGATTCTTTTTGTTTTTCTGATTTCTCAATGTTTATTTTCATTATGGTTTTAAATATTTAGCTTGAAAGGGGTCTGCATATGTAATTTTCCTTAATTTTTCATTAATGACTTTCGTCCGGTCCGCGACCAGTCATTATAACAAGATCCGACCCGCGGAGTCGAATGAGCTGCCGACCCCTGGATTAGGTGATTGATTTAATTTTATGGCTTACCAACGCTTTTTTGAGTTATTTAAAACCGAAACAATGACTATTTTTAACATGAGAGACGAGGCTTTCGAAGTTAACAAAAAGCCTGCTGTTATCTACCTCTGATTCACCCAACCGAATTTGAATACTATGACCGCAAAAACATGATCAAAGCCCAATCACACCCATTTCTGCGTAAAAGATAAAAAAAGTAAACATAAAACAAAAACTGAGGGCCGATTTGACTGACCGACCGGCGACAGACATTAGGCGGGGATACCTTCAAAGGGACAATGTTGTCTCAGTCGGCTTTCTATTTCCTTCCTCCAACAGCGACCCCCCATGTCTTACCCCTGCCACCTACCCTATGTAAGTTGCTGGAATCTTTCAATGGGCAATGTTCTTATCATACGTAAGTGTATATGTTTGCAACTATTTGTACTCGTATATATGGGTATATATATTTCGTTTTTGTTTGATTTATGTGTGTGGTTCGTTTGTGGTACAATTTTCAATGACAGTTTCAAACCTACACGTCATAATTTCATCCATTTCACTTCGGTTGGTTATTTCTCTTAGAAGTATTTTGACGTTTCTTGACGAAAAGTAATTTTTGTTAGGAGTTTTTTAATTTGAGATTTTCTTTTGTTTTTCTGATTTATCAATGTTTAGTTTCATTATGGTTTTAAATACTAAGGTTGGCAGGAGTCTGCATATGTAATTTTCTTTAATATTTCATTAATGACCTTCGTCCGGCCCGCGACCCGTCATTATAATATGATCTGACCCGCGGAGTCGAAAGATTTGCCAATCCCTGGTCAAGGGAAACGAAATAAATAAAGGAAAGAATAAAAATAAAGAAAGAGAAATAGAACAGGTCCTAGGCATGACGGTAAACTACATCCGGTAGCTGGTTCTAGGTATGACGGTAAACTACATCCGGCAGCTGGTCCTGGGTATGATGTTAAACTGCATCTGGCAGCAAGGTCTCTGATTGAGAGGTTGTGAGGAGCAAGGAACGACCTCTTAATTGCCGTTGTTCCCAGTTCCACTTTTACCCGGAGTGGTAGCACCTTTTAGGATCCCAGCTATGAGCAAATAGTTAACCCTCCAAACTGGGGTCAAAACACTATGAACGACTTTTATAGAAATATATACATAAAAATAGACTTTTATAGAAAAATATACATTTTTGAAAGAAAAGTATTACCAATAATACTTTCCTGAAGGAAAACATTATTATACATTTTTGAAGAAAAAAACTTATTACCAGCAATACATTTTTGAATACAAAAACTAGAAGACATCTTCAGTTTTCTAAAATAAAAAAAATTAAAAATGAATAAAAAATTATTTTTTCATCAAAATCTGACTAAATCAACCTTCTCACTATAATCGAAAATTAAAAAAAATACCTTAAAACCCCAGCTTTTTGGCATTAAATAACCCACAGAGGTGTTGATATGCAGTTAAACAAAACTCAAAATCAAATTAAAAAAAAATAGAACGAAAGTAATGAAGGAAAAAGAAAGAAGGAAAGAAGGAAAGAAAGAAAGAAAGCAAGCAAGAAAGAAAGAAGCATGAGATAAAAACGAATTGGAGAGAAAAGAAGAGAAGAAGAAATGGATAATGAAGTAAAGAAGGAAACAAAGGAGGGAAAACATGGGAAAAGTAACGATAGGAAGAAAGTAAGAAGTTGGGAAAAGCAAATGAGAAAGAGAGAACGATATAAAGAAAAAGGAGAACAAAAAGAAACAATAACAAAAGTAAAAGTAGAAAAAAAAACAAAGATAATAGAGAAAACCATTAACATCAAAAAATTGCAATATGAGCTCTAGTAAAAAAACACTAGCGAAAACATAAAAAATGCAATATGAGCTCTGGTAAAAAATGCTAGAGAAAACCACTAACATCTAAAATACCAGAGAAATTCATTAACATAAAAAAATTGCAATATGAACTCTGGTAAAAACAGTAAAAAAATGGACATTAGGTTTATAAGTCCCCAAAATACATTTGTTCTTGGCCCAATGGATATAAACGCTGGTTAGTTCCTGACTTGACTCTTAGAGTTGTGAGTTCAATACCAGCCTACAGCAGTAGTGAACAAGTAACTTGAAGGTTTAGAGGGAGGTAACTCATGACTTACCCAGTGATTGTAATAAAGGGTTCGGTTCGAAATTCCTAGCACCAGAAGAAGATCGAAACGTCGTACAAATGGCAACAAAGATGAGGACAATAGTCCGAATAATGTAAATACTGTAAATACTACCTCATCTCAGAAATATAGACAAATAGAATGATCTATTATTAAACGTCGTACAAATGGCAACAAAGATGAGGACAATAGTCCGAATAATGTAAATACTGTAAATACCACCTCATCTCAGAATTATAGACAAATAGAATGATCTATTATTAAACGTCGTACAAATGGCAACAAAGATGAGGATAATAGTCCGAATAATGTAAATACTGTAAATACCACCTCATCTCAGAATTATAGACAAATAGAATGATCTATTGTTAAACGTTGTAAAAATGGCAACAAAGATGAGGACAATAGTCCGAATAATGTAAATACTGTAAATACTACCTCATCTCAGAAATATAGACAAATAGAATGATCTATTATTAAACGTTGTACAAATGGCAACAAAGATGAGGACAATAGTCCGAATAATGTAAATACTGTAAATACTACCTCATCTCAGAAATATAGACAAATAGAATGATCTATTATTAAACGTCGTACAAATGGCAACAAAGATGATGACAATAGTTCGAATAATGTAAATACTGTAAATACTACCTCATCGCTAAAAATATAGACAAATAGAATGATCTATTATTAAACGTCGTACAAATGGCAACAAAGATGAGGACAATAGTCCGAATAATGTAAATACTGTAAATACCACCTCATCTCAGAATTATAGACAAATAGAATGATCTATTATTAAACGTTGTACAAATGGCAACAAAGATGAGGACAATAGTCCAAATAATGTAAATACTGTAAATACTAACTCATCTCAGAAATAGAGACAAATACTAAAAAGAAAGATATTTATCATTGCTGGATATTTTTCAAAAGATTGACTATAAACAGGAGAAGCTCGTAAAATTTGAACTGGTTCATTCTTTATGGCTACATTTTTGCCGCTCAGTCCTTCTTCAGAAAAGACCCTATTTTTGCAGTTATAGAGAATAAAAATGAATTGCATAGAGCAGACCAACCGGTTTGTCGCCTTTTCGTTTCACGATCGTGATTCTATGGCTGTTGGGGGGGAGGGGACACACGTGACTTCACGGCTGAAGGAAGGTTAAAAACGCTGTGAGAAACTCGCCAAAAATATTTAAAAAATATTGTCGAATGATGAAAACATTTTATTTCAGAATTTAAAACAAGAAAAGAAAAAGAAAAGAAAATATGAAAAAAACACCAAAAATTTAAAAGACAAACGATGAGGAGAATTAAGGAGCCCCTGCCAACAGATGTGGGTGAAACATCTTGAATATTTTCCATTCTTTCTTAAGGAATTAAATTATTGCTCGGCTGTTCTTTTCAACCTTCAAAATCTCGACTTTACAAAGCTAAAGTACATTAAGGTCAGAAGGAGAACATTCTAGAAAATCGGGCACAATTTTGAAACCGTAAGATTGAAAAGAGAAGGAAATGAGGAAGGGTATGAAAAAGTGTATTTTTCTTTTGGTTTTGTTTTGAAAGAGAAGGGTAAGAATGTGGCCCTCTTCCCTTTCCCCAAGTTTCGTCTCTTCTTTGACTCATTTACTTTGGTGCAGGATAAAGACAAAGCATTCGGCGCGGGTGTACGAAATGCCGTCCGATGGGGTACAATGCTCTGATTTAAGTTGGCTGACCTTTTGCTTTTTGAAATTTGTTCGGAACATCCTGCAGATTGTGCCTCCTTGAAGAAGACGAAATGGTTGTGTTTGGGATTGTTTTTTCAAGTTGAGGCTGCGGATCTCCAGTCAGGCTTCTTCTATTGAAACTCACCCCACACTCATAGCAAAGAATCTGGGGATTATACAGAAGACATAAGTGTTTTTAGAGTTTGACAAGAGTTGACGGAAAAGATGTTTCTGGATACCGTTAATTTTGTTTTTGTAATCATGTTTCTAAACCAAGTCTGCGAACAGAGGAAGACTGTATACTTGGCTGTCAGTAAAAAAATGTTAGCGGTTTGGAGGGGAAATTAGAGAGCCGATTTCGAATTCCAGTCGAGTTCGTTTTAAGTTTAATCAATCTTGTTTTCTGCGATAGATTGGTTGCCAGCTAAGGCTATAGAACCCAATCTGTCCTGTTATTTGACTCATAGCTAGAGGGGCAAGAGATGTATGATATTATTAAGTAGTAATTAGTGGGGGATTAGTTTATTACTTCATAACAATATAAAACTGATCTTCCACTTTATGCCCAGTAGAAGCCTTAATCATGTTTCCAACTATTATATTCAGTTAGTCAGTTAAGTGCCATACTTTTATGCTTTAGGCGATCATGTCTGGAAAGAGACATGACAGACTGGGCAGAAGATTATCCCGCAGTAGGTTGCCATTGCTTTCTGCGGTAGACTGGTTTCCAGCCAAGGCTATAGAACTCAATCTGTCCTGTTATTTGACTCATAGCTAGACGGGGAAGAGATGTATTATATTATTAAGTAGTAATTAGTGGGGGATCAGTTTATTACTTCATAACAATATAAAGCTGATCCCCCACTTTATGTTCAATAGAAGCCTTAATCATGTTTTCAACTATTATCTTCAGTTTGTCAGTTAAGTGCCGTATGTGATACATGCTTGGGCGATCATGTCTCAAAAGACACATGACTGACAGGACAGAAGATTATCCCACAGTAGGTTGCTATTACTTTCTCTGGTAGACTGCTTGCCTACCAAGGCTATAGAACTCAATCTGTCCTGTTATTTGACTCATAGCTAGAGGGGCAAGAGATGTATTATATTATTAAGTAGTAATTATTGGGGAATCATTTTATTACTTCATAACAATATAAAACCGACCCCCACTTTATGCCCAGTAGAAGCCTTAATCATGTTTCCAACTATTATCTTCAGCAAGTCTTATTGGATGTGCATTGTGGCGCAGTGGATACCGACTCAGAACGACAAATCGGGGAACTGAGTGCGAATTCATGGTATTCACTTACGCACAAATACCCCTGGGAAACGTATTAATCGGTCTCTTCCCTTCAGTTATGAATCAGATTGGGTTCTATAGCCTTGGTTGACAACCAGTCTACCGTAGAAAGTAATGGCCACATACTGCGGGATTATCTTCTACTCAGTCAGTCATGTCTCTTTTAAGACATGATCATTCAACCGTGTATCACTTAACTGACTGACACCTTTTGTATTTAGCTTGAAACGTAAACAAAACGATTTCTAAATAATCAATAGACTTATTCTTAATGTGAAATTATTATTACTTTAATCGCTATTATAATGGATACTCGTATTCGAAACTGACGCCCCATTTTATTTATTCATGCAAATGTCTTTATTTGTTTAGAATTCCTGAATACGCAGAGGCTAATTGACGTTGGTTGTTTTGTTTCTATGGCATATCAAACTCGGCGGGTCATTTATTGCTAACTAAATTTTATTTATTTATTGCTGGTAACACCTTTTTCTTTCAACAATTTATTGTTGTTTTTATATAAGTTTTGTGTCTAGTAATACTTTTTTCTTTTTGAGTATCAAGATTCATTGGGATTTGTTTTCAATGGCAGGGTCCACAAGTCCTACCCTGTTATTTAACCCATAAATGGAGGGAAGAGGATGGATTAATACCTTTCCCAAGGATACCAGTGCTTACGTGAATGCAGGGTATTCAACTGGAATTCGAACTCGGCTCACCGATTTCTCTTTCCGAACCGATATCCACTGAACCACATCGCACATCCGTCACTAAACGCTTACAGCACCTGGTATTCCCAAGTGGTCACCCATCTAAGTACTGACCAGGTTCAACGTTGTTTAACTTCGGTGATCGAGCGAGAATCGGTGTATTCAACGTGATATGGCCGTAAACCTCCAGTTGACGTAATACACAATGTTTTAAGTAAACATAAAATTGGCAGTCTATGTCAAGCACGAATATCCACGATAATAACGTTTGAATTCATAAAAGATATTGGCATAAAAATGAATCCAATACCATCCGAACTATTGGATGGATATACATTTAAAAATGGTTGATTGGTTTGACACATATCTTATCTTATCTTAATCTTATCTTAACTTATTTGTAAATGGAACTTTGTCTGTGTGTGTGTCTGTGTGTGTACATCCGTTACCTATAGACTCCAAAACGGCTGAGCCGATTTTCTTGAAAAATTTTCACAGTTGTATTATAAGTGTCTGCGAGTGTTCTTAGCTAGGTATTGTGTCGAGGTACCCCCGATAAATATCGAAAATCATTGATCGAAAACATCGGTTATAGAAGGAGTGGTCCGATTTTAATCAAATTTGATACACTCATAGACAAAGAAATATGAAACGATACTCAGAAGTTACAAGGTTACAGAAAATCGATAATATATATATATATATATATATATATATATATATATATATATATATATAAAAGGCAAGATGTTTGTGTGTGTGTCTGTTTATCTGTCTGTATGTCCTTTATACAAATCCACAATTTTTTATCCGATTCTCACCAAACTTCAAACAAATATTCTTTAGGCTGAATCTGAGCTCCAGAACCATGGATTAGGTTTAAACCTTTCATTACACCCGAGCAACGCCGGGCTATACTGCTAGTCTGACCAATAAAATTAACTCTTAATCACAACATACAAATCTCATTGTTTTTCATTTTTTCTGTCAGTGTCTGAAGAAGCTTTAATGAACTGGGATGCGTTTCCTATTTGTTCTTTTTACTATTATGACCAGAAACTAATTTTTGAAAGATTAAAAAAAACTAAAAATTTCAAATTCTAATCAATATAAGTTCTGTTTGAAATAAACCAGAGTATATTGCTTACTGGAAAGTTTTTTTTTTGTCATATCACCCCGAGCAAGGCGGTAGGGCCACTGGTGCGCAGGGGGCTACGTAAGAGTGAATAGATTGGAAAAGCGAAAGCCGGAAACCACACACTATACACCTGTTCAATAGACGTGGGTGGAGTGTGAACCAGGCGATAGTTCAGTCTACTCCAATTGAAAAAAAAAATAAACAAAAAAGAAAAGTGAAAAGATTGGAAGAGAGAAAGCCGGAAACCACACCCTAAACAGGGAACAAGGGATGAACCTTGTGAACCGGGCGATAGTATAGTCTATCTACTCCAATTGAAAAAAAAATAAACAAAAAAGAAAAGTGAAAAGATTGGAAAAGAGAAAGCCGGAAACCACATCCTAAACAGGGAACAAGGGATGAACCTCTACACCTGTTCAATAGATGTGGGTGGAGTGTGAACCGGGCGATAGTTTAGTCTATCTACTCCAATTGAAAAAAAATAAACAAAAAAGAAAAGTGAAAAGATTGGAAAAGAGAAAGCCGGAAACCACATCCTAAACAGGGAACAAGGGATGAACCTCTACATCTGTTCAATAGACGTGGGTGGAGTGTGAACCGGGCGATAGTTCCGTCTATCTACTGCAATTGAAAAAAAAAATAAACTAAAAAGAAAAGTGAAAAGATTGGAAAAGAGAAAGCCGGAAACCACATCCTAAACGGGGAACAAGGGATGAGCCTCTACTCCTGTTCAATAGTAAATGTAATCATTTAGCTTTCAATTAGAAATAAAAGAAAATTTTTTATATTTAAAAATTCAATTTAAAATTTAGATATCGAAAATGTGTGGAGGTACCTATATATATATATATATAGTGACACGCATAAGTATTGGATACATGTTATTTTCTGTTATAACTCTAGTTTATGTTCGCCATTTTGCCTGATATTTCGTAAGTAATATCTCGTAAAGTTGTTTTAGTTGTATGTAAAAGGAAAGTTAAAAATTCATGGTTGAATTTATTTTTTTTATCAAAGTTCAAAATTATCAAAAGTATCATTGTTTGGGAATCGTTGGAATAAAAATGAATGAGGCCAAGGAGGCGTAGTATTTTTTTATCATTATAATTTATATACATTTATACATATTTTAGCCGTTTTGTGTTAGCTTATGTTTTATATTTGAGTGATCTCTTAGGAGTGAGGAACGAGAACCAGTTAGCAATTATATAATTTTGCGACCATTTTACAGCGAGTAATGTTTCCCTTCCACTTCCTTCTCTATCTACGAGGTGCCTTCTATAAGTTTCCGGACTTTTTTTTGTAGAGGTATTTAAAATTATTGTAGGCTCTTGAAATTGTATTATGTTATTACTATACATCTGATAAGATGGCTGACCCATGTTTATCACTTCAGGTTGAAAGGAACAGCAGCAGCAGGACTTGGAACACACACTACTGAACCCTGGTCGTCACAGCTGACGTTTTTTTGAAGATGCAGTCCGGGCGAGAGGACATTTTAGAAGAACGATACACAACAAAATTTTGTGTTAAACTTGAACAGAACACCACAGAAACGTATGCAATGCTTCAGACTTCTTACGGACCCTCCAGCATGGGCCGATCATCGGTTTTTGAGTGGCACAAGAGATTCAAGGAAGGCAGAGAGTCTGTGAGAGACGATGAGACGTGTGGGAGGAGTAGAGAAGTCAGAACATCAGTGTTAGTGGGGGAATCTGTAAGTTGGTGTGAAAATTGAGATTCTAGATTCTGATTGCATAGGAAACAGCAAATTGATCTATGACCCTGTCAATTTTTCTTAACACCTAAAAAAAAAAAATGGGAATGTCGTTTGACTAAAATTCACTACTTAACCACGTCCCTTGACAGGTCAGATCAGTCCGAGATGGGAGCTGTATTCTGAAGGACCTCGTCACAATGTAAGGAAGAAATTTCAAGACGCCGACCCCGTCATGCTTCGTCGACATACATTTAAGAGGTGGTTCCATGTTCCTCACAGCCTCCCAATCAGAGGCCTTACTGTTGGATGCTGTTTACCGTCATGGCCAGAACCAGTTTCATTTTAAATCATATCACCCCAAGCAAGGCGTTCTGCGCAGGGAGAGGGGTTTACAGTGAGAGAAAAGACTGGACCCTCGGATATTGAGAAAATGATAAATGGTGAATGGAATGCAAGAAGATAGAAGTTGGCAATTGATGTTGCATTTAAAATTTCAAGTTTATAGCTATCAGTGAGGCAAGTAAGAGGAAAGGAGTTCCACAGGCGAAAACTGCGAGAAAAGAAACTGTTGGAGTAGAAGTGTAGGTTACATTTCAAGGTGGTACCTAAAAGACAAATTAGCAGCGTACTTAAATTTATGTAGTCAGACCATCAGGGAAAATGCTCATCCGAGCAGGTGCCATGAAAATATATATAGAAAAGACAGAGGGAAGCCACGTTATGTCGGTGAGAAAGTTGGGTCTAAAATTTATTTAATCTGTATTATTTTTTATAAAGATTTTGTAACTTCAGTCCTTATGCTCCAGCAATGTAAATAACAGATGAAAATGAATTGAAAGTTTAGCCTTGAAGTATAAATATGATCTTGCTGCATCTTTGAGAGAAAACTTCTAATTGTTTTGCGTCTCTAGTGTGTGCTTCTCAGTATGGTTTTGTGCTTGATATGATCCGAAATTTACATTCGTGACATTGTCATCCAAGATAACGTGAGGGACACGTAAAATGTAATCTGCAAAGAATGTGCCTGCTCATTTCTGCAAAGATTTTAAGATTGTCAGGGAAATGTAAGAATTTGAAGGGGCTCTATGGAATACCAATCATACTGAAACCAAAAAGTGATATACCTTCTCTCTCTCTCTCTCTCTCTCTCTCTCTCTCTCTCTCTCTCTCACACACACACACACACACACACACATATATATATATATATAGTACTGTGCAAAAGTATTAGGACAAGAACTATTTTATCTTTTATGCGGCATATTGACAGAAAATAAAAAATTTAATTAAAGTAATTTTATTTGATTTACTCAACAAATGCTTCAACAAGAAAAAATACTTATTACAAAAATAATTAAATATTTAGTATAATAGCCTTTTGCTTTGATGACAGCCTTCATTCTGTCAGGCATTGACATCACAAGCTTATACAATGTATTTAATGGTATCTCCTGCCAAGCAGCTTGTATTTGTTCCCAAAGTCTCTTGCGAAGTAACATTAGATTTATCAATTTTCTTATCCCAAATATCCCATAGATGTTCAATAGAGTCGTTTCAAAATAACTTGTTTAATAGAAAATAGGAAAATTTAAATATAACTTCTTTTTAATACACTTCTTTGACACCTAGTTTTAAATAATCAATATTTATTAGCAATTTACTTGGCTTTTCACCCTATATTTGAATTTCAGTGAGTTTGTTTTAGGAAAATCACCCCTGTCCTAATACTACCGGTAGTGTGCAAAAGTGTTAGGACAGGGGTGATTTTAAACTCTACTTTGATGCCTCATAAAAGATAAAATAGTTCTTGTCCTAATACTTTTGCACAGTACTATATATATATATATATATATAAAATAAGGCGTCTCACTGTGGTATGATAATTACAGTTTTTGTTTTTGTCGAGTGCTCAGTAGTTCTATACTTGTGGGGTGAGGTTATTAAATATCCGTTAAAGACATTAGATGAGTTGCTAGTTTGTTTGTGACGTGAGAATGAATGAATAAATGAATGAAAGAAGGAAAGAAACAATGAAAAGATAAATGAAAGAAAGAAGGATGAAAGGAGGAAGGAAAGAATTTACGACTGAAAGGTGAAAAAAAAAAAAGAAAAGAAAAAAGGAAAGAATGAATGAAAGAAACATGAAAAGAGAGAATACATGGGAGAAAAGAAAGAAAAAGAAAAAAAATGTCTAACTGAACGCCGAGGTGACAAGAAGGAAAACCTGAACCAAGAAGGCATGAGAGATCGCGCCTGGGGAAAGATTCGAAAAATGTTTTCGTATCAAAAATAAATGAAGAGCAGAAAGGTGGAAGCATTTCGTCGGGCGAAGAATGTTTGGTAGAAATGGGTAGAAAGCGGGTGTCGTCGGGTGTGGATGTAAGGGTGAAAGCAACTGGAATGAGAAGCAAAACACGTCAGAGAACGTTATATTGAGAAATTATTTTGGGGAAAACACGATGCACGATTAAAACCTTTAGATAAGCGTGCGTTAGGCCACATTCATGAAACACTATCCCGATAATAGATTTCACACACACACACACACACACACACACACACACACACACACACACACACATATATATATATATATAAAGTGACGACGGTGGACGTTGTGTATTTATTTGTTAGATAGATTCGACTTAGCGTCTGCATTTTGCGGTCTAGCTCGACGGGAGTTGCGCTCAGATGTAGATCAAAATTTTAGAACGCTAACAACAACGTGAAATTTTTCAGAAAGCCAAAATGAGGGGTAGAAAAATGTATTATCACCCCACAAAGTCAGGGATCAGTTTATGTATTGATTATAATATAGAAACGATCACCCCACTTTATATTATCTATACCTAGATATGTTATCCCCTCCCTCTTCCACCCTAATCCAATAGAGATATTCTACATTGTTATCTATATCTATAAAAGTGACGAGAGTGGACGTTGTGTAAGTATTTGCTATGTAAATTCATCATATGTTTTTTATTCTTATTATTCCTTAAACTACCCGAGTGAAACCGGGTTAAACTGCTAGTCTATATCTATAAAAGTGACGGGGGTGGACGTTGTGTAAGTATTTGCTATGTAAATTCATCATATGTTTTTTATTCTTATTATTCCTTAAACTACCCGAGTGAAACCGGGTTAAACTGCTAGTCTATATCTATAAAAGTGACGGGGGTGGACGTTGTGTAAGCATTTGCCATGTAAATTCATCATATGTTTTTTATTCTTATTATTCCTTAAAATACACGATTGAAATCCTTAAACTGCTAGTATATATATATATAATGGACATTGAGTCAATACCCATAGGCGACATTCAGTTTCATGCTAAATGCAATCGTCAGGCTGAACAATTGCTTGTAGCATCAAACAGGCTATCATCGCTGGGTGTTGAATATATTTAATATTTATTTGTTTTACTCCTCGTTAAAGTCTTTATATTCACTTCTACTCGCAGTCGCCACTTGCATCTTAGTGACATTATTGCCTTGCATTGAGTGAATTGATTAAGAAAAAATGCGATACACCTTCTATTCTCCACTATACAAGAGGATAATGTTGTTTATGAGTTTCGTTCCTTTTGAGAAATTTCTCCCTAATACGGAAAAGGAATACAATCTTATATTGGTCCCGCAAACACCACACTTTCTCGTAAGTTAATTTTCCACCTATCTCACTTTCGTGTAATTGGTGGACATATTGATTGACACATATGAAAACCCTCTCAGATTATTCGAAATAGTCAAATACTAGTCCAATACTACTAAAATACTATATAAAATTTCAGCAGATTGGTGATGCACTGTTTTTTGTTGTTGTTAAAGATGAATATGTCAGTGTTTATCTCCATTCAAAGAATTTAAATATTTAAAACACTAATTTGCTATTGTAGAGATTAAAAACTGTTGCAATTATTTTTGTTTGTGTCTGTCGCTTTTATGCTACGAAGTAGGTATGTACCAAAAATCACTGCCGATTTTCGATACCTCAATTTAAATTTAATTTTTAAAAATAAAAACGTTTTCTTGAAGCTTTAATTTTACCTTTAATTGAAAGCCAAGAGATTAAATTTACTAATTACCATAAGCAAAATACCCTGGTTTAGTTCAAACCGAAATTATATTGCTCGGAATCAAAAATTTCACTGCAAAAAAATTTTTTTAAAAATTTGCCGCCATTATTGACGAATCGACAGATTATGTAAACAGTAGCTAAATTTCTGATTTAAAAATCTTGCAAAAAAAAAATATACCTCCTTGACACGTTATTTAAGTTGATTTTTATAATTGAAACCTTCCTTTATCTGATTTCAAACAAGTATTAAGTGCTTACTGACTTGATATTTACGAAATAAATCACTCTTTAAAAACAGTAGCCCTCTTGTCAGCGCTTATCTAGGCGATAAATTACGTGTTGACAAGTAGCAGGTGTGAATGACGTTTGGATGGCGGCCGTAAGTGACAAAAAAATCGTGTAGCTTAAAACGTAATATTTGGAAATTTAAATTTTTTTTTTTGTTTTTTAACTAAATAGTAAAATTAAAAATTTAATATAATATTTTCAGCAAGTATAACATTTTATAGAATTTTAGTTTAGATTTATAGCCAGACTATGCTTTCTTAATAAATAAAAATAAAATATGCTTTCTGAATAAATAAAAATAAAATATGCTTTCTGAATAAATAAAAATAAAATATGCTTTCTGAATAAATAAAAATAACATGTGCTTTCTGAATAAATAAAAATATGCTTTCTGAATAAATAAAAATATGCTTTCTGAATGAATAAAAATTTAAATTTCTTTTAAAAGAAAGAATTAAATTAAAATAACCGAACTGTTATTTATTAATATTTTTCTGAAATATTAAATATTTTTATGTTTAGATATTACATATTTATCTTACATTATTAATATGCTTTCTGAAAAAATTAAATTTCTTTTAGAATAATTTTAATTTAATAAAAAAAGAATGAAATTAGAATCAAAGTTTGGTTTTTTTTAGTTTTCGATGTAAGGGGAATTCATCCAAAGACTTGTTAACTTCTAAAAACAATACGACCTCTACGGAAACTTGTTTCGATCCGTATGGAACACCGTACTTAATAAAAATTTCCAAAATTTAATTATTTTTAATTATTTTAAAAGTAAAATTGGTGAATGGTTTTTATTAAACTTTTCAATTTTCGATAGGCAATGTGATAATCAATTCTTAAGTAAGAGGAAATTAAACAACGTTTTAATAAAAGGTTTTTAAAATATTTTTAACACTTTTATGAATTATTATAATAAAAAATTAAAAAATAAAAACAATTATTTCAAAATTTTATTAGTAAACGAAAAATTTTTTTTTCTTCAGAGTATAATGTCCTTAATAATTATTATTTATTCCAGCAATTAAAAGTTTATCAAATTAAATTATATCAGAGATTTATTGCATTTTTATTTTACTCTTCGGAGCAGATTTTCGGCCAGGTTGTCCACTTTAGAATAAAAAACATAGATGATTTATATGCCCCAATGAGTCCTGCATTTAACTAATAAAAAAATTTATACAGATATTAAAATTTATTAAAATTTCATGGATTTACGTAGAGGGGGGGGTAACAGAGTTAAAAAAAAATATTTTCACCAAGAAATTTAAAAAAATAATAATTTCAAAAATAATTTCATTCATTTATGAATGAGTACTGAAAGTTTCATTCAAATCTGACTATTATTTGATTTTTGCGAGAATTTTGAAATTAATGTGTTTGTTACCGTGAAAAAAGTGGGTTGTATCAGCATTACCACGTAACCTATTGTAATAAAGGCGTAATTTTTTTTTAGCCGCTAACTCAAATAAAACAACATTTTCTATCAAAATTTCGAAAATGTTAGCAGAGATTCAAAAAATTTTAAAAATAATTAAAAATTGCTTTGATCTTTCCTCTTAAGAAAAATATAAATATTTTGATGGAAAAAGTTAGTTTTATTAAGTTTATGAACTTTTTTATTCATACTATGCTGTTTCATGCTGTTTTTTAGCGATATTTTGTACGTACCTATATGAAAGGAATATTTTAGGTGAAATGTTAGTGGTTGGAGTTGTCTCAGCATGGAAAAAAGGCGTTTGTCAGGAAATCCAAGTATCGTCAAGTTTGTAGGGATCTCGGTGATGCTTCGTAAATTGGCCTCGTGCCAAACACGACCAAAGTCTCCCAGAATTTCAATATCAGAAGTTTAAAGGTCAGATGTCGAAATGTGGATGGATAAAATATTTCGTGTGTTCATTAAAGTAAAGATTTATTAAATTAAGTGAAATTTCGTTAACTGAACACTTTAACATATTTGTGAGGAGAAAAATGTTCATAGAGAAAATGCATATAGTTAATTGTTCAAAGAAAACTCTAAGTATTGACAAAGTAAAGATTTATTAACAGAATAACAAAAGTGTAAGAAGAAAAATATAAGTGAAATTTTGTTAACTGAACACTTTAACATATTTGTGAGGAGAAAAATGTTCTTTGAGAAAATGCATGCAGCTTTGTAGTTAAAATTGTTCAAAGAGAAATGTAAGTATTTAAAATGTCCACAGAAGTTTAGAGTTCATGGTTTGATAGTAGTAAATAACTAAGTGTCCCGGGGCCGTATACTGATAGCAGTAAAATGTAAAGTCTTATGTTCCTTTGTGTGTAGTAAGCGAATTGTGATTGTAATGTTTCTTCCTCTTTGTGGTAGGTTGGTGACAGAGCGAGAGAGAAGGTAAAACAAATTAAGAAATTGTACTTAACGCGTCCTGTTGTTGTTGTTGTTGTTGCTCTTTTCGGCGGCGTGGTGGGAAAAGGAAGAAAAGGAAATTTGGAAGAAGAGGTCGAATGAATCTGTGATGTGCCTACGTCCGGGTGGGGTGGAGTGAAATTTATTTTGTTACATTGCCACGAGGGCCATTAGTTAACCGCTCAAGTCAATTTATGATTATGTAATCGTAATTTCCATTTGTTGTCAGTTGATCTGAAATAGAACTTAGCATTACCGTTAGAATGTATATTAGCTTTGTAAATTATACATTTGGTTATACATTGATTGTTAGGTGGGCAAGTAATGTTTTTTGAACAGTTACAGTTATTTTTGCTAGGGTTACTGTTATTGATAGTAGGTTACTATTATTTTGCAGGTTGGACTTGTTTTTATTTAATAACTTGTTATGTAGTGAGATTGTAGCTATATGGAGCTGGTTAATGTTTCTTTGATTCGGCCTTGTGTCATACTTAACCGAACTCCCTACAGCTTACAAGTTTTATCAAGAATTATCATCAGAATTATCAGAAGGTTTTCATCAGAAGATTGGTTGTTGGCAGGTTAGAATGTGTGAATCAGTGTGGAAGAATAAAGTATGTCATGTCTTCATTAAAGTAAATATTTATTAACAGAATAACAAAACTATAAGAAGAAAAATATAAGTGAAATTTGGTTACCTGAACACTATAACCTACTTGTGAGAAGAAAAATGCACTTTGAGGAAGGCATGTAGCTTTGTAGTTAAAATTGTTCAAAGAGAAATGTAGGTATTAAAAATGTCCACAGGAGTTTTGAGTTCATGGTTGTGTAGTAGCAGAATGTAAAGTCTTTGTTCCTTCCGGCCTCTGATATCTCACACCGTGGGTACAGAAACACGTCAGATACTACACTTTGATCCGAGTTGAAATGTTGTGAAAGTAAAGAGCAGACCTCAGCGTCTGCGTGTAAGATTTCTGGTAATTTCTTATCTGTAGGATAATCTTCCCAGACACTCATGTCTCTTTAGAGACATGATCGCCCAAGCGTGTATTACGTATGGCACTTAACAAGTGAAATTTTGGTAACTGAACACTATAACATATTTGTGAGGAGAAAAATGTTCATAGAGAATGCATATAGTTAATTGTTCAAAGAGAACTCTAAGTATTGACAAAGTAAAGTAAAGATTTATTAACAGAATAACAAAACTATAAGAAGAGAAATGTAAGTGAAATTTCGTTAGCTGAACACAATAACATATTTGTGAGAAGAAAGGCATGTAGTTTTGTAGTTAAAATTATTCAAAGAGAAATATAGGTATTTTAAATGTCATGTTTGATAGTAGCAGGTAGCTAAGTGTCCCGGGCGTATTCTGATAGTAGCAGAATGTGAAGTCTTATGTTACTTCCTCTTTTTGGTAGGTTGGAGACAGGGTGAGAAAGAAGAAATGAAGAAAGAGTACTTATCACAGACAGAGTGTCAATGTTGTTGTTGTTGTTGTTGTTGTTGTTGTTGTTGTTTTCTTTGCCGGCATGAGGTAAAATGAAGAAAAGAAAATTGGAAGTAAAGGTCAAATAAATCTCTGACGCGCCCTTACGTCCGGGTCGGCTTCTTGAAATTTCATTTGTTACATTGCCACAAGGTCCGTCAGCTAACCGCTTTCATGCTGGACTGTCTCTGACCGGTCAGCGAACGCGGTTTAAATAGTGAAGTTTATCATGTTGCCGGTTCCAGCAGGCATTTTCTTTTTTAGGTGTTTTTTTTTTTTTTAATCATGTCACCCCAAGCAAGGCGGTAACGCCACTGATGCGCAGGGGGCTACGTAAGGGTAAAAAGAATGGAAAAGAGAAAGCCGGAAACCACATCCTAAACAGGAAACAAGGGATGAGCCTCTTCACCTGTTCAATAGTTGTGGGTGGAGTGTGAACCGGGCGATAGTTTAGTCTATCTACTCCAATTGAAAAAAAGTAAAGGAAAAGAGTGAAAAGATTGGAAAAGAAAACCGGAAACCGCATCCTAAACAGGAAACAAGGGATGGGCCTCTTCACCTGTTCAATAGATGTGGGTGGAGTGTGAACCGGGCGATAGTTTAGTCTATCTACTCCAATGGTGTGAACAAAATTTGACTGCCGTCATATATGAATTTTTTTTTTCTTATCCATTCAGGATCCAGAATTTTGCTTTTCACACTGACTTTTGAAAGTTGCCTTGGTCTGGGTTTTTCTAAAAAGGTTTTTAGTGGTTTGAATCCGATTTTAACTTGTGTGTTTTAGTTAGTTCATTTTCTTTTTTCATTTTTTAATTATCTTTTGTTCTTCGTCTCCCAAGCATTGCCTGTAGATTTCTTTGTAAAAGGTGTTCTTGGAATCAGTCATTTTTGAAGTTTTCGCTTCCTCTATTATTATGTCTTCTCTTTTGTTTCCGCTTCAATTATTCCAGCCGGTAATAAACTAAATCCTCACATGTCAGAGTCGGTAATGGACGGGGAGTAGCTATTTATTCTGACTAATGTATTTCTATGCGAATTAAGAGAGGAAAACATATTTATTAACCTAAAGATATTTTATGACTAACAGTATTTATCATGTTGCCGGCTCCAGCAGGCATTTTCTTCTTTAGGTGTGAAAAAAATTTGACTGACATATTGATCGACACATATGAAACCCCTCTCAGATTATTCGAAATAGTCAAATACTAGTCAAATACTACTAAAATCTAAACTTATTTATAAATGGAACTTTGTCACTGTGTGTGTGTGTGTATCCTTTACCTATAGACTCCGAAACGGCTGAACCGATATTCTTGAAAATTTACACAGTTGTAATATGAGCGTCTGCGAGTGTTGTTAGCTAGGTGTTGTTTCGAGGTACTCCCGATAAATATCGAAAATCGATAATCGAAAAAATCGGGTTTTAGAAGGAGTGGTCCGATTTTAATCAAATTTGATACACTCATAGACAAAGACATAAGAAACGATATTCAGAAGTTTCAAGGTTGCAGTTCTTACAATAGTGCAGAAAATCGATGATAAATATATATATATATATATATATATATATATATATATAAAAGGCAAGATGTTTGTGTGTGTTTCTGTTTATTTGCCTGTATGTCTGTATTTTTTCACCCCTTTTATTTTAGATTTTGCTTCGGGTTTGGCTCTAAGTAGGTATAATTGTAGTTCTTAGTCTTAGCCTTTGTACCATTTACTCAGAGAACTTATTTAGCCTTCAAAATTCAGTTTACGACGAAAAAACTTATTTGATATCGATACCAGGAAATCAAAATTTGCATCCATTCATTTTTCTTTCAGTCTACGGTTTCGCTTTAACTGGAAACAACTATTGCTTTTTAGTCTTTCGTGCCAACGTTTAAAGAGTCTGAGCTCCAGGACCATGGATTAGTTTTAAAGCTTTCATTGCACCCGAGCAACGCCAGGCTATACTGCTAGTACTATATATTCATGTTGTCTCCGTCCTATTACGGAACTAACATGCCAAATGTTGCTGCAGAAATCGAGACTTTTCAGATCAGTGCTTTTTCAGCTTTCTGTCGCGTGTGATTTACTGTTCTGGATATCTAACCATGGAGCAAGACGCTTTGGTCGCTCCCCAGAAAGTGATAATTGAAATGTCTAGAGCATGTAGCGAGGAAAAACGGCTTAGAAATTTTGCCACTCACAGGACATACTGAAGGCGAAAGATATTGAGGAAAACAGGACATGATCTACCTAGCGCGCTTGTGTAAATGGATGGCAGAACAGGAATTAAGAGATAGCAAAAAGACAAAGTTTACTAAGAGCTACAAAGGACAGGAAATGGTGGAGAACCATGATCATCAACGTCCTGAGGGGACTTGGCTCATAGAAGATGATTACTATCGCTCTAGTTCTCTATCTAGCCTCTTCCTCACATAAATTCTATTCTCCTTAAAATACGTTAAATACGAATAATGTGACATACAGTGTAACCCTGATGTAAGAGAGTTGTCGGGACCTGATAAAGTTCTCTTATATCAGGGGTTCGCTTATATCTGAGATTATCTTATATCCGGGTTTGGTCTATTTTATATACATTACCATAAGCTCTAATTTGGGACCAGAGAAAATATCTCTTGTATCCGGGATTCTCTTATTTCAGGGTATCATATATCCGGGTTATACTGTATTTGATAGGTACTATTAATTTGTATTAACCCCCCCCCCCCCCATATACATTCGTGTATATGTGTGTGTGTATACTAACCTTTGTTTTAGTAAGAACACTGACGGTGTTGTCATTCTAGAGTTAAGCGTCTGAATGTCGAGTCAGTCGGGAATCATTAACTGAGATACGAAGCGCTCGCACACGTCGTCACGCTTACAATAGTATGTGTACCGTGCGTTTAGGCAGCAAGAATTAATTCAAACATGTTTAATTAAATATGAGAACTCCGCAAAATGATTATTAGCCGGTTTATCTACAAGGGAATGTAAAAACGCATCAATCTTCTCTGCCTTTCCGTTCACAAATTCCTCTTCTCGCATATCAATTATTTGAAACAATAAACCAACTGATGCCACCGTTCTTACCAAATAAATATAATGTTAATTTTACTAATGCGTTTTTTAGATACTGCACTTGAACTTGCTCCGTTTTAATAATATCCAATATCAAATAAACTGTAAGTATAATAATAAAAAAATGTAAACTCAAATTCTTCCTTTCCAACATTATTAACCAATATGTCTATGTAAAATTATATCTTGTTCTAGATATCTATGACAGTGATGATAACTACTATACCCAGTTTGATGGCGTAACTATGGGGTCCACTCTAAGTTCCATTTAACGCTTCACTATGAACAAAAAAATTTAAAAGTAATTTTGTCAAACATACAGTGTGCGATGGATAAAATGTCGTCTAAATGAAACAAAAATGTAAATAACAATGATATCTCATTTTAACAGATATATTTACTAATCTTACACAAATTCTTCCTTTCCAACATTATTAATCAATATGTCTATGTAAAATTCTATCTTGTTCTGGATATATACATGTCTATGACAATGATAACTACTATACCCAAAGTGATGGCGTAACTATGGGGTCCACTCTAGGTTCCATTTAATGATTCACTATGAAAACAAAATTTTAAAAGTAATTTTGTCAAACAGACAGTGTGCGATAGATAAAATGTCGTCTAAATGATACATAAATGTAAATAACAATGACATCACATTTTAACATATATTTACTAAACTTACACAAAATTATCTTGAAATACTAAAGAGTAAATTTTTTTCAATAAAATCGCCATTAGCCTCCACACATTTTCGGAATCCCCTGTATCTGTTCTGGACGGTCTCTTTGTTTAAGATGATGAATGCTGCCATAATTCTTGCCGTCAGTTCATCTTTAATACTACAAGGGATTTTGTTGGCCTCTCGCTCAACTGCGCCCCCCACACAATAATCATGGAGCTTGTAGTTTGGGGAGTGAGGTAGCCAGATGTAAGGGATGATGTGGTTGCAGATTTTGTCTGACAGTCATGACAGGGTTCTCCTGCTTGCGTGGCATGGTGCAGGGCCCTGTAGTATGATATAGGATCTTCCAGCAAGCATCCTCTTGGCCAAGGGCAGCAAAACCTCCTCACCAACAAATTCAGAGTTTCTTTTCTTATTAGAACAATCAGAGGGAGTTTTTCGAGCTGTCGTACCTCCCATCAAAATCATCCAATTCTTTCCCAACCCCCTGCACTCTCCTCAGATTGACACCCAAACACTCAGAAATTTTCCGGCGCGAATACCAAGCGCGCTACAGCATGCTGTTTTCAAATTTCTGCTGAAGTGAATTGCTTCATGGTACTTTGTGTCTCACAGATGCTGCCCAACTGACACTTTTATACTGCGCTGTTGACAAAATAAAAAAAAATGCAAATGCATTAACCGTTCTGGGATTTGAATTTCTGACTTAACCGTTGTAGTTTTTGAATGTCTGGACTGACCATTCTAGGATTTGAATTTCTGAACAGACCTTACTGGTATTTGAATTTCGGAACTGACCGTTGTGGGATTTGAATTTCTTAACTGACCGTTGTTGGATTTAAATTTCTGAACTGATTGTTGTAGTTTTTGAATTTCTGAACGGACTGTTCTGGTATTTGAATTACTGAATTGACCGTTCTGGGATTTGAATTTCTGAACTGATTGTTATAGTTTTTGAATTTCTGAACGGACCGTTCCGGTATTTGAAATTCTGAATTGACCGTTGTTGGATTTGAATTTCTGAACTAATTGTTGTAGTTTTTGAATTTCTGAACGGATCGTTCTGGTATTTGAATTTCTGAACTGACCGTTGCGGGATTTGAATTTCTGAACTGACCATTTTAGGATATGAATTTCTGAACTGACCGTTCTGGTATCTGAATTTCTGAACTGACCGTTCTGGGATTTGAATTTCTGAAAATAAAAGAAGAGAGTGAAAAGATTGGAAAAGAGAAAACCGGAAACCGCATTCTAAACAAGATACAAGGGATGAGCCTCTTCACCTGTTCAATAGATGTGGGTGGAGTTTGAACCGGGCGATAGTTTAGTCTATCTACTCCAATTCTATAAATAATAGTAACTCTCTGTCGTAGAATAGTTTTTCGCACTGAATATTATAATCGTGCTATGTCGGTTGTTAATCGACTTAACGCAAATAAGAAGGAGAGTCCATTATCTGAGGAATAGGTGTGTTTCACCATAACACTCTCCTAAAAATAATTGTAACTGACGAAAAATAAACCCCTGCTCACAAAACGGACAGTGCATAATAGAAAATATAATTTACAGAACCAGCATCCATCCTGATGGTGATGTTATATATATTTTTGGTTCAACTAAGAACCAACGGAAATACCATTACGACAATCATCAAATGACTTCAAGCAATATCACATACAATAACAGCACCGCCTTCTCAAAATATTTCTGGCAATTAAAAACAATTAAAACCCAATTATTACCTAGGATATTATTGAAAAATCAAAGACCAAGAACAAAAAACAAAAAAACAAATCTAATAACTGAAAAGAAAATAGATGTAATTTATACTAAGAAAATGTGTCATCAGGAAATACTTGAATAACCCTAATTTACTAATCAAAAGAAGTGATTTGATGATTAAACAGAAAAATATATCTGCTCAAATGCGTTTAAATTTATTATTATTATGTTGTCATTTTTCATCATATTTCGATTTCTGCTATGGTCGCACTACCTACCAAGTCTGCCAGAAGACCTAAGGCAGTTCGTGGTGTGTCGTTATGGCTCTCTTTCATGTTTTTTTCTATCTCCCCTATCATCCCTAGCGTTACATAGACAAAATTTTCCTTAGTGTGTAGGCTGTACTTAATAAGACAATTTTTTGTATTTCTCTTAAGCTGGGGTTTCCAGGGATTCTTTCAATGTGTTGTTTTATTCCCTTTTTTATCATTCCAAGTGCACCTACTATCAATGGCACGATTCTTGTTTTCAGTTTCCACGTTTTTTCTATTTCAATTTCCAGGTCTTTATATTTTGACATTTTTTCGAATTCCTTGGTTGCTATGTTATATCCGCTGGACAAACCATATCAATTAATAGGCAAGTTTATTATTATTATTATTATTATTATTATTGTGTCATTTTTCATCATATTTCGATTTTTGCTTTGGTCTCACTACCAACCAAGTCTGCGGGGAGACCTAAGGCAGGTAGTGGCGTGTTGTTATGGCTCCATTTCATGTTTTTCTATCTTCCCTATCATCTCCAGCATTACATAGATAAAGTTTTCCTTAGTGTGTGGGCTGTACTTAATAAGACAATTTTTTGTATATCTCTTAAGCTGGGGTTTCCAGGGATTCTTTCAATGTGTTGTTTTGTTCCATTTTTTATCATTCCAAGTGCACCTACTATCACTGACACAACTCTTGTTTTCAATTTCCACATTTTTTCTATTTCAATTTCCAGGTCTTTATATTTTGACAGTTTTTCAAATTCCTTGATTGCTATGTTACAATCCGCTGGACAAGCCATATCAATTAATAGACAAGTTTTCTCCTTCTGGTTTTTAACAATAATGTCTGGCCTGTTTGCTTCGATTTTTCTGTCTGTGTAGATGGTGTAATCCCGTAGAATGGTTACATCTTCTATTTCTGTAACCGGTGCTGGATGATGTTCATACCAGTGTTTGTTTACAGCTTTTCCATAATGTTTGCACATTGTCCAATGTAAATATTGCCCAACTCTATCGTGGCAATTTTTATATTCGTTTGGGGCAAGCACAGAACAGCCTGAGATTAGGTGGTCTATTGTTTCTTGGTGTTTATCACAAAACCTGCATTTTGGATCCATATTATTATGCATAATATTTGCCTGAAAGTTTCTCGTGAAAAGACTTTGGTCTTGTGCTGCAAGTATAAATCCTTCAGTTTCAGACTTTAATCCAGATGCACATAACCATTGATGAGTATTAACTTTGTCAACATTGGATTTATTGGCACGTACTGGATATTGGCCATGCAGAGGTTTGTCTTGCCAGCGCTGTTTCATCTTTTCAAGAGCTTTATCTTTGGCTTTCATTTTCATATTTTTTGCCGCAATAGTTGGTTCTTGGCTTCTGTTTTGCTTTTCTACAGAATCTACTAACTGTAAATCTTGTTTGTATTTACTGCCTTCTTTTATTATTGAATATTTTTTCTTTCTTTCTTCATGTTGCCTTACTAATTGTATCATCCAATCCTTTGTTGTTTCTATGTATGTTAGTAAGCCAATAGTTGTTGTCTTGTATGACAATTCCAGCTGAATAAGACCCCTTCCTCCTTCTTTACGGGGTATGTATAGACGGTCTACATCAGCCTTTGGATGATGCATCTTATGCTTAGAAAGAAGCTTTCTTGTTTTAGCATCCATTCGTCTGATGTCGTTTAGAGTTCAGTTTAAGATGTTGAAGCTATATTGGACAACTGGGATTGCAAGGCTATTAATGGCCATAACTCTGTTCTGTGAATTTAATTCAGTTTTTAATATCATTCGTAGCCTTCTATAGTACTCTTTACGCACTATTTCTTTCATTTTTTTATGGTGAATGTTTTCGCTCTCATTTACACCTAGGTATTTATAAGCTTCTTCTGGTTTCAATTTTTTTATTGTTACAGCAGGGTCTAGGCTAATTGAGGATGTTTCTTGTATTGATCCACGTAAAACTGTAGCTTTAGCACATTTATTCAAATTAAATTTCATTCCAATCTCTTCGCTGAAGCATTTTACAGTTTGCAGAAGACCTTCCAGCTCATTATCATTCTTAGCATATAACTTTAAGTCATCCATGTAAAATAGATGGCTTATTTTCTTTTGGCCTATTTTATAACCACATTCTGTCTTATTAAGTTGACTGGTTAGTGCTATTAATGATATGCAGAATAGTAAGGGAGATAAAGAATCACCTTGAAATATACCTCTTTTGATGTTTATTTCATCAGACTTATAGGTTCCATTTATATGATTGAGGTAAAGGGTTGTTTTCCATATAGACATGCACTGTTTGATGAAATTGATGATGACGGGCGATATCTTGTATATATTTAAAGTCTTTAAAATCCAGTAATGTGGCACACTATCGAATGCTTTTCGATAGTCTATCCAGGCAGTACTAAGATTTTTCTTTGTACTGTAGCAGTTTTCCAGGATCATTTTGTTAATTAGCAATTGGTCTTTACAACCATAACAGCCACGTTTGCACCCTTTTTGTTCAAGCGGCATCATGTCATTTCTTTCTAAGAATAAATATGTTTGTTTTGTTAAAATAGATGTTAGTAGTTTATATGTTGTCGGAAGACATGTAATTGGTCTGTAGTTTTTCGGGTTGTTTGTGTCATCATTCTTGGGTAGAAGAAATGTAATTCCTTTTGTCATCCATGCAGGAATTTTAGTGGGATCGTCAACCATTTCTTGGAGTTCTTTGGCTATTTTTTTATGTGCTGCATTTAAATAATATAGCCAAAAGTTAGGAATTTTATCTATACCTGGAGTTTTCCAATTGTGTGCTTTTTTAGTGCAAATTTAACATCATCTTCTGTAATTCCAGACCATGTCTGTTCGGGTTTATTTTTCATTCGTTCTATCTCCTGCGTAATCCAATGTACTTCCTTGCTAGGTTCTTTAGGGCAAGCCCATATCTTTTCCCAGAACTGTGTGACTTCTTCCATTCTGGGGGGTACTGTCACTTCAATTCTTTTTTTACCTATTTCCCTGTAAAATCTCTTTGTATTATTATTATTATTATTATTATTATTATTATTATTATTATTATTATTATTTTCTCTTCCGTTCATTTAAACTAAAAATAAACAAGTAATCGCACTTGGCTCATATGCATAAACCGTATACCCTCTTTGCGATAAAAATATGTTCCTTATTAATTCAACTTTTAAGTTTTTAGTTTTTAATTTCCAGTTTAAGTTTCAGTTTAAATGAAATTAGATTATAAATTAAAATATAAAAAAAAAATGTAATTCCAGCATTATAACATATAACTACCACGCGAGAACACAAAATTTTAAATCCCATAAAGGTCAGTTCGTAATATGTAACTTTACATTTGTCATTCATAATTTAACGCAATCTTTATAACTGAAGATGCCTCCCATAACTACCCTATAAACGCGGGTGTCCCTCAAGGCTCTATCCTAGGTCCTACGCTCTTTCTGATCTACATCAATGATCTACCCGATGCCATAACATCCCAAGTAGGCATATACGCCGATGACACCATAGTTTACTCTCGCCTCGATCAAAAATCTGCTGTGGGTGACAAGGCGAACCTCGCTGCCGAGCTTGAAAAGGACCTCCAATCCGTGGTGGATTGGGGTAAGAAATGGCTCGTAAAATTCAATTCTTCCAAAACGAAGCTGCTATCAATTAACAACCATAGACAACCGCACCTCCCTCCCATTAGCATGGAACAAGCTTGCCTCCCCGAGAGTAAAATACTACGCCTGCTTGGCCTGACACTCTCAGCGGACCTCAAGTGGAATGACTACGTCGAATCCATTGCTAAATCCGCTGCTATGAAAGTCGGCTCTCTGGGCAGGGCCCGGAAGTTCTTTCCGTTTCACCCGTGTATTGAATACTGCTGCCACATCTGGTCGGGTGCCCCTGCTATTCTCCTTGGGGTTCTTGACAAAATACAACGGAGAATCTGTAATTTGATCGATACCAACTTGGCTGACCGCCTGCAGTCACTCTCTCACTGGCGTGACGTGGCTTCCTTGTGCCTCTTCTATAAATACTTTCACGGCTTCTCCTCTGATGAACTTAAATCACTGGTGCCCCCTAGGTATGAATTTGCACGAGATACTAGATTAGCAACTAGGTCCCACCCTTTTACAGTGAAACCGATGAAATGTAACCGCAATTTCTACTCCATCAGCTTCTTTTCTCGCACTTCCCGTCTGTGGAATTCCCTTCCGCATGCTTGCTTCCCCGACGGCTACAATCTCCAGGAGTTTAAATGAAAGGTCAATAGTCACCTCCTAACACACTAACTCGCACCCATTCTCTCAAACACTCTTCCTATGTAACTCTTTACTCGTCTATCACCCTCATTCTGACATTTCCTCTATTCAATCGCTCTATGTAACCCCCTGCGCTATAGTGGCAGTAGAATGCCTTGCTTGGGGTGAAATGATTAAAAAAAAATTCAGTTCAAGCATGAAAATATCTCGGTTTTGATTTAAGTGTCAGTCAGTCAGTTAAGTGCCACACGGGATACACGCTTGGGCGATCATGTCTCGGAAGAGACATGACTGACTGGGCAGAAGTTTATCTCGCAGTAGGTAGCCATTACTTTCTGCGGTAGACTGGTTGCCAGTCAAGGCTATAGAACCCAATCTATCCTGTTATTTGACTCATAAATAGAGGGGGAAGAGATGTATTATATTAAGTAATAATTAAAGGGGGATCAGTTTATTAGTTCATAACAATATAAAACGGATCCTCCACTTTATGCCTAGTAGAAGCCTTAATCATGATTACAACTATTATATTCAGTCAGTCAGTTAAGTATCATACGTGATACATGCGTTGGGCAATCATGTCTTGAAAGAGCCATGACTGACTGGGCAGAAGATTATCCCGCAGTAGGTTGCCGTTACTTTCTGTGGTAGAAGGATTCTCAGCCAAGGCTATAGAACCCAATCTGTCCTGTTATTTAACCCATAACTGGAGGGATGAAACGGATTAATACCTACCCCAAGGGTATTTGCGCGGAAGTGAATGCAAGGAATTCAACTGGTATTCGAACTCAGATCTCCGATTTGTCGAATCGAGTCGATATCCACTGCCCTACAACTCACATCATATCTAATGTACATATCTACATTCCATGACTTCATATGCTATGATTATTGTTATTTACGCATATGAAAAGCATTTACACATGTGACAGACCTTTACCCTTATTTCATTTTTACATCTGAAGACTATGGCATAATATATGATTATTTTATTAAATTATATTCATATAAATCATTTTATTATATATATATATATATATATATATATATATACTTATTGTTTATATGAAATACTATATACGCGAATATATTCCTTATCTCTTTACGTATGCATCATTACAGCAGTGAAAAAAAATGAAATTCACCCATTTGCACACATGTCAATATATAATTGGTTATTATTAGTTATTTTTAACTATAATGTTAGCTTTTTAGCTTTTCTACTGCATCTGCGCCATTTCATAATAACACACACCTAAAAAAAAGCAGGCCATGATCTCTCCTCTGGTGTAGTGTAGGCAAAGCTATTTCTATATAAATATGTATACATATATATTTTTGTTTTTTGAATGTATCTTGTTTTACGATTGTAATGTCGTTTTGTAGGACGTAAGGAGCGTTCGCTCCACAGATTCGTCAAGCATAAAACAGAAAGACAAACACACATGAACGGGAAATACAAAAATAATCCAGTCATAAAAGCAAAGTACGAAGAACAAAATCATTCATTTGAAACGAAAAACATCTAGAATTTTACAGTAATTATTTCTTTCTTCTATCGTTTTCATCATATTGTCTAAGTGTTTGTGTCAGTTCCCAATTTATAGAGACGGAGTTATAATTACCCGGTAGGCAAATTGAATTCAGGATGTACAACACACCTGGGAATATATTGGGATCTCAAAAAAATATTTCCATACACTGAAAAGGAGAATTCATATTCAGCTCATGTCATAAACCAATTGCTGGTTAAAAAAGCGGTTTTGGAAAGGATTGAAACGAAAAGGAAATAATACTGAGCATCAGGTAATGACAACTAGAGTTCATGGGTCATGCAATGAGGAAGGAGGGCTTGGAGAACTTGATACTAACAGGCCAGATAGAGGTCAAAAGAGACAGTGGAAAGCCGCGGATAACATATTTGAAGGACCTGATCAGGTGGATGACCGAACGAGGATTGCATGGTGTAACAGAAGAAAGCGTTCTTAGAGCCACCAGGGACAGGGAGACGTGGAAGTCCATGATCGCCTACGGCCTGAAAGGACAAGGCACATAGAAAAAATATTTCCTCTCGGGAATATCGTTTTCATTTTCGAAAAATTAAAATCATGTGATAATTTGTGGTTAAAAAAATCATTAATAAAAAAGGACCCAAAATCAAATATATCTAAACACAGCTATTTATTCTTTTACGTACGCTGTCTTTTCATAGCTCCCCACAACTTCTATACCAAATTTTCCCTTTTCTCTTTACTCGTGACCCGTAAAATTCTGCTTGATATTTCTGATCCCAAGTAAAAGATTCGTTTCGTTCCCATTTTACTTAAAACTTCTTCGTTAATAGCATATCCAGTATTCTCATCATCCTTCTGTAGAGCCACATATTTCACATTTTATATTGCATGAGAGATTGATCATTCTTATCTTCGTTCCAAAAGATATGTTTCTGTTTTATTATATAATTGAGTTTCTGGTTTTTCTTCTTATTAAAAAATATTATTATTTTTCTTATTAAAAAATAGCGTATGGTTCTACACCATACGCTATCAGAACATGACTTTAGGTTTCTGTACCACATTTTCCATTGTCGGTTATGACGTTTTTCAGTCTTTTTTTCGACTTGCTTCATTTTGAAAACGTTTACAATTTGCAACTCGCATTTTGGGCAGTTCCTCTTGCCAATGAACATACAAAATCCGCCATATCTAAACTTATTTATAAATGGAAATTTGTCTGTGTGTGTGTGTGTGTGTGTGTGTGTGTGTCCGTTACATATAGACTCCGAAACAGCTGAACCGATTTTCTTGAAAATTTACACAGTTGTACTATAAGCGTCTGCGAGTGTTCTTAGCTAGGTTTTGTGTCGAGGTACTCCCGATAAATATCAAAAATCGATAATCGAAAAAATCGGGTTATAGAAGGAGTGGTCCGATTTTAATCAAATTTGATACAATCATAGACAAAAACATAAGAAACGATATTCAGAAGTTTCAAGGTTGCAGTTCTTACAATAGTGCAGAAAATTTGATATCGATACCAGGGAATCAAAATTTGACTTACATCCATTAATTTTTCTTTCAGTCTACGATTTCGCTTTAACTGGAAACAACTATTGCTTTTTAGGGTTTCGTGCTAACGTCCAAAGAGTCTGAGCTCCAGGACCATGGATTAGTTTTAAAGCTTTCATTACACCCGAGCAATGCCGGACTATACTGCTAGTATATATATATATATATATATATATATATATATATATATGCTGTTAAGAAGAACGTTTTGTCGACAAATGTGTTGAAATCGTGACAATTTGAAAGCATTATGTTATACGGAACCTCAAAGTCACTGAAGACTTTAACAGAATTGAACAAGTGAATACAAACGAATCATTTTCTCGAAACTGGCTTCAGCGCTTTAAGGATGGCGACGTCTCTTTTGAAATAAAGTCCTAAATTCGACGACTGGTCATCGATGACCAGTCGTTGATACTTTAAATCTGTAAGTGCATGAAAACGTTCGGTTGAGCTTTAACTGGAAACAACTATTGCTTTTTAGTCTTTCGTGCCATCGTCCAAAGAGTCTGAGTTCCAGGACCATGGATTAGTTTTAAAGCTTTCATTAAACTCGAGCAACGCCGGGCTATATTGCTAGTCTATATATATATATATATATATATATATATATATATATATATATGTGTGTGTGTGTGTGTGATATACACGCACACCTGCAGTTGTGTATATTGCTAGTCGTCCATCTGCTTTATGACAATTTTGATTACAACTGCGGAGAGCACACATTATAAAGAAATAGGTTATACACACACATTGTGTACATTTCGTATGTATTTAACAGATGTATACGCGTGTGCGCATGGTAGCTTCAAATGAGAGACAAAGAGTCTCTAGTGTGAAGGCACTTCTTATATATTTTAAATTAGAGACGAAAAGAAAAAAAAAACTGACCGTTTCAATTTGTCTCCTTCATTAAAAGAGCAGATAAATATTGATATGTTGTCTCCCCGCCTCCATTTTTTGCGCCTAGTTGTTAAAGGCTTCAAAGCTATCGTATCAACAATTTGCTGCGTCTGGCATTTCCAAAACAAAATCTAAAAAGGGAGAAAAATTGTATAGAAAACAGAAAACAGTAGAATGATATGGCAAGCTGTGCTCCCCTGATCCGACCATATGTCTTGAAAACGTCATCAAAATCCAGATTGCGTAAGCGGACACGCGCATGCGTAAGGATGTACACACGCACGCACACACTGACATACCTACACACGCACATGCAGAGAACCCTATCCTTACATAAATATATAGGCATATATTCTTGCAAGCATTAAAATACGAAGATCTTCATCAGAAACCACTTAAGGTGTTGAACGGTGAGGAACAAGTATTGTTAACCATCGACCTGCCTTTTTTGTCTGTTTAGTATCTATCTTATCTATCTATCTATCTATCTATCTATCTATCTATCTATCTATCTATCTATCTATCTCAGTATGTTCATTATCTATCTATCTATCTATCTATCTATCTATCTATCTATCTATCTATCTATCTATCTTCAGTTATGTTCTATCTATCTATCTATCTATCTATCTATCTATCTATCTATCTATCTATCTATCTATCTAGATGATCTATCTATCTATCTATCATTTTAATCAATTCACTCCAGGCAAGTTTATAATCCTACTAAGAACTACTTAGAATAAAAGAGAATAAGAAAACTTAAGAGAAAACCAGGAACCTAATTCTGAACAGGAAACAAAGATAAACTTCTACTGTGCTTCAAAAGACAGAAGAGGAGTGTGATCCGGACAATAAACATAATCTATCTATCTATCTATCTCAGTATGTTCATTATCTATCTATCTATCTATCTATCTATCTATCTATCTATCTATCTATCTATCTATCTATCTCGGTTCTTAGCTTGATTATATCTATGTTTATTAGTATGTATGTATCTATCTATTAAAATGATTGTCAAAAAATCTCCTAATATAAGGCACGAGAGTTATTCAAGGTAGGGGGTTACGAAATGTGTGATATGAGTATAAAATAAAGCAGTATAAAGTAAAGATTGAGAAAGTAAGCAGGATAGATAACGATTTCCTCTTTTCTTGAAGAAATACTCGGCAAACAACACTCACTGGATTATCAGTTTTGGGAAAAAAACTATGAGAGTGAAACCTCCTCTTTACAATTTTATATAGAATAAATATAGCTGTTTTAACATCGCAGAAGTAGCTACAAAAGTCATCGTTTTAAAGGCGAATGAACTGAAAAATGGTATTCATTTGAACATTTGCCATGGAAATAGCGACATTGTAGCGATAGGCTCGCAACAATAGGTCTCTGGGCAAAGAAGCTGTATTGTGGGAAATAAGTAAACCCCTACTAGAGAGTGTAGACGATTTTTGATTCGATCAAGACTAAAAAGTATCAACTGAACAGCACCAAACCAGATATGACAAAAAATATTCTAATTTTGGTCTAAACTGACACTTGTAAACATCGGGCACAGCAGAATGATTCAGGTACTTTCTAGGGCACCTTTAGCAATGGATCGTGCATATGAGTTTCTTTTAAGATTTGAATTATCTATCTATCTATCGATCTATGCAGGTAAAATGATCGGCTCCCTGTACCACTGAAGTAAGTACCTGACTTCTCATGCTATACACTACCTTTATAAGAATCAGATCCCGCCGAAAATGGACTGCCCTGTTGCCATATTTTCCCAGACTACTTTCCAGTCTTGAAAGAACTTAAAATCGTTTCTGGAGACTTGTTAGTGGAAGAATTCTTCCCCATACTGTAAAATCTTCTCTCACAGGCGGGATGTAGCGAGTCTTTCACTGCTCCATCGCTACTACAATGGAAAGTGCTCGAACGAACTGTAGCACTTTGTTCCACCAGGTCTGACCTTCACGGTAAGGACCCGCTTTGCTACTTACACATAATGCAATAGCACTCCCTCGGTATGTCATCAGCGATAAGTAGGTTCCACTCAAACAGCTTCTTCTATCGAACCATAGCCCTATGGAATAAACTTCCAAGATTACTACAATCTTGACCTGTTCAAGCCTAGTACAGCGTGAAGCACGATGTTAAAAAGAAAAATCTATCTTTCGATGTGAGTGTGTTGAAACAGTCACGCTAAGATCGGGAAGGGTTTTCAAAAATAGATAAAACAAATAGGAAAAAATAAAATTAAGTTGTAGTGTTTAGTTATGTGGTCAGATTCGAGGTATGATTTTTTTCTATAAATGTAAATTTCAATTTTTTCGGTGTATCTTTCTTGATCATCTTTGTTGTTGAGATAAGCGGTTTTTGCTTCTGTCACTGGTGTATATGTCCCCTTTTTGTATATATATATATATATATATATATATATATATATGCAGGATGGTTTTAGGCCCGTTTATTTTTAAACATATTTTACAATTACCATTAATCTTCGTTTGTTTTAAATATAAATTAGAAAAAAGTAGTAATTTCCTTATAATAAATTGATTGCGCCAAAATTGCGTTAAGCAGATATTTTTATTAAAATTTAAATTATGTAACACGCAATCACTACTAAGCACCTGAAGAATGCGCTGTACATGAAACTCCGAGTCGTGCTATCGGTGTAGAATATATATATATATATATATATATATATATATATATATATATACGAGCACTCACACACACGCATACGCACACACACACACACACACCCATACATATATATATATATATATATATATATATATATATATATATATATATATTGTGTGTATTTAGGCAGCATTTTTTCATTAATGCTTGTTTCGTTAAATAATATAGACAACTTTTGTCTATTTATTTTATGTAAATTTTTTCCATATTGTCTAATAAGCTTAATAACATTATCATTGAACGAAGAAAGAAAATTACAATATTGATACATATTTTTTTTATAATCCAATCTAAGCCTTCGGCTTACATAAGCCATTTTCAAAGATGTCATGGAGAATAATGACAATAATGACGCTAGAAGTGAATATCGCATCACAGCTCATGACATCAGACAAGACCACGCGATATCGAAAACAAGAAATATTAAGTATGGGAAACCAATGAATAAATCAATGGCTTCTGCTGTTAATTATAGGCATTTAAGAATATTTGTGGAGATTTCATAGTTTATTTTGTCCAGGTTAGGTTTCAACTGTTATATATATATATATATATATATATATATATATATATATATATATGTTACGGAAATTAATATATAGTACTGAATATCTACTTAAATACGAGTATCAATCAAAAATAATATTCAAACAAATTATATATATATATATATATATATGTGTGTGTGTGTAAAAATATATACTCAGTTATAATCTGAGATTAAGGACAGAATATTAACCATATATATATCTATCTATATATATATATATATATATATGGGTAAATAAAATAAAGACAAGAGGAAAACTGTATTTTAAATCGCCTACGCGTTTCGTCCTGTGATGGACTTTATCAAGGCAAAAAGACGAAATGAGCTTTATTCTAAATTACGTATCTATAAACAAACAATGTTGGCAACCAAAAATTGTTTATAGATACGTAATTTAGAATAAAGCTCATTTCGTCTTTTTGCCTTGATGAAGTCCATCACAGGACGAAACGCGTAGGCGATTTAAAATACAGTTTTCCTCCTGTCTTTATTTTGTTTAACCATATATATATATATATATATATATATATGGTTAATATTCTGTCCTTAATCTCAGATTATAACTGAGTATATATATATAATGAATGTCGTCGACAAACACACCCAACTGTTAGGGATTTGTTAGTCCCTATGGAAGACATATTATTCTTTGTTCAAAATCTTCAGAACCAAGTTATGGTTCATGCTTCAACTTTGCTGAGTTAACCTTCGTTTCATTTTCTGACGTAGAGCCCATAATCCGGTATGATTAACAGTTTGAAAAATCCCAATACACTCAGACTCTCGGTCACTATGACTTGTGATTTCGTGTTATTATAACCATCGGTGGCTTCTCAAATAGTTCTGTCTACCCAATTTCTGACAACGCTTGAGTAAACCAGAAGTATGGTTTTCGGGTACTTTTCAAAGGTTCCGCTCGCTGGGATTGCTTCCTTAAAGACAATAAAACAAGAAGTTACACCCGAGAAAAATTGAACATGGTGAGATTTGAACCCGGATTTATACACCGAAGAGATGTTAGCTATGTGAGAGAGAGAGAGAGTGGTTTGCTAAACCATGGTGCCAGGCTAGAAACACCAGAAACACGTGACATTTGTTAAGATTTTCGGTTTAATGACACGTAGAGGCGGAATTAAATGTTTTAAAAATGAATTCGTGCTAAATGAATAAAAATCGCCTTTGTTGAATTCGAACCTCTATTCGCCGATAAACGACGCGCCCCACTTACATCTATTCGTTAGTTACATGTTTACTAAAGTAATTGTTATACAATGCCATTTTTGTTACATAGTTAACTGTCCATGTTTTTACATTAACACTCTTGAAGACCTACTTCCAAGAAATGAGTGTTTACCGAAATGCCGTCCATCATTGCAAAGCGAATTTCAAGAGATATTGATATTGGCAAAGAACTTGGAAAACGATCCTAGTTAGTCGCCATTTTCACATGAATATCAAGAAGTAATGTTGGTTAAACCCAAAAAAAAGCAAACGATTTTGTGACGAGTGAGGATGTTTTTCATGCAAAGTGGGTATATTATTCTCATTTTGAAAAACAGTCTACCGAACAAGTCTTTTAAAAACAAGACGTGTTCTTTCTCTAAACGCCGACACCTTTTCAGTCAGATATCATTTTTGTCATTGTAATGAATATTATTATGATTTCATTTGAAAGAAGAAAGGTTAAACAAAACTGTTGTCATTATGGTGATATCTGCAATTTATTACCATTACACACATAGTATATATTATATATATACTATATACTATACAGAAGATAATAGTCTATATACCTATATATATTATTATCCCCCCCCCCCCCATTAGCATGGATCTAGCTAGTCTGTCTGAAAGCACGCTTTGGGTAATCATGTCTAGAAAGAGACATGACTGACTGGGCGGGAGATTATTCCGCAGTAGGTTTCCATTGCTTTCTGCAGTAGACTGGTTGCCAACCAAGGCTATAGAACCAAATCAAAGTCTTCCATTCTTCCAGAGTGCTTAATCAGGATGTGAGAATCTCTCCTGTCACGCTCATGGAGAGAGAGAGAGGGGGAGAGAAAGAGAGAGAGAGGGGGAGAGAAAGAGAGAGAGAAAGAGAGAGGAGTAGAGAAAGAGAGAGAGAAAGAGAGAAAGACAGAGAGAAAGAGAGAGGGGGAGAGAGAAAGAGAGAGAAAGAGAGGGGGAGAGAGAGAGAGAAAGAGAGAGAAAGAGAGAGAGAAAGAGAGAAAGAGAGAGAGAAAGAGAGAGAGAGAGAGAGAGAAAGAGAGAGAGAGAGAGAGAGAGAGAGAGGGGGAGAGAGAGAGAGAGAGAGAGAGAGAGAGAGAGAGAGAGAGAGAGAGAGAGAGAGAGAGAGAGAGAGAGAAAGAGAGAGAGAGAAAGAGAGAGAGAGAGAGAGAGAGAGAGAGAGAGAGAGAGAGAAAGAGAGAGAGAAAGAGAGAGAGAGAGAAAGAAGAGAGAGAGAGAGAGAGAGAGAGAGAGAGAGAGAGAGTGAGAGAGAGGGGGAGAGAGAGGGAGAGAGAGAAAGAGGGGGAGAGAGAGAGAATGAATTGAATAATATAATATGTCATTATTGATTTACTCAGTGAAATATTAATTAGTTTGTGTTGTGTTCCCGTTGGCAGATGTTGTGTACAGGTTTTTTTTTATTAGATGTTATGTTATTAGCAGTAAAACCTTCGTCGTAGCAACCCGGCTTATACTTCTTTTATGTGCCGTTTCTCTTCAGGACGTAGGCGATCATGGCCCTCCACATCTCCTTATCCCTTGTAGCTCTTAACACCCCGTCTCCTGTTATACCTCTCAACCATCCATCTACTCAAGTTAACCAAGTATGTCACGCGTTATTTCACTTGTCTCTTCTTCCTTCTATCCACCCTGTGAGCATCAAATTCTCCAAACTCTCTTTCCTCATTACACGTCCCAGCATTGAAGGACAGGCATCCCCGGCTTCTGCTAATATAAAAATGGCAGATTTCCATGTAATGGTTTCTATTTAGGCATTTATGAAGTTTTAATGAAAGTCTTAACTTATAGTGGCTGTCATATTAAAAGGGTTTTTCAATCTGATATCAAACTACCCAACCAAGATTTTAAAAAATTCTAGTATACTCTGTTTAGACAGTTTTGTTATTTTTATTTTATTTTTTTATAATCATATCGCCCCAAGCAAGGCATTTTACTGCCACTGTTTTGCAGAGGGTTACATAGGAAGAAAGTTACGAGAAAGAGTGACAGGTTATAGGGCGTGTCAGGAAGTGGGTAAGAGAAGGGTGAGAATACTGATCAGAGTAGAGTGGACGAAGAAAGGAGCATGAGAGAGAGGATGCAGGTTAGTGAGATAGGAGATGACTATTGACTTTACATTTAAATTCTTGGAGATTGTAGTTGTCGGGGAAGCAAGTAAATGGAAGGGAATTCCACAGTCGGGAATTGTGAGAAAAGAAGCTGATGGAGTAGAATTTGCGTTTACAATTTATTGGTTTCACAGTGAAAGGCTGAGACCTAGTTGCTAATCTTGTGGCTCGAGTAAATTTATATATAGGGGGCACCAGTGAGCTAAGTTCATCTGAGCAGAATCCGTGAAATTATTTGTAGAAGAGATAAAGGGAAGCCGCATTGCGCCGGTGAGAAAGTGACTGTATCTGAGCTGCCAAGCAGGGATCTATCACATTACAGATTAACCGTTGGATTATGTCAAGGACACTTATGTGGATAGCAAGAGCACCCGACCAGATATGGCAGCAGTATTCAATGCACGGGCGGATGGTAGATTTATATACGTGCAGGATTGTTTCAGGCAGAAAAAAAAACAAAAAACAAAACTTCCTGGTCCTACACAGAGAACCGAATTTCTTAGCAGCAGATTTAGGTATGGATTCTATATAGTCATATATATATATATATATATATATATATATATATATGGATTCTATATAGTCATATATATATATATATATATATATATATGGATTCTATATAGTCATATATATACATATATATATATATATATATGGATTCTATATAGTCATTCCACTTGATTATTACAAAGTTCCCAAAATACACTCACTACTATCCTTTATATATATATTTTCAATACAAATCTCAAGACTCACGAATCCGTTTTTTTCCAGTTAAGCCACAATTTATATTCTCAAATACCCATGAGCAAGATATTAATCCGTCTCTTCCCTCCAGTTACGGGTTAAATAACAGGAGGGATTGGTTTCTATAGCCTTGGTTGGCAACCAGTCTACCGCAGAAAGCAATGACAACCTACTGCGGGATAATCTTCTGCCCAGTCAGTCATGTCTCTTTCGAGACATGATCGACCAAGCGTGTATCACGTATTGCACTTAACTGACTGACTGAATACAATAATTTGAAACATAATTAAGGCGTCTACTAGGCATAAAACGGGGGATCAGTTTTATATTGTTATGAAGTAATAAACTGATCCCCCACTAATTATTACTTAATAATATAATACACCTCTTCCCCTCTAGCTATGAGTCAAATAACAGGAGAGATTTGATTCTGTAGCCTTGTCTGGCAACCAGTCTACCACAGAAAGCAATGGCAACCAACTGCGGGATAATCTTCTACCCAGTCAGTCATGTCTCTTTCAAGACATGATCGCCCAAAGCCTGTATTACGTATGACACTTAACTGACTGACTGAATATAATAGTTGGCATCATGATTACTGGGCATAGAATGGGGGATCAGTTTTATATTGTTATGAAGTGATAAACTGATCCCCCATTAATTACTACTTTATAATATAATGCATCTCTTCCCCCTCTAGTTATGAGTCAAATAACAGGACAGATTGGGTTCTATAGCCTTGGCTGGCAACCGGTTTACCGCAGAAGTGAATAACAGCCTATTGCGGGATAATCTTCTGCCCAGTTAGTCATGTCTCTTTAGAGACATGATCGCCTAAGCGTGTATCAAGTATGGCACTTAACTGACTAAATGTTCCTCATTTTTTTTATATAATGCCTGAATGAATTCATTATGTGTTTCTATTTTGTAAATTGCACAGTGGAATTTTTTCCACAAATATCCAACATTGTTCTTGTTTTTGTTTGTTTAAAGTATTTGTTATGGTTCACTGGCCATTGTGCTTTTCGTGCAAGCCTTACGAATGAGGACAAATATGGTTTTAGAATCCATGTGTGACGAAATCTTATAAAGATTTATCTGCCTATACTTTCCCTCTTATTTATTTGTTTGAATGTCACTTGATATGAAAATCTGTGTTTTGACCCACCGATAAATTAATGTTGTAATTTGTGCCGTCAAGGCAATACAAAATGGGTTGACTAAATGTAACAGAGCGAAACGGTTGACAAATATTAGCTTTCACAAACCAAATTTATATAGTCATCTTTTGAAAATTTATGATCACGAATTCTTTATGGAATTTTCAGGTTTATAAAAAAAAATTAAACGAACAAAAAAAATTTTAAGAAGGGAAGAATATGGTGTCTTTGTTCAGGTTAAATAAGAATTCGTTTGTTATTTTCAATTTTATGTTGCAGGTGAAAATTCTCAGATGGGTTTCTGTAATTAGGGTGAGCCTAGGAGATGGTGTTTCGCACGATAGGTAAAGTTTCGTTGGGTTACGTCTATAGACTTGGAGGTTTAAAAGAAATATAAAGAGAAATCGAGAGAGGGCGACGAGAGAGAGAGAGAGAGAGAGAGAAATAAGGATGGATAAGATAAGCGAGAAAGAGAAAGAGAGAGGGAGAGAGAGGGAGGGAGGGAAATAAAGATGGATAAGATAAGCGAGAAAGAGAAAGAGAGAGAGGGAGAGAGAGGGAGAGAGAGAAGGAGAGAAATAAGGATGGATAAGATAAGCGAGAAAGAGAAAGAGAGAGGGAGAGAGAGGGAGAGAGGGAGGGAGGGAAATAAAGATGGATAAGGTAAGCAAGAGAACGAGTGAGGAAGAGAAATAAGGTAAGCGATGAATAAGGGAAAGAAAGAAAGAAAGAAAGAAAGAAAGAAAGAAAGAAAGAAAGAGGGACAGGCAGACAAATTGGAATTGCTAGAGTGATTGGGCGACATTTTAAACTCTTGATTAAACAGTTGAATAAATCATGACACATAGAAAATATTCGTTTAAATAATTGAAAAAGAAAGATAAACATTATTATGCATTTATTTATTAACTCACTAGACATTTGGCCGAAATGGGAAACAAACAGAAGGTAAAAGATATTTGAAGGGTCATCAGTGATATGCAGAAAACAGGAATAATCTAAACATTAAACTAGAAAAATGTTTAAGACAATAGAAGAGGTAAATCGTACACAAGGACAGTCATATGTGAGTGCCTTTAATCCTTTTAAGTATTTTAAGTATGTGCCTAAATATATATTCTAGCTAATTTCATTTGTATCCAAATTTAGTGTGGGTGAACTGGTGACAATAGCACTTTCTATACACTTTCGTTTAAGCAAATTCATTTCTTTTCTACCTAAAATGACATTTTAAATGGAAATTATAGTCATACTCATACAGCCTTTGAGATTTGAAAAAGAAATAAGTCGATTGGCGGTCGAGAGCGAGAGAAAATTTACTCGCCCTAAAATCATTTTACTCGACCGACTCCATTTTCTTAATAGTCGCCTTACGTAAACATAGCGTGAATCGCTGACGGAAAACCAAAAAAGGAAATTTTAATTAAAATTTCGAACGTGTTAGAAAGGATTTAAAAAAAAAAATAATAACAACAAAATTTGATCTTTCCTCTTAATAATAGCGTAAACATCTTAATGATAAAACTTTGTTTTTATTAAGCTTGAGCCCTTTTAACATCATGATATGCTGTTTTTTTTGGTAATTGAGTGGAGGTACCTAAATTCGTAGTTTTTTTTTAATGATTTTATCAAAAATTTTCTATAAAAATATTACTTATTTGTATAATTTGTTTTTCGGTGCGTGGTTGAAAGAAGTATGCGCATATTTTTTCTTTCTTTTTAATTTTTTGTAAGCAGGGAGGAAATATAGATGTTGAGTAAAGGATAATATTTTTCCGAGTGAGTTTCTCAAATCTTTAAGCGTCTCTGGGTAACAGAGATATTTTGGTTCCACTCTGGAAGCGTAAATTAAACGAATGTTTACACTGACCGGGACGATAAAAGCGAGATAGGAGCTTGTCAGTCTAAATTCCATTTGTCAGATCTTTCTTTGATGATTACGGGATGTCACTGTCATTGGTTTAACCACACATTTCGACGTAAATCAAGTGCCATGCATAAATCTAAAGAGTTCAATAATGTCATTGTAGGTCATTCTAAGTAACTTGTAAAACATCGATGGCATACTTTTGGGTTGTAAAGGAATCAGATTTCCCTTTTCTATATTTGAAGTCACACGTTTCATTGCTAGATTTTTTAATCAACCGCGGGCGAGAAAAGCAATAAACTTTGATCGCCCAATTAAGTGTTTAATCGACTGAGTCGATCGGGCGAGTGAAATCTCAAAGGCTGTCTCAAATAGTGATAAAACTAATGCATTGAGTGTCTTGTTTTGTAAAAGATCTCTTTTGAGTTCATTTAATTTTTATTTAAATTCCTTGACGTTTCACTTATATACTCTTTGTGGCACTTATTACAGGTATCAGGGTAATTTTCTTTTCAAGTTTTAGCTATTGTTGAAAAAAAATTAAGTTTAACATAAAATTTGTTACAAGTACATCTATATAAAAAAACTCATTAAAAAAATCAAAACATATACGGGAAACAAACAATGGGTGTGAGCATAGTTGGATGGTGTTTAATACGTTTCACTAGTAACCACAACTGACAGATTGTGGGTAACCGACGCAACAATTCCGACTGACACCAAATCGGTCGAGTTTATATATATGTATGGATAAATGACAAACGAAAAGAAAAACTTAATTCAGTAGGCTTATATATATATATATATATATATGATGGACTCTCCCATCGATTTCGATGTATGAGGGTCTAACCTTAGTAAGACATCCACACAGAGATTTGTTTATAGTGGTGAAGGCATTGTGTAGTACCATCCACACTTCTTGGAACTGCTGATAACAAACAATTGGTGCAGATGACTGCCACAGATCGCATGAACAGCAGACCTCAATTATTTAACCCATAATTGGAGGGAACGGACGGATTAATACCTTTCCCAAGGGTACTATTGCGCAAGTGAATGCAGTGTGCTCGACTGAAATTTGAACTCGGCTCACCGATTTCCCCCTCCAAGCCGACATCCACCGCACCACAACGCACATCCGTGAATGCTAACAGCACCTGGTATTCCCAAGTGGTCACCCACCTAAGTACTGACCAGCAATATATATATATATATCCAGGTGAAGGGAACCAACAGTTTTACAATTTCGAGTTGTCCGGCATTTACTTTTTATTTTTTTTTTTCAAAGTGCTCAATAGAAAAATATTCTAGAGCATAATATGATTAAATTTGACAGACGACAAGAAAAACTTAAATCAATAAGCTTATATATATATATATATATATATATAGAGAGAGAGAGAGAGAGAGAGAGATTATAAATTATATTTTAGAACATGTACATAACTTCTCTATGTATAATCGCTACGAAGGCGAGGTCGTTTCTGCATCGGAGTACCAATGCTTCGTCAGGTGATGTGGTACTGGGAATCCTTTTCATTTTTATTTATTCAGTTTTGTTCGTGGTATTGGCTGGGGGTTTTGATATTGTGATATTTCGTTGACAGTTGGAATTTTTTGTGGAGAGTTTATGCGGACGCATCTTCGTAGCGATTATATATAGAGAGGTTATGTACATGTTCTAAGATATAATTTATAATAAATATTCACAGCTCTATATAGAAAATTATATATCGAGCACAGTTTTTTTGGACGTGGGAAGAATTCTTCGTTCTGTATTCACTCGGATATATATATATATATATATATATATATATATATATATATATATGTAAACGTGTTAAATGGAAAATATTCTAAAGATCTACAATATAATTGTATTGAGTACTTTTTAATAAAAATAAATGTAAACTGGTCTAATTTCATTATGAGCAAAAAGAAAGTAATTAAACAATCAATATATATATATGTGCGAATGACTATATATATATATATATGTGTGTGTGTGTGTGTGTGTATGTGTGTGTGTGTGTGTGTGTGTGTGTGTGTGTGTGTGTTCATTTTATTCGATTGTGGGCACGATTGTGGGTAACCGACGTAACAACTTCGACTGACACCAAATCGGTCGAGTTTATATATATGTATGGATAAATGACAAACGAAAAGAAAAACTTAATTCAGTAGGCTTATATATATATATATAAAAGAAATTCCGATGTTCAAATCAGTTGTATGGCCATTTCTAAGAGAAATTCTTAAAAGAAATCTCACGTATCATCAGCAACTCTTTATTACAAAAGCAATTACAAAATAAACCAAGATATTTTAGCGGCGGAATGTAAAAAAAATATTTATCTCGGAAAAATTAAAGGGGTGGGATTAATAAGAAAGCAGACAGAAATCTATGTCTATTTTTATTTTTAGATTTTTGTAAACCCTTACATTTAAACTTGGATTAATGTAATTAATATTAATTAGGATCGGGTCTTTGGGATTTACCTACCTGCTTTTCCTTTTGGATTAAAGCTATATATTTAAAAAAAAAAATATATATATATATAGGAAAAAAAACTAAAAAGTTGTAAGTTAAAAATGTATTTTTTTGACAGTATTAATTAATTTCTATTATATATATATATATTTGATATTTCAGACCGGCCTCGGCCTTTCATCAGAAACAAATGATTTTAAAATTTAAACTAGAAGCTTTCGTCGCGTGATGTAGAAAGCAATAGAGTCTGAATATTTTAAAACGTAAACCTAACTGTAATAATTCTTTCAAATGTTGTTTTAAAGAAAATTTTCATAAGTGTATCTAAAAAAATATTTAACTATTGAAATATTTATAAAGATTCAAAATACCTAAGTCCCTATTTAACCCTAGCCTAGATGTATTTAATTTTATAATCCAGTATTTTTCTTTCTTTCTGCGTGAGTATGTGGAACTAAAATTGGAATCTATCAGTAAACATTTGCAGTTTTCTAATGTGTGTCCTGGTTGATTGAAGTGTTCAGCTATGGGGGAATAAGGGTTGTTTTGGCGTATGCTTAGTTTATGATTATTGAAACGGAATCTAAAACTGTTTCCAGATTCACCAATATATCCACTATTTATACATATTGAACAGAAGAGAAAATATATTTTGGCTGTCACAGGTGAGGCGTGGTGGATGTAATTTGATGATGGTGTTGTAATTTGTTGCTATTAAGCACTCTGGAAGAATGGTAGACATTGAAAAACAGTAGCTACTCTGGCATGTACGCATCGCTCATTCCGTAATGGATTAGAGCACTCTGGCTATTGGGCGGGTATAATGACAATATACACGCTAAAAAGTCTGCCTTCTTCTACCGAATGCCCATAGCCCAGAGATAGAATCGCCGACTGACGCCAATTCGGTCGGGTTTCAATCCTGGGTTAAAAGCAATCGGAGTCTAACCGTACTGATGAGCTGTGATACAGCGAAACAGATCTGTCTGTGGATGACTATATATATATATATATATATATATATATATTATTATAAAGACAACACACACACATATATAAAAATGTATATATATATGTGTGTGTGTGTGTGTGTGTGTGTATGTGTGTGTGTGTGTGCGTAGATTGGGATACACAGATAAAGAAAAAGAAATTGTAGAATAGGATTAAAAAATGAAACGAGACTGAAAAAGAAAGAGAAAACGAGAGAAAAAAAAGTGATAAAGTCAATTATGCAATAAAAAAATGGAAACTGAATCCGGCAGAGAAAAGGATCGCCAGACCTTTAGAGTCGTGAAAGCTTCTTGCAGAATTGGTAAAACAATACCCGACTCAACAGCGTCACCCTCACCCACATCCTACCCGAAACAACAGAACAGAAACAATAATAACAATGAACAAAATAGCGCCTGCCTTTCCTCCTTTTTTCCTAACCAATAATAATAATAATAATAATAATGTTGTTGCCTTTGCTCCACCTTTTTTCTCGTCAGCTTTTCTCCTCTTCATGGCCCATCCTCTTTTAAGTATTAACTGCCTTTGGCGGATGCACTCACCTACAACGCCTGCGCACTCGGTGTTCATGGACAACGTAGGCACGATTGTGGGCAAACCCTTCTTAACACGAGCGCAGAACTCCAGTGCACGTGCAAAGTACAGTGTAACCCCGCCTATATCGTGTAATCGCCGGACAAAACGGCATGTGGTGTCGGCACAAAGAGAGAGAGAGAGAGAGAGAGAGAGAGAGAGAGAGAGAGAGAGAGAGAGAGAGAGAGAGAGAGAGAGATGCTGGAAATATTGGCACGCTTTTGGCTTTACAGGAACGGAGACATGCAGAGATATAAAAAAAACGAAGAAGGAGAAGAAAAAGGAGAGAGAGCGAGAGAGAGAGAGAGAGAGAGAGGTGGGGGGGGCAGGGATGCACGTTTTATTTTAATGCAGATAGAAATAAGAAAAATAATATAGAGGTGATGGAATAATGGGAAGGCGAAAGTGAAAATGAATACATATTTATGGAGAAGAATAGATGAATTGTAGAAGCAAACAGAAATAATATATTGGCCTAGTTTTAATCTTTTAATCTATCTATCTATCTATCTATCTATCTATCTATCTATCTATCTATCTATTTCATCTATTTCAGACTATTCTTATCTATCTATCTATCTATCTATCTATCTAT